>CM056054.1:93001935-93536675 GCA_029574335.1 Rana kukunoris
CTCTCTCTCTGCCCTATACCCTGCTCTCTCTCTCTGCCCCATACCCTGCTCTCTGTCTCCTGTCTCTGCCCCATACCCTGCTCTCTGTCTCTGCCCCATACCCTGCTCTCTGTCTCTGCCCCATACCCTGCTCCTCTGTCTCTCGTGCCCCCATAACCCTGCTCTCTCTCTGCCCATAGTGGGCCCTGGTCTCTCTCCTCCCCATACCCTGCTATGTCTCTCTCTGCCCCATACCCTGCTCTCTCTCTCTCTGCCCCATACTCTGCTCTCTCTCTGCCCCATACCCTGCTCTCTCTCTGCCCTATACCCTGCTCTCTCTACCCCATACCCTGCTCCCTCTGCCCCATACCCTGCTCCCTCTGCCCCATACCCTGCTCTCTCTCCCTCTGCCCCATACCCTGCGCTCTCTCTCGTCCCCATACCCTGCGCTCTATCTCTCTCTGCCCCATACCCTGCGCTCTATCTCTCTCTGCCCCATACCCTGCGCTCTATCTCTCTCTGCCCCATACCCTGCGCTCTATCTCTCTCTGCCCCATACCCTGCGCTCTATCTCTCTCTGCCCCATACCCTGCGCTCTATCTCTCTCTGCCCCATACCCTGCGCTCTATCTCTCTCTGCCCCATACCCTGCTCTCTATCTCTCTCTGCCCCATACCCTGCGCTCTCTCTCTCTGCCCCATACCCTGTGCTCTCTCTCTCTCACTGCCCCATACCCTTCTCTCTCTCTTCCCCATACCCTGCTCTCTCTCTGCCCCTATACCCTGCTCTCTCTGCCCCATACCCTGCACTCTCTCTCTCTCCTATACCCTGCTATCTGCCCATACCCTGTTCTCTGCCCCATGCCCTGATATCTGCCAATACTTTGCTCTCTGCCACATGCCCTGATATATGCCCCATCCCCTGATATCTGCCCATGCCCTGCTCTTTGCCTCATATTCTGTGTGCCCCCTTGCCCTGCTCTGTGCCCCCATGCCCTTCTATGTACCCCCATGATGTGCTCTACGGTGTGCACCATGATGTGTCCTACTGTGTGCCCAATTCCCTCCTTTTGGCCCTGTGATGTGTACTGAGCCCCCATGCCCTGCTGTCTGCTCTGTGCCCCCATGCCCTGATCTCTGCCCCATGCCCCCATGTCCTGATGTCTGCCCCACACCCTGCTCTGTGCCCCATGCCCAGATATCTGCTTCCATGCCCCTAGGCCCTGCTGTGTGCCCCCATGATGTGTGTGTAGCTTGAGTGTGGGCAGGGATACAGGGGGCCCCTTGATCGCCTGTTGCCCGGGGGCCCCATGAGTTGTCAGTCCGCCCCTGGATGCACTCATCTCAAAAAAGGCCCACAGCAAAGAACTTTTGGAATAACGCTGAGAGACAGCAGCGCTCTGGACATGTGGAACTCTGCGTTGTGATGCAGTCGGTGTGCTGCCCTTAAGCTGGCCCCTGGAGGGCATCCTGCCTCATTGGAAATGTGCCGCCTCCTCCTCTCAGGCACCCGCGTGGAGTCAGTGACCTCATCATCCCTCCCTCCTCATAACTGTAGAAAACCTGTCAGTATGCTGCAGGTGGGGGAACATGACTGCCAGATTGCTGTCCTTCTTGGGCACCCCCTCTCTCTGGGCTCACGTAACTGCCTTCCTCTAGCTGTGTACCATCATCGGAGCCTTCAAAACGATGCGCATCCTCTTGCAGCATGTACCCAAAACTGTGGTCAAACAGTTCGGGGGACTCCTCAGGAGGACATGGTGGGGCTAGGAAAGGAGTGACTGATGCCATTGAGCATAGGGAAGAGGCCGCGTTGGCAGCTGCTTTGCCAGACAAAGTACCCTGAGCCTGGGTGAGAGAGGATGAGGACGGCTTGGTCATCCACTCTACCAAGTCTTTGGCATGTTGCGGCTCAACACGGCCAGCTGTTGAAAAAAAAGGATGACCATGTCCCATGCTGATGAGGATGCACCATGTCCAGGACCAGCACTGTTGCCTCTAGACGCAGAGCCTGCTTGCCCTCTTTTATCCCTGCTCTCTCTCTCTCTCTGCCCCCTACCCTGCTCTTTTTCTCTCTCTCTTCCCCATACCCTGCTCTCTCTCTCTCCCTGCCCCATACCCTGCTCTCTCTCTCTGCCTAATACCCTGCTCTCTCTCTGCCCCATACCCTGCTCTCTCTCTCTGCCCTGCCCTAGTCTTTGCCCCAACCCTCCTCTCACACTCAGGCCCCATACCCTGCTCTCACACTGCCCCATACCCTGCTCTCACACTGCCCCTACCCTGCTCTCACACTGCCCCGTACCCTCCTCTCACACTGCTCCGTACCCTGCTCTCACACTGCCCCGACACCCTGCTCTCACACACTGCCCATACCCCTCCTCTCACACTGCTCCATACCCTCCTCTCACACTGCTCCATACCCCCTCCTCTCACACTGCTCCATACCCTCCTCTCACAATGCCCCATACCCTGCTCTTACACTGTCATTGCCACATACCCTCCTCTCACACTGCCCCATGCCCTCCTCTCACGCTGCCCCGTACCCTCCTCTCACGCTGCCCCGTACCCTCCTCTCACGCTGCCCCAGTACCCTGCTCTCACACTGCCCCGTACCCTGCTCTCACACTGCCCCGTACCCTCCTCTCACACTGCTCCATACCCTCCTCTCACACTGCTCCATACCCTCCTCTCACAATGCCCCATACCCTGCTCTCACACTGTCATTGCCACATACCCTCCTCTCACACTGCCCCATGCCCTCCTCTCACACTGCCCCATACCCTCCTCTCACACTGCCCCATACCCTCCTCTCACACTGCCCCATACCCTCCTCTCACACTGCTCCATACCCTCCTCTCACAATGCCCCATACCCTGCTCTGTCTCTCTCTGCCCCATACCCTGCTCTGTCTCTCTCTGCCCCATACCCTGCTCTGTCTCTCTCTGCCCCATACCCTGCTCTGTCTCTCTCTGCCCCATTCCCTGCTCTATTTCTCTCTGCCCCATTCCCTGCTCTATTTCTCTCTCGGCCCCATACCCTGCTCTTTCTCTCGGCCCCATACCCTGCTCTCTCTCTGCCCTATACCCTGCTCTCTCTCTCTGCCCCATACCCTGCTGTCTCTCTCTCTCTGCCCCATACCCTGCTGTCTCTCTCTCTCTGCCCCATACCCTGCTGTCTCTCTCTCTCTGCCCCATACCCTGCTGTCTCTCTCTCTCTCTGCCCCATACCCTGCTGTCTCTCTCTCTCTGCCCCATACCCTGCTCTCTCTTTCTCGGCCCCATACCCTGCTCTCTCTCTCTCGGCCCCATACCCTGCTCTCTCTCTCTCTCGGCCCCATACCCTGCTCTCTCTCTCTCGGCCCCATACCCTGCTCTCTCTCTCGGCCCCATACCCTGCTCTCTCTCTCGGCCCCATACCCTGCTCTCTCTCTCGGCCCCATACCCTGCTCTCTCTCTCTGCCCCATACCCTGCTCTCTCTCTCTGCCCCATACCCTGCTCTCTCTCTCTGCCCCATACCCTGATTCTCTCTCTCTGCCCCAACCCTGCTCTCTCTCTCTGCCCCCATACCCTGCTCTCTCCTCTGCCCATACCCTGCTCTCTCTCTGCCCCATACCCTCTCTCCTCTCTGCCCCATACCCTGCTCTCTCTCTCTCCCCCATACCCTGCTCTCTCTCTCTCCCCCATACCCTGCTCTCTCTCTCTCCCCCATACCCTGCTCTCTCTCTCTCCCCCATACCCTGCTCTCTCTTTCTCTGCCCCATACCCTGCTATCTCTCTCTCTGCCCCATACCCTGCTATCTCTCTCTCTGCCCCATACCCTGCTCTTTCTCTCGGCCCCATACCCTGCTCTCTCTCTCGGCCCCATACCCTGCTCTCTCTCTCTCGGCCCCATACCCTGCTTTCTCTCTCTCCCCCAGATACCCTGCTCTCTCTTTCTCGGCCCCCATCCCTCTCTCCTCTCTCTCGGCCCCATACCCTGCTTTCTCTCTCTCGGCCCCATAAACCCTGCTCTCTCTTTCTCGGCCCCATACCCTGCCTCTCTCTCGGGCCCCATCCCTCTCTCTCTCTCTCGGGCGGGCCCCATACCCTGCTCTCTCTCTCTCGGCCCCATACCCTGCTCTCTCTCTCGGCCCCATCGGCCCCCATGCCCTCTCTCTCTCGCTCTCTCTCTCTCTCGGCCCCCCATACCCTGCTCTCTCTCTCTCGGCCCCATCCCTCCGGCCCCATCCCTCTCTCTCTCTCGCCGGCCCCATACCCTGCTCTCTCTCTCTCGCCCCATACCCTGCTCTCTCTCTCGGCCCCATACCCTGCTCTCTCTCTCTCGGGCCCCATACCCTGCTCTCTCTCTCGCCCCATACCCTGCTCTCTCTCTCGGCCCCCATGCCCCCATACCCTCTCTCTCTCGCCCCCATCCCTGCTCTCTCTCTCGGGCCCCATACCCTGCTCTCTCTCTCGTGCCCCATACGCTGCTCTCTCTCTCTCTGCCCCATACGCTCTCTCTCGGCCCATCCCTCTGCCCCATACCCTGCTCTCTCTCTCTGCCCCATACCCTGCTCTCTCTCTCGGCCCCCATCTCTCTGCCTCTCTCTCGGCCCCATACCCTGCTCTCTCTCTCTGCCCCAATACGCTGCTCTCTCTCTCTGCCCCATACGCTGCTCTCTCTCTCTTCTGCCCCATACCCTGCTCTCTCTCTCTCTGCCCCATACCCTGCTCTCTCTCTCCCCCCATCCCATGCCCCATACCTGCTCTCTTACCCCCATACCCTGCCCTGTTTCTCTGCCCCATACCCTGCTATCTCTCTCTCTGCCCCATACCCTGCTATCTCTCTCTCTGCCCCATACCCTGCTATCTCTCTCTCTGCCCCATACCCTGCTATTTCTCTCGGCCCCATACCCTGCTCTCTCTCTCGGCCCCATACCCTGCTCTCTCTCTCGGCCCCCCCATACTCCTGCTCTCTTTTCTCTCGGCCCCATACCCTGCTATCCTCTCTCTGCCCCATCCCTGCTATCCCTCTCTGCCCCATACCCTGCTATCTCTCTGACCCATCCCTGCCCCTGCCCCATACCCTGCTATTTCTCTCGGCCCATCCCTCTCTCTCTTCGCCCCATACCCTGCTCTCTCTCTTTCGGCCCCATACTCTGCTCCCTCTCTCGGCCCCATACTCTGCTCCCTCTCTATCTGCCCCATACCCTGCTCTCTCTGACCCATACCCTGCTCTCTCTGCCCCATACCCTGCTCTCTCTTTGCCCCATACCCTGCTCTCTCTCTTTCTCTGCCCCATACCCTGCTCTCTCACTCTCCCCGTACCCCATCCTCCCTCCTCTCACACTACGCCCATACTACCCTCCTCACACTTGCCCCGTACCACTCCTCTCACACCCCACCGTCCTACCCTCCTCTCACACTGCCCCGTACCCTCCTCTCACACTGCTCCGTACCCTGCTCTCACACTGCCCCGTACCCTGCTCTCACACTGCCCCGTACCCTCCTCTCACACTGCCCCGTACCCTCCTCTCACACTCTTCCGTACCCTCCTCTCACACTACTCCATACCCTCCTCTCACACTGCTCCATACCCTCCTCTCACACTGCTCCATACCCTCCTCTCACACTGCTCCATACCCTCCTCTCACACTGCTCCATACCCTCCTCTCACACTGCTCCATACCCTCCTCTCACACTGCTCCATACCCTCCTCTCACACTGCTCCATACCCTCCTCTCACAATGCCCCATACCCTGCTCTCACACTGTCATTGCCACATACCCTCCTCTCACACTGCCCCATGCCCTCATCACACTGCCCCATACCCTCCTCTCACACTGCCCCATGCCCTCCTCTCACACTGCCCCATGCCCTCCTCTCACACTGCCCCATACCCTGCTCTCACAACTGCCCCATACATCCCCTCCTCTCACAACTGCCCCATACCCTCCTCTCACTGCCCCATACCCTCCTCTCACTGCCCCATACCCTCCTCTCACACTGTCCCATACCCTCCTCTCACACTGTCCCATACCCTCCTCTCACACTGCCCCATACCCTCCTCTCACACTGCCCCATACCCTCCTCTCACACTGCCCCATACCCTCCTCTCACACTGCCCCATACCCTCCTCTCACACTGCTCCATACCCTCCTCTCACACTGCTCCATACCCTCCTCTCACACTGCACCATACCCTCCTCTCACACTGCTCCATACCCTCCTCTCTCTCTGCCCCATACCCTGCTCTCTCTCTGCCCCATACCCTGCTCTGTCTCCCTGCCCCATACCCCGCTCTCTCTCTCTGCCCCATTCCCTGCTCTTTTTCTCTCTCTCTGCCCCATACCCTGCTCTCTCTCGCTCTGCCACATAGCCTGCTCTCTCTCGCTCTGCCACATAGCCTGCTCTCTCTCGCTCTGCCACATAGCCTGCTCTCTTTCTCGCTCTGCCCCATACCCTGCTCTCTCTCTTGCTCTGCCCCATACCCGGCAGGTTGTAGAACAGGAGCCTGTGGGGAGCTGCTGGAGGCCGCATGGTGGCCGGCGCCATTTTGGGACATCTTCCTCTCCAGATCAAGAAGGTAGTTGGTAATCTTCTTGCCAGAGGGCATGCACCTCTAGCCGCGGTGGTGATGGGTGAAATCTGTGGGTTTGTGGCTGCAGGATGGCCCCCAGGATCAGTGCCTGGCTCTCTCGGTCCGGCGGAGCTCAAGCTAGCTGTGTCCGACCAGCATCGTGCCGCGCATGCGCCCCCCCACTAGAGAATGTTTCTCACAAGAAGATTGATTCCATCCTAAAATGTTTGTATTTGAGAGATTGAGAATTATGCCGCGTACACACGATCACTTTTTGTGATGTAAAAAACGTTGTTTTATCTCACGAAACAAAACAACGTTTTTCAAACTTCATTTTAAAAAACGATGTTGCCTACACACCATCGTTTTCTGAAAATGCTCTTGCAAAATGCAGTTACGTACACCACGTTCAACGGCACTCTGTTCCATTGCAGCTCCCGTCTCATAACTTGCTTCTGAGCATGTGCGGGTTTAAAAACGTCGTTTTGCCCACACACGAATCAAAAGACGGCATTCTGAAAAACGACATAAAAAATTCAAGCATGTTCAAATTTTTTTTGGTCGTTTTTTTGAAGACATAAAACGACGTTTTGCGAACACACAATCATTTTAAATGACGTTTTTTAAAACGCCGTTTTATTTCATCACAAAAAACGACCGTGTGTATGCGGCATAAGGCGAAATTTGCCTGATGTTTTTTTCTTTTTTTTTTTTACTTATCTTTTATTTTTGTTTTCAATAAAGAAAAAGGACAACAGGTAATATACGACATCTTGTAGCAGATATATATACCTATACAAATCAAATTACCAATTCCTCATATTTCTTCTTCTACCCATTATTGGTCTATACACCCATCCTTCCCCTTTCCTCCCTCTCTTAAGTTATTCCCCCCCACCGCCCCCCCCCCCCCCCTAATAATAAAAAAAAAAAAAAAAAACCCGAAAATGAATATGAAAATTGAAAAATTCTTCCTCTCTCCTCCTCCCCCTCCTCCCTCCCAGGTCTCCCCCCAAAAGCCTCCTCCCTCATGTCTCCACCATAAGTCTCTTCCCCTCCTCTGTTCTTATAAAATTGATTCCAGTTTGACCAAGTTTCTTTATATTGCGCCCTCTTATTATGAGCAGAGAGGACCAGGTCTTCCATTGCTCCTACCTCCTGGGTCCGATTAAGCCATCCCGCGATAGATGGGGGCCTTGGATCCCTCCACCTCAAGGTAATACCTGCCCTTGCTGTATTAACCAGATGACTCACTACCGACTTCCTGTACTTCTGCTCAGTAATCTGTGATACATGCAGCAAGAAGAAGGCAGGGTCGAGGGTCTCTGGAATCGGATCTTCAGTACATTTTTGTGTGATTCTCCGTACTTCTTCCCAATACTGTCTGACCTTTCGGCATGACCAAAACACATGTAAAAGCGTTCCTTGTTCCTCCCCACATCTCCAGCAGATTTCCTCTACTCCATTATTAAATTTATGTAGCCTTTCTGGGGTATAGTACCATTGGGTTAGAAGCTTATAGTTAGCTTCTTGGGTTTTCGAGCACCTTGAAGTGTTAAGAGCCCGGGCAATTATTTGCTTATGCTGGTCTGGGCTAAAACTTCTCCCAAGTCCCTCTCCCACTTTCTAATGCTCGGCATCACATATTCTTCTGGGGGTGTGTTCAGAAACCCATACATTTTGGACAGCACTCCAGAGAGTGGCTCCTCTCCACTACAGCTTCTCTCCAGTGCCGTCAGCTGTCTTTGAAATTCTACCGCTTGGCCCAGTGATCTCAGGAAGTGGCTAACCTGCAATGCCTGCCACATCCTAAGCTCGAATGGGCCTCCCACCCTCATTAGCTCCCCTATGGAGGGCCATGAACCCCGTACCACAAAGTCTGAGGCCTGTATAAGGCCTTTCTCTCTGAACTTCCCCGCTAAGCCCCTCTCCATCCCGGGTGGGAAATTTGGGTTTCCTATTATAGGTAATAATGGTGATTTACCTGGAGCTAGTTCCTTGTTTCTGCATATTTTGGCTGAGATTCGTAAGGTAGTCCCTATTATAGGATGTCTCCTAAGGTCCCCCGGGAGTGCTTCATAGCACCACGGTGCTCTATTCAAAGGAACTGGGCTAACATATTGCTCTATTTCAACCCAACGTTTACCCTCCCCCTATGCCTGCACCAGTCTACCAACCTTGTTAAATGAGCAGCTCTATAGTATTTAATTATATTTGGGACTGCCATCCCCCCCCAGAAACCTTTGGCATTCTCAGCAGATCTCTTTTAATTCTAGCTCGCTTCCCTGCCCATATAAACTTCATAAATAAGGCGTTTACCTGTCGAAGAAAATCTGCTGGGATGGAGATTGGTAAGGCCTGAAACAAACAAATACAGCACCTTTGGTAGAATACACATTTTAACTATACTTCCCCTCCCAAACCACGAGTGCATCCCGAGTCCCCATTTGTCTAGGAGTACTCTTATTTCATTATATAATGGGGGGAAATTCAATCTATAGGTGCTTCTTATGTCCGATGCAATATGTGTCCCCAGGTATTCCAAGGCCTTTCCCCATTTAAACTTATAGTTCTTTTTTAGTATCTCGCCCATTTGGCTTGAGACCTCAATACTCATTGCTTCTGATTTGTTATTGTTTATTTTCAGATTAGATAGCCTGCCATACTTCTCAATTTCTTTTATTAGGTTAGGTAATGACACGTGGGGGTTAGTCACTGCGCGAAAAGCAGATCGTCTGCGTATGTATGCTGCCACTTTGTGTGTCCGCTCTCCCATCTGTAACCCCTGAATATCCGGGTTTTGCCGAATTTTGTTTTAATAGGGGCTCCAATGAGAGGGCGAACAACAGTGGCGATAGGGGGCACCCCTGTCTTGTTCCGTTTGAAATCTTAAAGGGTCGTGATGTTACGCCGTTTACTCTTACTGAGGCCCGTGGGTTCGTGTAGACACTCATAATCCATTTGACCATCCGATTTCCCAAACCCACCTGTCTCAGCACTTCTTCCAAAAACCCCGCCAATTCACCCTGTCAAACGCCTTTTCGGCATCGGTATTCAGGAATACACAGGGAATCTTTTTTTCTCCAGCCCATTGTACCAGGTTGAGAGTTTTAATCGTGTTGTCCCTGGCCTCACGTCCAGGGACAAACCCTACCTGGTCCAGGTCTACTAACTGTGTTATCCATGGTTGGAGTCTAGATGCAATAATTTTTGAGAAGAGTTTTAAGTCCGCATTCAACAATGAAATTGGCCTGTAGCTGCCGCATTCCGCCGCTTCCCGTCTTTAGGGATCACGGTAATGTGGGCTAGGAGTGCATCCGGAGGGAATGCCGCAGCACAGCCCAGCTCATTGAAAAATTTTGACATCTGCCCTGTTAGAATCTTAGGAAATTCTTTATAGTAGCTTATTGGGAACCCGTCAGGCCCTGGGGCTTTCCCCGATTTTACTTTTTTAAGGGTTTCCTCAACCTCTGTGGTGGTAATAGGGCTCTCTAGACACTCCCGGGCAGGGGATGGCAGTCTAAGCATTCCTGCCTCGGAGAGATATTCTTTTATCCCCCCCTTTGTGTTGTCTACTGGAGGTAGGTTATATAATGAGGAATAGAACTCCCTAAATCTTTGGGCTATTTCTCTAGGTTTTTTTACTAACTGTCCTCCTTTTTCTTTAATTTGCGGTACATAAATTGCCCTGTTCTTTTCCTTCAATTTCCCTGCCAGTAATTTACTGCATTTATCCCCCAGCTCGTAATTCAACTTTTTACCTCTTTGTATAGTGGCTTTAGCTTTATATCGCATAATCTCCACTATCTGTCTTCTTAAATGACCTAATTCCCTTCCTACTGTAGGTAGTTGTGTTTTTTTATGTTGGAGTTCCAGTCTCTGGATCTCCAATAATATTTCCCTGATCTGTTTCTCACGTTTTTTTTTTCAAGTGAGATCCATGCTTTATCAAGATTCCCCTGATGACTGTCTTGTGGGCCTCCCACACCATTCCTGGGTCACTCCCTGGCGTATCATTGACCTGAAAGTATGCCACAATCTCCTTTTCCACATCCTTTTTAACCTCTGGGTTATGTAGCAAACTTTCATTCAGCCGCCAAATTCTATCTTGCGTAAATACTGCACTAGAGAGGGAGATACACAGGCTAATCGGAGGAGCATGATCTGACCACGTTATGTTTCCAATTGTTATATCCTTAACTGCTGTAATCAAGTAGTGGGGGATCAGAAAAAGATCAATTCGGGAATATCTTTGGTGCGGGTTTGAGAAAAAGGTGTGTAGTCTTTTTCATCTGGGTGTAATACCCTCCAGGCGTCTACTAACTGCGCTTCGTGTAGTTTCTTTATTATCCCCCTTCTAATTTTCCCTGGAGTTGATGATGTCCCCGAGGAGGTGTCTAATCTAGGATCAAGCGTGATGTTGAAATCCCCCCCCACTATTAATTTACCCTCTGCAAAATCTCTGAGCTCTGTTAGGGTTTTCCTAAAAAATACATCCTGATTGTCATTTGGTACATACATAGTGGCCAGAGTCACTTTGACCTCTCCTATGTTCCCTTTCAGGAAAAGGAACCTACCATTGGGGTCTGAATATTTATCTTGCAGCCTCCAGGCCACCCGGTTGGATATCAGAATCGAGACTCCCTTAGACTTTGCCTCTTGGTTCGTAGCATGGTATACACTTGGGAAAAATCTATTCTGTAAAAATGGTAGGTCCCCTGCCCTGAAGTGGGTCTCTTGCACATATGCAATATCTGTCCCCCAATTCCTTAGGTCTTTCAACATCATCCTGCGCTTTTCTGGGATATTTAATCCTTTCGCATTTAATGAAGTTACTCTTAATGCCTCCATCTCTAATTTCAGATCGGGATCTGGTAGATAGTAAGGAACCGAGGGTGAGAGCTAGAGAGGGGACCAGGGAGGAAGAGAGACGAAGAAGAGAAAAAAAAAAAAAAAAAAGGGGGTGGACCCCCAAAAATAACCCCCCCCCCCGCCCCCCTTAACCCCCCTTAATCCCCCCCCCCCCCCCCCCTACTATGTCCCTAACGGGAGAAAAAAAAAAAAACACCCTGGACTGGACCCTTTCTCCAGTCACCACCGTGGGTGTATACCTACTATAGGGGAAGTAACAAGACCGGTCTGGTGGCGTCACCTCATCTCCTTCTACTCCCCCCCCCCCCGACTCTAGTTCAAACTCTGCCTCTTCCAGAGAATACTTGTTGTCCTCTCTCGCTCCTATCCTCTCCACAATTCAGACCCACTTCTTCTATTTCTGTATTTTCCCCCTTCTTCCCTCCCTACCCTTCTCCTTCACGCCTCTTCTCAATTAGTTCTCTCTCCCTCGTTCCCCTTTCTTGATCCTCATAGTCCATAGCGGGACCGTTTAAATAGGGTAGGGAAGAAAAAAGCCGTCCTGGGTTTGAATCTGGTCCAAATGACCTACTTTTATAGGAGCAAGAGAGGAGAACACCCCATATAACTAATATAGCACCACCCACTGCAGAATCCCCTTTCATAAGTACCAACCTATTCTAGAGGGGGCCACTTTCAGATCTACTTATACTCCTACCCCTAATTTCCTTGATCCCTAATCCGGGCCACTCACAGCACTCCTCTACATCCCTCCATAAGTGCCCATAGTTTGGGGAGCCAGAAGTAACGGACCTCGCTCTAAATCCCTCCTCTCCGGCCCCAACCCCCCCCCCCACACCAAGCTCCCCCCCCACAGCCCACCCCCCCTCCCACTCCGCCGCCCCCCCCCCCCCACGTTCACCTCTAAGTGTCATCCACTCTAGTGCATTCCTGTGATTCCCACTCAAGAAAAATACATTCATAGATATCTACATACTTCCTTATTAACTACATATCAAGAGCATATGTGCTTATATCACAAACTAATAGTGAAACAAATAGTGAAAATGTAACAAAAATTAAATACAGTAAGTGAAAAATAAGTGAAAAATCATCCCTTAAGTGATTAAGTGGGAACGTAATCTTAAAGGAGCCCTTGGCTCGTGCTTCTTAATACTTCTTTGTGAGTCACTTCCAAAGAATTCGTAGTGAAAGTGAAAAAAAAAAAAAAAAAATTAATGTCCATTTGTCCTCAGACTTCTATCATCTACCTTTTTTATATCTATTCTTTAGTGAGTGCCCTAATCCCCCTTCAAGTGGGAGGGCCGGGGGCGGGGGCGGGGACCCCCCACATAATGGGGGAGCCCCAAAAGGCGGGGGAGTCAGGGGGGGGGAACCGGGGGAAACCCCGGGGGGGGGGGGGAGAGGAAGCCAGGAGACCCGGGGGGGGGCGAGTCCTGCTCCCTAAAAGACCCAAGTCTCTCCTCTGTCCTTATCTTCTTATTCCTGGTAGCTGCTGCAACCAATCTGGAACCTCGAATGGCTCTTCTCCCAGGAATCTAAATAGGTCCGGGAGGTCCATGGGCTGCTGTAATAGGAAGGAATCTGCTCCCTTTCTGACAGTCACAGAAATTGGGTACCCCCATCGGTAAGTCCCCCCCGAGGCCCTTATCTTCTCCAATAAAGGGCGTAACATGGCTCTCCGCTGTAGTGTGGCCCTGGATAAGTCTGGTAGGATCTTTATTTGTGCCCCATCTAGCTCAATGTCCCCCCTCTCCCAGGCTGCACGGCTGATCATCTCTTTATGTGCATAGCGATGGAAGCAACCTATTATATCCCTCGGCCTGTTTGTATTTGATGGTCGGGAGCCCGAAGCTCTATGTAATCTCTCAAATTCAAACCCCTGAGGGGGCGTGGAAGGGGTTAACTGGCAACACAGCCTAGTAATAGTTGGCAATAGGGCGTCCTTTTCAACTGTTTCGGGGACCCCTCTAAATCTTAAGTTCTTACGCCTGCTGCGATCCTCCATCTCTTCTAGTCGCAATTGCATGCGATTCACCTGGAATGCTTTTGCCATACATGTCTGTTCTATCTTGGCGACACGAGCGCCTAGATTAGTTAACAACAGTTCATCTTTGTCCAACTTATCTGAAATCTGCGCGACTTCCTCCCGGACGCTCTCGATATCTTTGCGATGAGACTCCTCCATGCGTTTTACCAGCATCTCCATGTCGGTCCGTGTAGGTAGGGCTTGTAGCATGGCTTTCAGTATACTTAGTTCCGTTTCTTGTTCCCCCAGAGCCTGGTCTATGTATGAATTCTCACCTCCTCTTATCTGTCCTCCCTGCTCTCCACCACACAGAGAGGGCTGCATCTTGGGAGCCGAGCACGGTTCCACCAATATCGCTGCCGTGGAGGGAGAGGGGCGAGAGGGAGGGAGAGGGCGCTCGCTCCAATGGACCCCCGCGCGTCTCCACGTCACAAGACCCTCTCTCGCGACACCTGACCGCCGCAGACCGCGTCAGAGGGAAATATCGTTGGATCTCCGGCTGGGATGCGTGCAGCGGGCGATTCGGCTGGAGCAGCTGGGGAGGCTGTAACAGTTCACTATGAACTCCCCCTCCAGGTATAATGCTCACTCCCTTCTTCCTCCGCATCCCCTGGTGGAGTTTATCTGGGTTCTGGGTTCTTCCTAACGGATCTCTGCAGCGCTGTGGTCACCCCGATTCTCTGGGGCTTCTCTGGGGATTGCAGCCGCTATCCCTAAATCATCGTGAGTCGGGTGGAGGAGCGAAGCTGTGGAGCGTGTCTGACTCTACTCCACCATCTCCGGTTTCCGGTCACGCCCCGACCACAAAAACATGCAAGCAAAACCACCCTCCCTGCTCATCTCGGGGGAACCTGGGTGAGGACTTTCTGGTCCGAAAGATCTCCTATCAGGAGACCAAGTGCATTTGTCTTTTCCCGATCTCGGGGGGGCCTAGCCACCAACAGTTTTGTGGGAATCGATTCGAACTCCAGGCTGTAACCATTCTGGATCAAGTTGGAGGAAATTGTTGCTCATTGTGGGAGGAAGCTTCCCAATCTTCCTCCCCTTTGGGAGACAGGAGTCATTGGGATTTGGTGGGTTTTTGAGGAGTGAATAGTATACCTCCTCTTCCTTTGTGACCCATCAAATGCTTCTTTGGGCGATTATGCTGGTCGGCTTGACCCTGCTACTTTTGGCCACAAAAGAACCTCCGGCCACCTGCCTTCTTTTTCACTTCAGGGAAAGCTTTCTTTGTCTGCAGTGCGCTCTAGTACTTCTTCTAGGCCTGCACCAAAAAGATGATGTCCCGAAAAGGGGATGCTGCACAGACGCAGCTTAGAAGCAGAGTCCCCAGTCCAGGTTTTCAGCCATAGGGCACGCCTGGCTGAGTTCACCAATGCTGTGGATCTAGCTGCTAACTTTACCCAATGCTTTAAAATGCAGCGGGAATGACTTAAGAATCTGTTACCTTGAGGTTCCGGCTGACAAGTGTGACAAGCTGGAAAAGCAAACATTCTAGATTTCTGGCCACACACGTTGCCGCTAAAGCTGGTTTTAGGCTTAGCAAGGTAGAATCCCGGGCTCTACGGAGTAGGACATCTCGCCCTCTTATCCACTTTGTTCCAAGGCTGGGACACATCTTCCTCAATGGGGAACCTTCTTTTTGGGCCCCCTGAAAAAAAGGTCTCTCTCTGGGTTCTACCATCCTTACTTAATGGATTCAACAAGAGAGCTATGAACTGCAAAGACCCCTTATACATCTGCTTTGACAGCTGTACTTTTTCTTCCTCAATCTCCAAGGTGTTGTAAAAAATGGCTTCAAGCTAAATCATCAACATCATCCAGGGACAACTTATACCTTAAGCCCCTGGAGGAGTCACCTTCTCCTCTGGCATCATCCTCTGAAGCTGAATCACCTTAAGAGGTAGGGGATCTGGATTCCTCCTCAGGATCCCCTCTATCCTCCCAATGGGAAGTAATTGGGATAGCTGGTACCGCAGGAACCTGCATCTTTTCTAGCAAACCTTTAAATGATTTAAAAGTTGTAGTTATCTCATCCTTTACTGATGACATAATCTTGTGACATGTGGTTATGAATTTGTCCATCACCAGACTATCCACACAGCCACGGCATAAGGGTTTCTCCCATGCAGAGATTTAGCCTAGCCGCATAAACAGCACATGTTCTTTTGGGGGCCGCCCCCTTTCCTATCCTGGGCTTTAACCTATGTTAAGACTGGAGACAACAAATAGTATTTGTAGGGAGGGGGACCGGTTCCAAAACACCACTGTGCAGGACTAACAAACCAAAAAAAAAAAGAGTGCCCCTAAATGCTGAAGCTATCCTTGTAGCCCATAGCATAGAAAAAAATCCTCTCCAAGGTGCTGCTAAAGGGATCCCATCCCCCACTTACCTGAGGGGAGCTGGTTTTGGCTGCTGACAATTTTCCTGCCTGTGTAGGGTTGTCCATGCTGCAAACAGTGTTCTCCCCCAGCCATGCTAGGTGACTACGAATATCACCAATTGCCCGTTTTGGATGTTGCCTGCGCTACTTTAAAAAAAGAGACCAGGAACCATAAGTCTCTGGCCCCCCGCTGACGACATCACTTAGTCTCTCTCATTGCTTATGCAGCTTCCTGAACTGACCAGATTGGAACACATTGGCCCGGCCCCTCGCCAGAAGTAACATGCCTGGTGCTTCTCCTTACACAGAGGAGTACGCTGAGCCAGCCATGCCACAAGGGGAGCTGGGAGACACACAGCAGCAGTACACTTCTCTCTCTCTGAGGCAGAAGACATCAACCACACAGTTCAACCCCACTTCTCCAGAAAGGGATCGTGACTGATAAAAAAAAAAAAAAAAAGAAAAAAGGTACAGCTTTAAATTTTAAAGAAATACCCTCTGACCAACTTCTGAGACCCAACTCTCTCCTAGGTTCCACAATGTACATTCTATCCTTGCGGAGGAAACAAATACTGAGGTATAGACCTGGAGGAATGCCTTTTATTTGGAATAGGGTACGTGTCTGGAGGGAGGAGCCCAAGGTCTCAGAGGTATTCCTGAAAGACTGGAGAAAAGAATGTTCTACATGAGACAAAACCTTCCTATATAGATGCCTGGGAGCCCAAGGATGAGAAAGGCCTTTAAATACCTGAGGCTGAGAGGGGGGAAACAAGAAAATAGGAAGAATACCACCGATAAATTTGGTATTCACCAGCTACTAACTTAAGGCAAAAAAAAGCAGTTCGTTTCTTACCGGTAACTCGGTTTCCAGTAGTCTTCCAGGTCAGCCCTTGAGAGATGGCGCTCCTCTTCACAAACAGGAAACAGGTTGCCTTTATTTTCTTTAAGAGGCGGTCCCTCTGGTCCACGAGAACCGAAGGCCGGAATCTGAAACGACATAATACACAACCCCACAAGGTTAGACATTTTAGGGTGGGATTGTGCTGCCCTGGAAGACTACTGGAAACAGTTACCAGTAAGAAACAAACTCTGCTTTTCTCCCAGTTGTCTTCCAGGTCAGCCCTTGAGAGGATAACCAAGAACTCACCAGATTTAGGGTGGGACAATGGCTTGGAGGACTTTCCTACCAAAGGCCTGGTCCTGGCTGGAGATCAGATCCAACCAGTAATGCTGAACAAAGGTCAAAAATCTCTACCAGGTTGCAGCCCTGCAGATTTCTTCTGGAGTGGCTCCTGCCTTTTCTGTCCAAAAGGCTGCTGAAGCCCTTGTTGAGTGAGCCTTTAAGTCTTTTGGTGGTGTTATCCATCTGGCTATAGTCTTTTTGGATGCTTGTTTACCCTTCAGTTGGCCTGCGTACATTTCAGAGCATCTGATGTAACACCTAAATACTGAAGTAGACACCTTCCGACATCAAGAAGACTTCGTTCCTGTTCTTTGCTGCTGTTTGGTAAACTGCAGAATAAAGGTAGGACTATATCCTGGTACTTATGAAAAGTTGACGTCACTTGGAGTAAATTCTGGATCTGTTTGAGGGACAATTCGATCGTCATGAATTGTTAGAAAAGGCTCTCTAACAGATAGAGCCTGTATTTCTCCTATCCTACATGCCATTGTGATGGCTTCAAGGAAAACTGTTTTCTTGATCATACATCACGGGACACAGAGCCTTAATTATTTAATGGGTTATGTAGTCACCACAGGTGATTGGAAACTGGCAAACCCAAATAAAATTGAGTTCCTCCCCTATATAACCACTCCCAAATGGAGAGTACCTATTATTTTGCCAGTGTTAAGATGGTTGTCACATTCAACATGTGCCAAGAAGAAAAATGCTCTTTTGATGGTCTGGCTGCGGAGACGTAGGAGCTATAACTGGATCCTTTCCTCAGGCTGATATCAAAGGCCTAAGATGGTTGGTACCCGGGCCTCGTGTACGAAGAAATTAGGTTTTCCTGTAATGTCTCTCTGCGGAGGCCTGGGCTCCAGACTTTGGTGTACTAATACATCTGTGGCACGAAAAAATAATATTCTGGCAGTCTTCTACAGGTCCAGGTATAGGGTTTTCTCTAATAAAACCCTTAGTAAACCTGAAGGTTGGCACAACTTGCCCGCTGTGATGGGTGAAAGCTGGAACTACTTTTAGTAGCTTTCCTGCAGCGTGGATCAGGTAAGAAGATAATTTTTATTTATGTATTATCTTCTTTGGAGCAGGATGTCTTTCCTGGTTCTCACCACTGGAGGGAGTAAGAGCAAAACCTGGTGTTTCCTTATATAGCCTTCCAGGACAACATGCTCAGTGAAGTCTATCAAATATAACACCACTGACCACCTTCTGCTGCAGGCTCTGCCACGATACACATACAGGGGTCCACAAGATGCCCCCAGTAATCTCTCCCCCCTCTTTATCGTCTCCTGGGCGCAGCCATGACAGCGGCACGTGCGCACTTTTTTGTCAGACTAGAGACATGTATAGGGGGGAGGGCCAAAAAGTGGTTGCTAGTGCCTGTGCACAATGCAGGACATCTGTGTTCAGGCGCCAAGATGCTGGTTCAAAAGCCCAGCACGCCAGAGCCTTCTGTAAGCAATATGGACACAGAGCTGTGGGCTGTAGGCATCCCTGTGGATTGAACCAGGCAAACCTAAGACTCCTACTCGGCATCAGGTTCAGTGAGCTGATATTTTTGTGTATTGTAAGACTATAGCACAACAATGATTACATTTATATTTGTGGATAGTACCTTTGCTTTGCAGTAAGGACTATGTCCCCGAGAAGAGGGTCTAGAGCGAGTAAAAGAGGCACCAGAAAATACCCATGGCTAAGGATTCTGAGCTTAGGTATGCAGACAATATACAAATAGATGTACATAAATGACCGTGCTACCCACACAAGCATATAAATGGCAGCCAACACCACAGAATTAGATCAATCCTGCAGGCTAAGAAACATGGAAAACAAAAAGGTGTAGCGCTAAATATATGTGAAACAATATAAGAGGACTAGAATAAACAACTATAAAGATCATGTGATAACACCATGAGTGCTTAAAAGTCTGTGAATAATGACAAAAAATTGGAAATTTTATAAATGGAAATATAAAGTCTCATAAATAATTCAAATCAATGAGTCCAACAAAAGGTGACTTGGTGTTGAAACAAGGTGAAAAATGTGTGAATTTTGATAGTAGAACCACCACCAAAGTAAATAGGGGGCTTACCAGAAAAAATAGACCCAATAAAGCTTATACTTATCAGGTCAAATAAGCTTAAAGGTAGCGGCGTCCTGGTTCCAAAGCCCCTCAGATGGCAGGCAAGGAGTTGGTTTCCACTCTGATTGGTCTAGAAGAGGGTGTGACGTGTCCAGGAGTTATAGAGTCCAGAAGGGATGGTCAAAGCACATTTTGCTAGAAGGAATTGAGGGAAAATCATCCGCAGTTTGGACGCTGCTGATTCCCTTCCTGGCAAATGGAGATCCTTTCAGCACACAGCAGATGTCTAGCACCCTCTGATGTTTCTCTACCCGAGTAGAGAGGTGTGTTTGTTTCTTCTAATTTCCTCCCTTAGAATAATTCTCTCGATTCTGAGCTTGCCTGCAGTTTACCATCCCCCTCTGTCAGCCTCACAGGATGAACCAGTCTGGTTTGCAGCTTCTGTATACGTCACTGAGGATGCTTTAAAAGTTGCTTCGATGGCCTGGAAGGAAGAATTAGCTAATATTGTCGCAATCTCCTTGAGATATAGCAGAAAATGGGGTAGATCCCCTTCATCTGCTCTGGCTCTCTTTTTAGTTGAGCCTTCTGAGGGTGAAAAAGATTATGTGCAGTCTGAGGACTCAGAGGATGAGAGGTTTTCTGTGACTTCTCAGTCGCTAAAGATGCAGGTGCAATATTATGCAGAGATGGTGCGTGCCACTTACAAATTGCCTCCTGTTGAAGCTTCTAGGCTCTGTTTCCTCTTTGGGATCCCGGAAATCACCAAAGGCTGCATGCGCCTTTCCAGTTCATCCCTTGCTGGATAAACTTATGTATTTATCATCCAGATAAACCGTTTTCTTTTTCCAAGCAGTTCTCCCTCCTTTATCCTATGGAAGAAGGTTTTACCAAGAAATGGGGGGTACCTGCTATTGATGCAGCTATTTCTTGTGCAAACAAAAACCTGACCTGTCCTTCAGACAACACGCAGGGTTTTAAGGATCCAACTGATAAAAAGCTGGACTCCCTATTAAAAGCCTCCCCTGCCATGACTGGGGCTGTAGTACAACCTGCAGTTACAGCCATTGGAGTAGGTCAGTTCCTCAAGGAACAAATAAAGCAGATGATTAACCTCCTCCCTACAGAAGAGATTGAGATTTATGAGGACCTTCCTAAGGCCTTGTGCTTTGCGATTGATGCGATTATGGACTCCTGCAGATACACATGCGCAGGTCCCTTTGGTTAAAACATTGGGAGGCCGAGGCTTCCTGAAAGAAATACTTGGCAGTGTTTACCTTTGGGGGAGAACGCTTGTTTGGAGATGACCTGGATAAATACATCCAAAAGATTACCGGAGGCAAGTCTACTCTATTGCCAGTATAGAAAAAGAGTAAGGTGGCGTACACACGACCAAGAAACTCGTTGGGCGAAACTCATCGTTCTGCCCGTCGAGTTCCTAGTTCGGCAGTCAAAAAGCTTGTCGGGTTGCTCGGCGAAAAGTGTACACACGACTGGTTTTCTCGGCAAAATACGTCTCCCATCAAGGTTCTTGCTGGATTCTGCCGAGAAAATCAGTCGTGTGTACGCCACCTAAGCGTCCCTCATTTAAATGTACTCTTTCTCCAGCCCCTGGAAACTCAGTCTCCAGTCAGTGGTGACGGCTGCCTCAGTCTAACACTAGGGGAAAAGCCCAGAGCCAAGCCCAAGGGCAGAAAAGAACTTGGGCTTCAAGGTCTAAACAGACCGCCAAAACTTCCTTATAAAGGGATGCCCCCACATGGCTGAGTGGGGGGGAAGGCTGCTGCTTTTTCAAACGCCTGGCGGAACGAGGTTCAGGACAAGTGGGTCATCGCCACAGTGTCCTCGGGCTACAAGCTAGAGTTCAGAGAACTTCCGCCACCCCGTTTTCTGAGATCAAGACTTGCCAAAGATTCAGAAAAAAAAATGAGTTAGGCTTACCGGTAACTCCTTTTCTGAGAGTCTTCCAGGACAGCCCATGAGACCTAGGACTCCTCCTACCAGGACAGAAAACACGTTACCACCAGATAAAAGGGCGGTCCTCCAGGCCCCATGTCAGTCTTCTCAAGAACCGTAGAACTTCCCTGAAAAACATGCATAATACACATAACTTCCATACAAAACCGGGTGGGAATCCGGCTGTCCTGGAAGACTCTCAGAAAAGGAGTTACCGGTAAGCCTAACTCATCTTTTCTCCCAAGCATCTTCCAGGACAGCCCATGAGACGATAAGCCAGAACTTACCAGTCTAGGGTGGGACAACTGCCTAAAGGACCTTTCGACCAAACGCCTGTTCTTGAGCGGTTATCAAATCCAGGCGATGTTGTTTCATGAAGGTCGAATAACTGGACCATGTGGCAGCCTTGCAGATTTTTTCTGGTGTAGCACCAGCCCTCTCAGCCCAAGACGCAGACAAAGTTCTTGTTGAATGCGCAGTAACAAAAGGGGTAGAAACTCCTCTAACTTTATAAGCTTCCGAGATGGCTTGCTTAATCCATCTAGCCAATGTGGCTTTAGATGCACTCTAAGGCCTCGTACACACAAGCGGACATATCCGATGAAAACGGTCCGCGGACCATTTCCATCGGATATGTCCGATCGGGAGTTTGATCCGATGGCATGTACACACCATCGGATCAAATTCCCCGCCGCCGGACGGCGCGGTGACGTGGCGGTGACGTTAACGCCGCCACGTCACCGCTACGTCACCGCACCAGGAAGTAAAACACTTCCGCGCATGCGCCGAATACATTCGGCGGCGGCGGTGCGGGACGACATGTCTGCTGGTAAGTGTACTAACCAGCAGACATGTCGGGCGGACAGATTCCCACCGGATAGATTTCAAAGCTTGCTTTGAAATCTGTCGGGTGGACAAATCTGTCCGCTAGCCCATACACACGAGCGGAGATGTCTGCTGAAACGGTCCATCGGACCGTTTTCAGCGGACATATCCCCTCGTGTGTAAGAGGCCTTACTCTTGTGTGTACCTGAAAAAAAGAACAAATAAAGCGTTTGTCTTCCTGAAGGTCTTGGTGACCTCCAAATAGACGAGAAGGGTTCTTCTTACATCTAAAAAAACTAAATTTATTTTCCTGGTCGTCCTGTGGCGAACTACAAAAGGATGGCAGTACAATGCCCTGTGATCTGTGGAATGTACTGACCACTTTGGGAAAAAAAAACTGAATCTGTTTTTTAAACAACACGATCCTCAAAAATTGTGAGAAATGGCTCCCTTACTGACAAAGCCTGTAACTCGCTTACTCTACGAGCTGAGGTAATTGCTACAAAAAAAACTATTTTTTAAGGTAAGTAATTTAACAGAAATATCCTAAGGGCTCAAAAGGAGACTCTACCAGAGGTTGAAGCACCAGGGACAGGTCCCAAGTTGGACAACTTCTTACCACTACTGGCCTGGCCCTAGAAATGGATTTAAAAAATCTCGCTACCGTGGGACTTTCCAAAAGAATAAACTGGAGGAAAACACTGATGGCAGCCGCCTGTACCTTCAAGGTACTAATTGAAAGACCCCTGTCGACACCTTCTTGAAAAAAATCCAAAATAGAAGGCACATCATGCATTGATCTTTGGTTTTCAGGCAACCATGAATTAAACTTTTTCCAAACACTGGAATATATGGCTCTAGTGACTGGTTTTCTGCAATTCACCAAAGTTTTGATCACTTTATCAGAAAACCCCTGAGCCTTCAGTATCTTTTCTTCAGATACCAAGGCGTCAAACTTAAGGAAACCACCTGTGGGTGTGACACTGGACCCTGCGACAGCAAGTTCTCTCTCTTCTGAAGTCTCAGCAGAGGCTTCGAGATCAGAGACTGTAGCAGGGAAAACCATGGGCTCTTGGGCCAGAAGGGGGCGATCAAAATAAGGTCTGTTTCTTCTAGGAGAAACTTCCGGAGCACTTCCGGAATAAGTCTGATCTGGGGAAAGGCGTCGATTGGCCACGGATTCGCCAGAGCATCGATCCCCAGTGAATAATATATAGTAGCCTTCGCGCTACTACAAGTGAATCAGATGCTCCAAAAATAAAAATAGATGCAGCAAAATCTAAAAGTGTTTAGATTACACAAATGAGGATAAATTAAATATAAGGATTTGCGCAAAAACTGGAGTTAGGCTTACCGGTAACTCTCTTTCCAGGAGTCTTCCAGGACAGCCCTGAGATATATGGCTCCTCCCTCCGGGACAGGAAACACATTCACCCAAATTATAAAAGGAGGTCCTCCAGGCCTTCTCCTCAGTTCATCCAAGAATTCCTGAAGGCTCTGAAAAACATAACATACTAACACATCGTCAGTACACATATCCAACTCCTGTTTACAAACTATAAACTCCGGGTGGGAAACCGGGCTGTCCTGGAAGACTCCTGGAAAGAGAGTTACCGGTAAGCCTAACTCCGGTTTTCCCCCCTCGTCTTCCAGGACAGCTCTGAGATGATAAACAAGAAATTTACTTGTCAGGGTGGGGTAGCCGCCTGGAGGACCCTTCGACCAAATGACTGATCCTTCTCAGACATTAAGTCCAGGCGATAGTGCTTGGCGAAGGTCGTATAGTTTGACCATGTTGCCGCCTTACAAATTTCTTCCGGAGTGGCTCCGGCCTTTTCCGCCCAAGAACTCGAAACCGCTCTAGTAGAGTGTGCTTTGACAAATGGGGCTTGCTTACCCTCTAACTCATAAGCTTTAGCTATCGTTAACCTGATCCACCTGGCAATGGAAGACTTAGATGCTTTTTGCCCCTTCCTAATCCCCGAAAAATTAACAAAAACAGAATCAGACTTTCTGAGTTCCTTGGTTACCTCTAAATAAATTAAAATACATCTCTTGACATCTAGAGATGTCCCCTCTGAGCACGAGGGAGACAAAAAAGTCGGAAAGGACAATGTCCTGTGTCCTGTGAAATGAGGATGCCACCTTGGGGAGAAAGCTGGGGTCTGTTTTCAACACAACCCTATCCTCATAAATTAACGAAAATGGCTCTCTGATAGAAAGCGCCTGAAGGTCACTAACCCGCCTGGCGGAAGTGACTGCTACCAACAGAACTGTCTTAAGGGTTATCCATTTTAAGATAGATTCCTCCAGAGGCTCAAATGGACTAGCTGACAATGCTTTAAGTACCAAGGAGAGATCCCAAGGAGGACAGGGTGAGATCTTCACCGGCCTAGATCTAGACAAGGCTTTGAAAAAGTTCTTAATAAAAGAATTCTGCTGAAGGGAACATTGAAGAAAGACACTAAGGGCTGCAACCTGCACTTTTAGGGTACTTGGAGATAAACCCATATCTACCCCTGCCTGCAGAAAATCTAGAATGGCTGGGACCCCTGGTTGATCGATTCCCTGCTCTTCTAACCAGGAACAATTTTTTTTCCAGAATTTGGCATAAATTGTTCTAGTAACAGGCTTTCTGCATTGTATCAGGGTTTTGATTACTTTCTCTTAGAAGCCCTGTGTTCTCAGCAACTGTTCCTCAGATACCACGCAGTTAGGTTTAGTCTGTCTACCTGCGGATGAAGAATGGGACCCTGCGATATTAGATACCTCCTGCTGGGAAGACGAAATGGGGAGAGAATGGCCAGATTTTTCAAAATGGCAAACCAGGGTCTTTTCGGCCAAAAAGGAGCAACCAAAATTAGATCTGTTCTTTCCGACCGAAATTTCTGAAGGACTGCTGCGATCATCCTTATTGGAGGGAAGGCGTAGCAGCTGTTGAACTTCCATGTTCTGGAAAAAGCATCTATCCCTGTAGCCCTGTCTCCTGGATGGATCGAGAATAACTGGATTACCTTCCTGTTCCTTTCGGAGGCGAAAAGGTCCACCTCCGGTTGACCCCATTTCTGCACTATTTGAGCGAAAACCTCCTCGTGCCCACTCGTCCTGACTCACCTGTTGACGGCTCAGATAATCCGCTAGAGAGTTCTGGGTGCCTTTTAGGTGGACCGCTGTCAGTGAAGCCAGGTTTGTTTCTGCCCAGGAAAATTTTTTGTTGGCTATACCCTGAAGAGCAGGGCTTCTCGTCCCTCCCTGCTTTTTCACATATGCCACAGTTGTTGCATTGTCTGTGCGAACCTGCAGATGTCGCCCCTTCAGACTTGTTTGGAACACCTCGATTGTTTTCAGGACTGCCAGGAGCTCTCTCTGGTTTGAGGAACGTTCTGCCTCTTTTGGAGACCATGTTCCCTAGGCCACTGCCTCCCCCAGATGGGCTCCCCACCCCCAGGCACTGGCATCTGTAGTTACTACTGTTTCTACCGGCAGGGTCCAGGTTAGACATTTGTCTAGATTGTGGCGCGTTCGCCACCACCATAGAGTCCTTTTGACTCGGGACGAGATTGGAACCTGGACCTCCAAGTCTTGACTTTGGCCACTCCAAAACCGAAGCATTAGTTGCTGCAACGGACGTTGATGGAACCTCGCCCAGGGTACCGCTGGAAAACATGCAGTCATAAACCCCAGCACCCTCATAATTTGTCTGACCGAAGCCTCTCGGTTGGACTGTAACTGGGCTGCTGCCTGTTCTACCTTTACCATTTTTTCTTCTGGGAGATAAACAATTTTCTCTACAGAAGATATCCTGTAACCTAGGTACAGAAGCTCCTGGGATGGGGTCAATTGAGACTTGTCTCGGTTGACTATCCACCCGAGAGAGGAGAGAAAGTTCTGAGCTTCCTGCAAATCCTTTTCCAGCTGTTGGGCTGATCCTGCCACGAACAGGAGATCGTCCAGATAAGGAATTACAATTATCGCCTTGTTTCTCAGCGGTGCTAGAGCCTCTGCCAGGACCTTCGTAAAAATTCTTGGCAACGAGGACAGACCAAAGGGAAGGGCTTGGAACTGGAAATGTTTGATCTCCGAGTTCACTTTCACCGCCACCCTGAGGAACTTTTGGAAGTCCAAATGAATTGGGACGTGTAAGTAGGCATCCATGAGGTCCAGGGTGGCCATGTAGCACCCTGGAAACAGAGACCTTGCCACTGTGAAAATTGACTCCATCTTGAACTTTTTGTACTTTACAAATTTGTTCAGGGGACGAAGATTCAGGATCATTCTGAATTTTCCCGATGGCTTTTTTACTACGAATACATGGGAATACGTCCCTAGACCCTGTTCCTTTTGTGGGACTTGAATTAGAACTCTTTGGTCTACTAACTCCCCTAGAGATAGGCCCAAGGCCTCTGCCTTCTCCCTGTCCCTGGGAGGCTGGGTAACCAGAAAACTTGGGGGGGGGGGGGTGTTGTCGTGAACTCCAACTTGTATCCGTTCCTGATTATGTTTAAAATGAACGGACTTGAAGTTGCCATGGTCCATTGTGGGAGAAACTGCCCCAATCTTCCTCCCACCGGGACGCAAGAGTCACTGTGGCTTGGGGGTGGTTTGAGGAGGATTAAACAATATTCCTCCTCTCCCCCTACCCTTATGGCCTGCCCAGTGTTTCTTTGGTTGGCCTTCCTTTTGTAGGTTTTGTTTGAAACCTCGAAAAAAAGGGGATTTTTAATAACAGCTTACCTGTAAAATCCTTTTCTTGGAGTACATCACGGGACACAGAGCGCATAGTCATTACATATGGGTTATATGGAGTACCTTCAGGTGTGGACACTGGTGTAATCAACTTCACAGGAAGTTCCTCCCTATATAACCCCCTCCCACTGAGAGTGCTTTAGTTTTGTAGCAAGCAATTTCTCTGAGGTTACACAATGTTCCCACAAAGAGGGGTGGGAGCTCTGTGTCCCGTGATGTACTCCAAGAAAAGGATTTTACAGGTAAGCTGTTATTAAAAATCCCCTTTTTCTTGATCGTACATCACGGGACACAGAGCGCATAGTCATTACATATGGGATGTCCCAAAGCAATGCTCCATGAAGGGAGGGAGACCGTAAGGCCAAAAATAGCCAAACAGAAACTATATCAGAAGGTAAAATAGCTCCACCAACAGAAAAAAGGGGGCGTGAACCGGGCCAGAGGATTCTATACTGCTGCCCGTAGGACCGCCTGCCCAAATGCTGCGTCCGCAGCCTTTGTGACGTCCAACTTATAGAATTTAGTAAACGTATGTACGGAAGACCAGGTTGCTGCTTTGCAAACCTGTGCCATAGAGATCTGATGGTGTGCCGCCCAAGAGGCACTCATGGCCCTCGTAGAATGGGCCTTAACTGATAAGGGCGGTGGAACGCGCTTCAGACCATAGGCCTGAAAAATCAGCTGCTTAATCCACCTAGCCAAGGAAGACTTGGCAGCCGGCTGACCCTTCTTGGGGCCCTCCGGAAGAATGAAAAGCACATCTGTTTTCCTAATCTTTTCTGTAGCCTTGAGATAGACCCTCATGGCTCGGACCACGTCCAAAGTATGAAGCAATCTTTCCTCTCTGGACTGGGGAGTAGGAAAGAAGGATGGTAGGACTAGGTCCTGATTCAAGTGAAAACTGGATATGACCTTAGGAAGGAAAGAAGGCTGTGGCCGCAGAACCACTCTGTCCTTATGCAGAATCAGGTACGGTTCCCTGCAAGACAAGGCTGCCAGCTCGGAGACCCTTCTGGCCGAAGCCATAGCCACCAAGAAAACCAATTTTCGGGTTAGCAGCACAAGAGGGATTTCTGTCAGAGGTTCAAACGGCTGCCTTTGTAAAGCTGACAAGACCAGATTTAAATTCCAGGGGCAGAGGGGAGCTCTAATAGGGGGATTTACATGCAAGACCCCCTGCAAAAAAGTTTTCACAAGCGAATGTGTGGCCAAAGGCCTTTGAAACCATATCGCTAAGGCAGACACCTGCCCCTTTAGAGTACTAAGAGCTAACCCCTTGTCAACGCCAACCTGTAGGAATCGCAAGATCCTGTCAATAAAAAACTTGCGAGGATGCCCTCCTTGAGACTCGCACCACTCCACATAGTTCTTCCAGACTCTGTAATAGATCTTTCTAGAAACTGGTTTCCTAGCTTGAATTAGCGTAGATATGACCTGGGCTGAGAGGCCTCTGCCCTTAAGAATTAGGGATTCAGCCGCCAAGCCATCAAATTTAGCTGCTGTGAAGCAGGGTGGTAGATCGGGCCCTGAGACAGCAGATCTGGGCGCAGGGGGAGTGGCCACGGTGCCCTTACTGACATCCTCACGATGAGTGCGTACCAA
The DNA here is from genome assembly GCA_029574335.1 of Rana kukunoris. Classification (NCBI taxonomy): domain Eukaryota; kingdom Metazoa; phylum Chordata; class Amphibia; order Anura; family Ranidae; genus Rana; species Rana kukunoris. Next base: position 93,030,151 of record CM056054.1, read on the forward strand.
GCCCTTCTGGGCCAGGCTGGGGCCACCAGGATCACCGGCCTGCGCTCCACCCTGATCCTTCGTAGAAGGCGGGGAATCATCTGTAGTGGAGGGAACGCATACAGGAGAGAAAACTGGTGCCAGGGGCAAACCAACGCATCGGTCCCATAGGCCGAGGGGTCCCTGGCTCGGGATACGAATTTGTCCAATTTCTTGTTGAATCTTGTTGCCATGATGTCCACATCGGGAACTCCGAATCTTTGGCAAATCTCTTGGAATACCTGGGGGTGAAGAGACCACTCTCCCCGGGAGTAACTGTTGACGACTCAAAAAATCTGCTTGAGAATTGTCTATCCCTGGGATGAACACTGCTGAGATGCAGGGTACATGGGCTTCGGCCCATGAAAAAATCAGGTTTACTTCCCTTTGAGCCGCTAGGCTCCTTGTGCCCCCCTGGTGGTTTATGTATGCCACCGCCGTGGCATTGTCGGACTGTATCCTTACTGGCAGACCCTGCAGGGGAAGAGTCCAGGCGACCAGGGCCAATCGAGCAGCTCTGATCTCTAGGACATTGATGGGAAGCAGACTTTCTGCCTCTGACCACTGTCCCTGCTGGGTCCGTTTTCCTAAGATTGCCCCCCAACCTGTTAGGCTGGCATCTGTGGTTACTATTTTCCACGAGATGGGGCAGAAGGTTTTCCCTTTTGATAATTTTTGAGGGATCAGCCACCAGTACAGGCTGTGCCTGACTCCTGGGGAAAGAACTAATGGACGGTCTAATGCCTGTATGGACTTGTTCCAAGCAGAGAGAATAGCTGCTTGCAGAATTCTGGTATGGATCTGGGCATAGGGCGCTGCTTCGAAGGCGGCCACCATCTTTCCCAGCAGTCGCATGCATAGGCGAATAGTCGGCTTCTTTTTGCCTAAGACTATTTGAATCGTTTGAATTAACGACCTGATCTTCTTTTGAGGTAAAAATACCCTCTGGCATTCTGTATCTAACCGAAAGCCTAGATATTCCAACTGTCTTGTGGGTTGTAACCTTGATTTTTCTTGGTTCACAATCCACCCGAACTCTTCTAGATGCCGCACTGTGCGGACTACTGCATGATTGAGGTTGGAGGCTGAACTGTCGATAACCAGGAGATCGTCCAGGTATGCTAGGACCAAGATGCCTTCTGTCCTTAGGACGGCTAGTACCGGGGCTAACACCTTTGTGAATACCCGTGGAGCTGTTGCCAACCCGAAAGGGAGGGCTACGAACTGGTAATGACTTTGGTTTATCGTAAAACGAAGAAACTTGTGATGTGCTGGGTAAATCGGCACATGCAGATATGCATCCTTTATGTCTATAGATGCTAGGAAGTCGCCCTGATGCAGGCTGGTTGTCACTGAACGTATGGAGTCCATACGGAAGGTCTGAATCCTTAGAAAGCGATTTAGGCGTTTAAGGTCTAATATAGGCCTGACGTCGCCATTGGGCTTTGGTATAACAAAAAGGTTGGAGTAGAATCCCAGACCCCTTTCTTGGGTTGGTACTTCTACAATTACTCCTTGGAGCAAGAGGCGATCCAACGCCTTTACGAGAGAGGCCCTCTTTAATGGGTCGCTTGGAAGACTTGACCCCTGAAAATGAGGAGGGGGGATTTCTCGAAACTCTAGTTTGTAGCCTGAGGCTACTACGGACCGAACCCAAGAGTCGGGAATTCTGGCCTTCCAGACTTCGGAGAAAAACTGAAGTCTTCCCCCCACCCAAGAGGGTGGGGGCGCCCCTTCATGAATCTGATTTGATGACTGATTTAGCCGGCTTGCGAGACCAGGGCCTCCTGTTTGCCGCAGCTTGTCCCTGTGGGCGGTTATTAGCTGTTGACCGCCCGGGAGGCCGTCGATACTGACGAGAAGTCGAAGGGGCCGAGCCTACAATGACCTGTCGTTTAAACGTGGGCCCACGCGGTCTTTTCTTGACCGGTAAGGAAGTACTTTTTCAACCGGACAAGTCAGGGATTTATTCACGCAGGAAATGGCTGCGTCCACTGTAGGAAGAGCCCATTTCTTTATATACTCCTCTTCCATAGGGTAGAGAATAGAGAATCTTTTAGGAGGGACAAAGATTCTATCAGGTCGAGCCCAATCTTGGTAAATCACGTTCCGCAGAAGGGGGTGCATTGGAAAAGATGCACCAGTTAATGGGGCCTTTAAAGAACCCAATGAGGATACCTCCGGGGCTACTAGTTCTGGCACTGGAAGTTTAAAAGCAGTGCGAACCATATCTGTCAAAGACTGGATCCACAGGCCCTCCGCTTGAGAGGCCGAAAAGTATTCATCTATAGTGGAATTTTCCCTGTCTGAACCGTCGGGACTTGGGTCTGCGTGATCCCCTTGTGGGTCCCGTTCCTCTGAAGAGGAGACCTCCGCATCTGAAAACCCCACACTGGGTGAGGGGGATCTAGCCCGCTTGCTACTTGGGCAAGGACGGGAAAGTAACGCAGTTAACCTTTTCTCTAGCCCACTCATGGTGGCTGCTAGCATCTCTTCCGTCACGTAAACGGGAATGGGTGAATCGGGGGCCGCCTCTGCCCCCAGCACCCCCAATGGCTCTTGTACTATGCCACTCGGTGTCCTGACTGGCGAGGGTGGGGCCGTAGAAGCCTGGCCCAAATCCTCTGACCCCGATGGAGACCCCTTTTGCTTTTTGGCACCTTTAGCAGCCTTGGCTGGTCCAGATCCCTTTGGAGCCATTGTACAACCTTGGGTCACCCCTATAGCCAACACCTGACTGTTGCAGCTAGGAATAACCAATGTGAGGGCAGGTATGAGAAAAATGAAAAAGAACTAATTTCTCTCTTTTTCTTTTTTTTTTTTTTCAAAATTTTTTTTTTTTTTAACCCGCCTGGGAGGTGGCAATACCGAGGAAGCCTGTGAGTATTGACACACCAATGCCCGTTAGCCGGAGTCCAAGGTAGACTCAGATACTGCTGGATCTAAGGCTGAGTCCCTTTAAGCAAAAAACTTCCTTTTTTTTTTTTTTTTCTGGTCAATAGTGGACTTAAGTCCTAGACCTGAAGATCCACAAAACCGCCACTAGGTGTCCCTGTGTGGCCAAAAGACCCAGCTGCACGCTCTGTATCCTTTCTTCCTCTGCCTCCAGGAGGAAAGACCAGCCCGAGAGAAGTTTTCCCTTTATACAGACCCTGACGCTGCTGGCCCGCCCCCCCGACGCACGCCGACGCTCTAAAAGGCGGCGTGCACGCGCGCGCGTATGCGCGCACACACACGCGCGCGCACAATCGCGCGCACCACGCTGAAACCACATGGAGGAAGCAGAGCAGAGGAACAACATGGACCAGCGTTATGCAGCACCAACAGACACCAGGTAAGCACTAATCTTATTGTAGTGCACACACAGCGAGGAAGCTGTCCCCTTGGGCTTCCTAAGAAACAGGAGTTTTTTACCAGCAATTTCCTCTTTAAAACATGTGGGGTTGCAGTATCAGTGTTAACAGGCAGACCTGGGGTGAGTAGCAAATATATAACTTACACAAGTATACATATATTTACATATTATCTGGGTAAACATTAGAATCCCATCCTGCCTCAACAGACATAGTGGAGATAGTGGCTGATGCACCAGCATACTGTTAGCCAACCCAGAACCCCCAGGGGGATACCTACTGTCGAACCAAGTCCCGCAGGTTCCCTCTTACCTGCTCCACGCCGCAGGGTATTGCAAAATGCAAGAGGCCCAGCCTTCCCCCATCTCCGTGGGTATTGTCTTGGACCTTCAGGGACCGGGGTCCTGTGTTAAGGAACCCACACCCCTGGACCTATATAGCATCCTGGCATCAGTAGCTTTTAGTTCTTGGAAGAGACTAAGGCACTGGAGCCCAGAATCCAGCCCTCCAAGGAGAGGCATTATAGGCAAAACCCCACTCCAGCAGGGCCCGGGTACCGTACATCTTGGCTCTGAAGCACTTCGGACGGATCCGGCTAGCTATCCTGGGTCCCGAGACCTCCGAGGGACAGCTAGACGTGACCAACACCTAAGACACTGGCGGAAAAACTAAAGCACTCTCAGTGGGAGGGGGTTATATAGGGAGGAACTTCCTGTGAAGTTGATTACACCAGTGTCCACACCTGAAGGTACTCCATATAACCCATATGTAATGACTATGCGCTCTGTGTCCCGTGATGTACGATCAAGAAAAACGTTTTCCCTCCGCTTTTTTCTTTCTCTCAGGAAAAGCCTTTTTTCTGTCCTGAGTCCTTTCTAGCGCTTCCTGTAGGCCTGACCCAAAAAGGTGGTCACCTGAAAAGGATAACCCACACAGTTTTTTTTTTTTAAATAAATTTTTATTGGAATTTTCACAGTACAGTGGAATAAAAACAAGGTATGCTTAAAGGCATATAGAAGCATGTATAAAATAAAATAAAATAAAATAGAAGAAAGGAAAAAAGAAAAAAAAGGGGGGGGGAAACACATTGAAACCAGTGGCACTGTGATTACTTGCATAACAATATTTCAGCAACAAGAAGATGTGACAGAACAAGTGCTAGTACTTACAGGGGCGGAAGCAACAATCGGAGGATTTGGAATACAAAAAAAAAGAAATACAATACACCATTAGGAACCCCGGATGATAGACTGACTGTGAACGTTGCGATAGGTGAAACTAACAGATAAGGGCATGCATATATCAGGAACGTCAAGGGGTCTCTAGTGTGCGTTGTCATGGCTCAGGGTGGCAGGAACGTTGAGGGGTCAGACAGGTTGGAGATTTTAAGGATGCCCAAGGAGTTTGTTAGGTCTCGTTTGAGATACCAATCTGTATAGCGGAACGGTTGCATGAGTTTTTGGAGATCATCGTGGGTGAACGAGTGTTCCATGAAGTTACGCCATCTCGTAAAAAAACGTGAGGTGGAACGAAAGTTCAACACAATGGTGTCCAACCTTTCCAGATAGAAAAGCGACAAGAGGGCTTTTTTCACTGCTACTAGCTTCGGTGGTGTTGGGCTAATCCAGTGAGACATTATAGTCCTGCGGGCCACCAGAAGGCAGATATGTGCCCAGGGGGAGACGTGAAGCGAGCCCTTTGATTGTGGTGTGTGTGAGGGCGGATCACAGCCGAATAAACATATCAGGTGGTGCCTGGGGATCAGTAGTTTGGTGATCTTGTGGATAAAGGACAGCACAGAGTCCCAGTAGGTAACGATAGGTTTGCACTGCCAGAGGCGGTGGAGCAGTGTTGGGCGCGGAGCAGAGCACCAGGGGCAGTGTTCTTGTGCTGGTTCCGCCTTGTTAATACGAAAGGGGTAGTAAGCTCTGTGAATGATTTTGAATTGTGTCTCACGCCATGTTTCGCATACGGTGAGTTCGCGAACTCGTCTGTATCCCTCAAGGATTTTGTCTGGGAGGTCTGCATCCTCGAATATTTGGGACCATTTCTGGAAAGGTTTAAGGCGATATTTAGCAGTCTGATGTTCAATGAGGTGGGAATATAGGCTGGAAATGGAGTAATCATCCCTATGTAACACACTATCAAAGGATTTTTGTAGGGGGTCTGACCCGGGTAGGTGGCACGAACGTAAATAGCTGACCAACTGATGATAGTAGAAGACATGTGTAGCTGGTAAGGAGAATTCCCTCGACAAGGTTTGGAAGGATTTAAACTTGCCAGGGGCGGCGAGGTATAATGAGGTGATGTTGGCAAGGCCCTTGTCGTTCCATTGTTCAAATGCTTTATGTATAGTGGACGGTAGAAACATGGGATTACCCAGAATTGGCAGGTGAGAAGAAATACTGGAGGGTAACCCCAGCAGTTTCCGTATCTCTCTCCAGGCAATAATTGTATCCCTAAGGAGTACACTCGACCTGAGGCACGTTGGCAGTTTGTTAGGGTTCGAGTGGAGAATAGCTGGAAGAGCATACGGAAAGGCTGAGGCACCCTCCAAGAGAGTATTGGAGTATTTAGATTTGCCAGCCAACCAGTCCAGGCCCTGCCTGAGTAAGCAGGCAAGATTATAAAAACGTATATTGGGCAGGCCCGCTCCGCCCTCAGACTTCGGGAGACATAGCTTTTGCAGGGAAATGCGCGGTTTCTTGCGAGACCATAGAAAAGCAGACAATGCCGTATGGATTTTTGTGACATCAGAGTGCTTCAATAAGAGTGGTATGGTCTGCATAGGATAGAGTAGGCGCGCAAACGACACCATTTTAAAAAGGTGACATCTCCCAAAGAGCGAGAGGGGAAGGGCCGCCCAGGCTTCCAACTCCTTTACAATTTTTGTTATCAACGGTGGGAAGTTAAGTGTATATAAAGTGGAAGGTTCTCGGCCAATGTGTATACCCAGATACGTAATATGATGTGCTGCTATGGCAAAGGGAGATTGGTGGCGCCATTTGGCCGCAAGTCTTGGACGAAGTGATAGAACTTCGCTTTTGTCAAAGTTAATTCGAAAGCCTGAACATAATTGGAAGGTATGAAAGAGCTGTCGGAGCCTGTCAAAGTCAGTGAGGGGTTGTGTGGAGAATAATAATATGTCATCCGCAAATAGAGCAGCACGGAGGGTGTGGGCACCTATCGGGATGCCACTGATCCCATCAGCCGAATTGAGTATTCTGGATAAAGGTTCTATCGCGAGATTAAAAAGTAAAGGGGAAAGGGGGCAGCCCTGTCTAGTCCCTTTCGTCAGGGGGATCGTGTCAGAGATGAAGTCGGGAGTGACCAGTCGTGCAGTTGGAGATTCATACATACGCCGTAAAAATCGCATAATTGGCCCCGAAAAACCAAAATCCGCCATCACTCTGAACAGCCATGACCAACTGATGTTGTCAAAAGCCTTCTCGGCATCAAGTGACAATATGGCAACGTCTTGTTCCGGGTTCATTCTGGCATACTCTAGCGCCAGAAGAACTTTGCGTATGTTTAGGGTGGCTGAGCGGCCTTGGACAAATCCTGACTGCGCCGGGTGTAGTATAGAGGGGAGTAAATGGGCTAAGCGGGATGCAATTATCTTGGATAGTATTTTGACATCCACGTTAATTAACGAAATAGGGCGATAAGAACCTGGAAGCGAGGGGTCCTTACCCTTTTTGGCGATTAGCCTAATATGGGCCTGTGTTCCCGTAGGGAGATAGGGGCCCCCATCCCACATGTTCGCATAGACAAGTGCAAGGGTATCAGGAATAAAATCCTTAGCTAGCTTATAGAATTCGGCTGTGTAGCCGTCCGGGCCTGGGGCTTTAGCAGATGCGAGGGACTTGATTGTCTGTTGGATATCCTCAACAGTGATGGGTGCGTTAAGGGCAGCTAGACGATCCTCCTGGAGTTTAGGCAGGCGGATCCTAGACAGAAGGGCTTCGGCTGCAGGTTGGTCATTCGGGTCCGCCGAGTATAGGGAGGTATAATAATCAGCCAGTAATTTACTAATTTCAGTAGGCGAGGTAACCAGAGTGCCAGCTGGGTTTCTCAGGGCAGAGATATGCGTGGGACGTCGTGGTCCCGCGCAGAGCCTCGCCAGTAGTTTGCCAGCCTTGTTACCAAACCTATGAAAGTGTACAGTAGAATAGGAGCTCTTAGCTAGTTCTTGTTGTTCAGCCCAGAGGTCAAATTCTCGTTTAGCTGCTCTCCAAGTGCGTACGTTGTCAGGTGTGCGATTAAGTGTAAGTGTCTCGTGGGCCGAACGTAGAGCTGTGCTCGCTCGCATGTAATGTTGCTTGGCATTTTTCTTAAATTGCGTGGCATAAGAAATAATTTTTCCTCTCAGGAAGGCTTTTCCAGCCTCCCAAAACAGGTTTGGGTCCGTGAGGTGTGGTGCGTTAGCAGAGGCATATTCCGACCATGCTCCATTGAGCATTTGGCGGAAGTCCTCATTGTCCGCCAAGTATGAGGGGAAGCGCCATATGTGCGAGGGAGAAGAAGTTTGGGTAGTTATCAACTGTATTGCAATAGGGCTGTGGTCTGAGATTCTGGCGTCCGTGATTTCCGCGTCGCATAGCAGCGGGAGAAGCGCAGGGGAGGCAAAAAAATAGTCGATGCGAGAAAAGGAGTTGTGGGGGGGGGAATAGAAAGTGTAGTCCCGGTCAGTCGGGTGTGCCAAGCGCCATGCATCAATGAATTGCATAGAATCTATGGCTTGTGTCAGGAGCGTCGGGGTCAAGGAGGGTTTGAGAGGCCTGATCGGGTTACGTGTTGTGTCTCCTACTCGGTCGATTGATGTGGACATAACTGAATTAAAGTCCCCACCCACTAGATGTAGGGAATCCGGGGCAGCCAATATCCAGGCCACCATGTCTTGAAAAAATGAGGCGTTTGGCGAGTTGGGAGCATAGATATTAGTGATAGCTATATCCCTGTCAGCTAAGGTCAGGTGAAGTGTGATCTTACGTCCTATCGTGTCAGTCTTCACGTCCTTAACAGTGTGTTTCAGGTGTTTGCGTAGGAGAATGGCCACTCCAGCTTTGCGCCCTACGGCTGGTGAGCCATGTATAGTTCCCACCCACAACTTGCGTAAACGGGTCAAATCGTCTGCAGATAGATGGGTTTCCTGAAGCAGGGCCACATCTGTCCGGAGACGCCTTAAGTGCCTAAGAATGGACATGCGCTTACTTGGAGAACGAAGACCCTTAACGTTCCACGAGACAATCTTCAGGTGATTCCCATCGGCTGAGGAGGCCATGTCCGGACTGGAGGGAAGTATTGCGCTCGAAGCGTGGAATGAAGTTTCACCACAGGCACCGCATCGTCAGACCGAGGGTCACCCAAATATTGCGTGCTTCCTGAGGGTATGTGTATAAAGCAAGTAATCACAAACAGTGCAAACATTAAAATAACATAACAGAAAAACAATAAAACAAAGGTCTGGTGCAACAAACACCTATCAGACAACAAGGACCTCACTTTTTTCCACATGAGGGTAGAGCGCATGGTAGAGCGCCCGCCATGTGCCAGCCCCCTTTTCAAAAATGTGTCACGAGCTTCAAAGGAGGAAGGGTATGGGGAGGGGAAGAAGGGTAGGGGGGCACAAGGAAGGGTAAAGGGGTGATTGCAAACCGGGCGGGGGTTAGATGTTAGACAATGCACAGAGGGGCAGAACAGCCCATCCATGAAAAGTTACTGTGCATACAGAGGGTCATCCCTATGTGGGAAAAAGAGTGATGAGCATACTACCCGTCACCCGTGGGGCTCCGCCATAAGACAGTCTCTGAGATTCCCCATCAGCGAGTGTCCGAAAGATCCGCCCGTTGAGTAAAGCGGCTCCGCTTGTACGGTTGTTTAATCGGGCTGCCGGGTTGTTTGCGGGATGCAGGAGAAGTAGCCGGAGGTGAAGAGGGGTCATCTGCAGAATTGGCGTGGTCCATTTCTGAGCTGGCCGAGGCAAGGTACCGGTCTGCTTCTTCAGGCGAAGTAAAAGTAAGGTGTTCCCCCGACTGTGTTTGAATGCGCAGGATGGCTGGGTATGCCAGGGAGAATTTCACTCGATCACGGTGTAAAGTTGAGCAGATGTTGGAGAACGCTTTACGTTGTTTCATCACCTCGACCGAATAGTCTGCAAAAAGCAATAATTTTGTCCCATCCAGCGAGAGGGAGCGCGTGCGGCGGAATGCCTGCATTATGGCGCTTTTGTCAGCATAGTTCAGATATTTAACGATGACATGTCTGGGCTTAGTGCGATTTTCCATATACTGACCGATGCGATGAGCGCGTTCAACAGTGCAAGGTATGCGAAGCCCCAGTTGTTCAGGGATGACTTTAGCGCATATATTTGTAAGCTGGGCACTGGTTACCGACTCTGGCAGTCCAATTACGCGCAAATTGTTCCTTCTGGAACGACATTCAAGATCATCTAACTTGCTCCAAAGCTCTCTGTTTTCAGCGGTAATGCGGGCAAGAATTGCTGACTGGGCAGTGGAGTCATCTTCTAAGGAAGAAATCCTATCTTCCGCCTGTGTGATCCTCTGGGCTTGTGCCTGCACTTCTAGGTGGAGCTGTTCTAGCCCCCTGTGCACCGCGGCATCAACTGTGGCAGCCAGAGTGGGTCCCAGCAGGGCGACTACCTCATGAGCAATGCCCGCTGGTGAGGTAGGATCCACCGTTTGTGTGACCTGGGCAGCGTGCGGCTGTGAGGACTCACCCGAGCACGGAGCGGCCGCCATTTTGGCTGCGTCTGGAGCCGCGTCTCCTGCGGGGGGGGCCGCGATCACCGCTCGAGCGTACGATCGCTCCAGAAAGCGGTCCATGTGTGCCCGCTATGTAGTGGGAGCGGATGGGGGTTCCCCCGAAGCTCTGGCCGGGCTCTGTAGCAGAGGATAGGAGGATGGCGGCGGGAGCAGCGTCTGACTACCGCTGTCTCATGTGGCGCCGGAACCGGAAGTCACCCACACAGTTTTAACTTGGAGGCGGCATCACCTGTCCAAGTTTTCAGCCACACTGATCTTCGAGCTGCATTTACCAAGGCTGCTGATCTAGCTGCCAACTTTACTGATTCTTCAGAGGCATCAGCCAGAAAGCCTACAGCTTTAAAAAGAAGAGGAAAAGATTTTAATATCTCCTGTCTAGATGTACCCGCCTGAATGTGGGTTTGCAACTGAGTAAGCCAACATTCTAGATTTCTAGCTACACAAGTTGCTGCTAGTGCGGGCTTCAGACTTATTGAAGAGGCATCCCAAGCTCTCTTCAACAACAAGTCCCCTCTCTTATCCATCGGGTCCTTCAAGGCCCCCAAATCATCAAAGGCCAGATCCGTTTTTCTTGATATCCTGGCCAAAGGGGCATCTCATTTTTGGAACCTTGTTCCATGGCTGAGACCCATCCGAATCAAAGGGGAATCTCCGTTTAAGGGAGCCTGAAAAGAATGGTCTTTTTTCAGGCTGTTCTCACTCCCGCAGAATTGTGTCAATCAGGGATTTGTGAACAGGAAAAACCCTGGATCTATTTGCACTAGACCCCTGGTACATGAGGTCGTGCTTGGAGAGCTGAACCTGTTCCTCGCGGATCTCCAAGGTATCATAAATAACCTTTAGTAGGTCTCCTACATCTTCCAAGGACAATTTGTACCTAGAAGCCCTGGAGGAATCATCTTCTCCTCAGAATCTGATGCTGATCCTGCCTGAGAGGAAGCAATAGACCTAGGAGTCTGCTCCCTGTACTCCTCCTCCTCTTGAGTCTGGGACAGGGCAGGCATACTAGATGCTCTAGGTAGGGACGAGGCAGGACCCTGCATCCTGTCTATCAGTCCTTTAAAAGACTGGAATGTGGACTCCATTTCCTCCTTAACAGAGGATAATAACTGGCGGCAAGCAGTAACCGAGTCATCTTTTATCAGACTGCTAACACATTCTGGGCATAACTGCTTGTCCCAACTGGAACCTAGCTTTGTCCCACAGACGGCACACTTTCTTCTAGGCGGCTGTAGAGTTTTAATCTGAAATAGACACAAACCAGAAAACAAAAACTCAGTTACCAAACAGCCTATGCCTGAACACCACTGTGTCTAGCTCCTAGAAGTGCCGTACCCACCACCAATAAGGTTCGCCACCCATGGGGGGTATTTTTGGCCAAGTAGACCAATCTCCCCCCCAGAGTAAACCATCTGCTCTCACCAAGCTTACCTGGGAGGGACTGGTGCCAACCGAACCAGGGTCTGGATGTGCCGCTGCAGCTTCCATGGTTCTGGTGCTTTTGTCCTCAGCGCTCCGAGATACACCACTAGGCTCCGGCTCCTACATAGCCACTGCCACGCCTTTTTGAAACATGGGAACGATGTTTCCGGCGCCCCCTGATGACGCGCTTCCGCCCGGGATCTCACTTCCCTTCCTTGGAACGCAGTGGCTCCGCCCCTCCAGCGCCGATCCCGGAAGTGCTGTATCCACAACGCGGCCTATGGCGTCTCTCGCCTTTCACCGCTGCTTTCGGAGCTGAGGCCATGAACACACTGCCGTCAACCAGGGGTCCCACTCTCGCTGAGCCAAGGCAGGGGTGGCCATCAGCGACACTCTCTACCCCCGGGCCAGAGGCGTGCTGTAGGAGGTAGGTTCAGCTCTTACTCCCACAAGGGGAGAACTGGGGAAAAAATAAAAAAGTAGCAACGTTCCCAAATGTGCTCCTTCCCGTCCGGCAGGAAACACAAAAAACTGAGGAGAAGGCCTGGAGGACCTCCTTTTATAATTTGGGTGAATGTGTTTCCTGTCCCGGAGGGAGGAGCCATATATCTCAGGGCTGTCCTGGAAGACGAGGGGGGAAAAGGGGGTTAAACCGGTAGTGCAATAATATAGATGTCGTCACACATCAAAGAATACTATGAAGAATGCAAACTGACAGATGACCCATCTGCAGAAGCTAGATGGTCACCAAGTGGGAGTATTGTACAACACTCCCATTTGGTGACCATCTAGCTTCTGCAGATGGGTCATCTGTCAGTTTGCATTCTTCATAATATTCTTTGATGTGCGACAACATTTATATTATTGCACTACCGGTTTAACCCCCTTTTTGCGCAAATCATTATATTTAATTGATCCCCAGTGAATGATCTTCTTGGTTTAGAGAAAAGAACTCCAGTCTTCCGGTTGTACCGATTTGCGAACAGATCTGCCTCTAGCCAACCGCATTTGTTGGTGATCTCTGCAAATACCTCTGGATGAAGCGACCAATTGTCTCGCTCCACCTTGTGGCGACTGAGATAGTCTGCCAGACAGTTTTGCATCCCCTTCAGGTGCACTGCTGAAATTGAGACTAGATTTACTTCTGCCCATGACAAAATTCCCTGGGCAATCCATTGAAGAATCCGACTCCTTGTGCCTCCCTGCTTGTTGAGGTACGCAACTGTCGCAATGTTGTCGGATAGGATCTGGAGATTGTGACCCCTGATCTCCGACTGAAAGGCTTGCAGGGCTCTCTGGACTGCTAGCAGCTCCCTCTGGTTCGACTAAGCACTTCTTTCAAGGACCATTTTCCCGGTGCGATTTTGTTGCTGAGGTGGGCTCCCCATCCCCCAGGAACTCCCCTCCGCCATGATCCGCTTGGATACAGGAATGGACCATGGCAAGCCTCTTGTTAGGTAAAGATTTGTCCTTTTTACCTTGGTATGTAACAGAACTATTGCCTCCAGGGACCTCGCGTCTCCATCCCAATTTTTCAGAAGAAACATCTGTAATGGCCTTTGATGAAATCTTGCCCATGGTACTGCGGGGAAACACGAGGTCATAAGACCTACTGTCCTTGAAATTTCCCCCAGCGAGACCAACTGATTGGTCTGTAAGGCTGAAACCGCTTGCACCATCTTGGACACCTTCTCCTCTGGGAGAAAAACTTTTTGGTCTACTGAGCAAAAATCGTAGCCCAGATACTTAACCTTCTGGGCCGGATCTAGGGAAAACTTCTCTGTTTATCAACCAGCCTAGGGATTGAAGAAAATCCTGAACAGTCTGGAGATCTGTTAACAATTTTTGGTAAGACTCTGCCACTATTAAGAATGCACTGGGCTGAGGACAGATCGAAGGGGAGGGCTTGAAACTGAAAGTGCCTGATTTCTGTTACCATTTTGACTGCTATTCTCAAGAACCTTTGGAATGCAGGGTGGATCGGGACATGCAGGTAAGCATCCCTTAAATCCAAAGTGGCCATGAAGCAATTTTGGTAAAGCAAGTTTTTGATAGAGAACACGGTCTCCATACGGAAGTGCTTGTACCTGATCGATTGGTTTAGAGACCAAAGGTTCAGAATGAGCCGATACTTTTCTGACGGCTTTCTGATAACAAAAATATGGGAATAAAACCCTTTGTTCTGATCTGAACGGGGAACAGGAATCAGGACCTTCTGGTCTAACAAGTTTCCTATTTGGAGACCCAGAGCCCTCGCTTTCTCCCGATCTTTGGGAGGAGAGGTGATCAATAGTCACTCTGGCGGTTGGCAGGAGAATTTCAGCCTGTACCTATTTGCCACTAGATCCAGTATGAAGGGACTTGCGATGACCGCTGCTCACTGTGGGAGAAAGGCCCTCAATCTTCCTCCCACAGGAAGATGCTGGTCACTGTGGCTTGGCGGGCTGTTAAGGTACGTTAAACAAAACACCCCCTCTACTTCTGCCCTTGTGCCCGGTCCAATGCTTCTTGGGCCTATTGTCCTTTACTCTAGGACTCTGCTGGGCTCCCCATCCCTGTCTGTTTTGGCCACAATTTTTTTTTCTGTCTGCTTTTTCTGGTTTTCTGGAAAGGCCTATTTTTCAATCGGCCGTACGTTCCAGTGCCTCCTGCAGACCTGGGCCAAAAAGATGATCCCCTTTTAGGGGAAGCCCACATAGACGCAATTTAGAGGCTGCATCACCTGACCATGTTTTAAGCCAAAGGCTTCTTCTGGCTGAGTTTACTAAAGCTGAGGTCCTGGCTGTCATTCTTACCGACTCTGCGGAAAGAATCAGCAAAAACCCACGGCACTAAAAAGGAGAGGAAAAGATTTTAGAATCTCCTCCCTAGAGGTACCTGCCAAAAAAAGGATTTTTAATAAACAGCTTACCTGTAAAATCCTTTTCTTGAAGTACATCAGGGGACACAGAGCGCATAGCCATTACACTTGGGTTATATGGGTACCTTCAGGTGTGGACACTGGTGTAATCAATTTCACAGGAAGTTTCCTCCCTATATAACCCCCTCCCACTGGGAGTGCTTCAGTTTTGTAGCAAGCAATTCCTCCGAGGTTACACAATGTTCCCCAAAAGAGGGGTGGGAGCTCTGTGTCCCGTGATGTACTTCAAGAAAAGGATTTTACAGGTAAGCTGTTTATTAAAAATCCTTTTTTCTTTATCGTACATCACGGGACACAGAGCGCATAGCCATTACACTTGGGATGTCCTAAAGCAATGCTCTATGAAGGGAGGGAAACCGTAAGGCCAAGAATAGCCAAATAAAAAATCAGGAAGTAAAGTAACTCCACCAACAGAAAAAAAGGGGGCGTGACCCGGACCAGAGGATTCTATACTGCTGCCCGTAGGACCGCCTGCCCAAATGCTGCGTCCGTACCCTTTGCAACGTCCAACTTATAAAATTTAGTAAACGTATGTACGGAAGACCAGGTTGCCGCCTTGCAAACCTGTGCCATAGAGATCTGATGGTGTGCCGCCCAGGAGGCACTCATGGCCCTCGTAGAATGGGCTTTAACTGATAAGGGAGGTGGAACGCGCTTCAGACCATAGGCCTGAAAAATCAGCTGCTTAATCCACCTAGCCAAGGAAGACTTGGCAGCCGGCTGACCCTTCTTGGGGCCATCCGGAAGAACAAAAAGCACATCTGTTTTCCGAATCTTCTCTGTAGCCTTGAGATAGACCCTCATGGCTCGAACCACGTCCAAAGTATGAAGCAGTCTTTCCTCTCTGGACTGGGGAGTAGGAAAGAAGGATGGTAGGACTAGGTCCTGATTCAAGTGAAAACTGGATATGACCTTAGGAAGGAAAGAAGGTTGAGGCCGCAGAACCACTCTGTCCTTATGCAGAATAAGGTATGGTTCCCTGCATGACAAGGCTGCCAGCTCGGAAACCCTTCTGGCCGAAGCCATAGCCACCAAGAAAACCAACTTTCGGGTTAGTAGCACAAGAGGGATTTCTGTCAGAGGTTCAAACGGCTGCCTTTGTAAAGCTGACAAGACCAGATTTAAATTCCAGGGGCAGGAGGGGAGCTCTAATAGGGGGATTCACATGCAAGACCCCCTGCAAGAAGGTTTTCATAAGCGAATGGGTGGCCAAGGGTCTTTGAAACCATATCGATAAAGCCGACACCTGCCCCTTTAGAGTACTAAGAGCCAACCCTTTGTCAACGCCAACCTGGAGGAATCGCAAGATCCTGTCAAAAAACTTTCGAGGATGCCATTTTTGAGACTCGCACCACTCCACATAGGTTCTCCAGACTCTGTAATAAATATTTCTGGAGACCGGTTTCCTAGCCTGAATCAACGTAGATATGACCTGAGCTGAGAGGCCTCTGCCCTTAAGAATTAGGGATTCAGCCGCCAAGCCGTCAAATTTAGCTGCTGTGAAGCAGGGTGGCAGATTGGGCCCTGAGACAGCAGATCTGGGCGCAGGGGGAGCGGCCACGGCGCCCCGACTGCCATCTTCACGATGAGTGCGTACCAAGCCCTCCTGGGCCAGGCTGGGGCCACCAGGATCACAGGCCTGCGCTCCACCCTGATCCCCCGTAGAAGGCGGGGAATCATCTGCAGTGGAGGGAACGCATACAGGAGAGAAAACTGGTGCCAAGGGCAAACCAACGCATCGGTCCCGTAGGCCGAGGGATCCCTGGCTCGGGATATGAATTTGTCCAACTTTTTGTTGGATCTCGTTGCCATAATGTCCACATCTGGGACTCCGAATCTTTGGCAAATCTCTTGGAATACCTGGGGGTGAAGAGACCACTCCCCCGGGAGCAACTGTTGACGACTCAAAAAATCTGCTTGAGAATTGTCTATCCCTGAGATGAACACTGCCGAGATGCAGGGTACATGGGCTTCGGCCCATGAGAAAATCAGGTTTACTTCCCTTTGGGCTGCTAGGCTCCTCGTGCCCCCCTGGTGGTTTATGTATGCCACCGCAGTGGCATTGTCGGACTGTATCCTTACTGGCAGACCCTGAAGGGGGAGAGTCCAGGCGATCAGGGCCAGTCGAGCAGCTCTGATCTCTAGGATATTGATGGGAAGCAGTTTTTCTGCCTCCGACCACTGCCCTTGCTGGGTCTGTCCTTCTAGAACTGCCCCCCAACCTGATAGGCTGGCATCCGTGGTAACTATCTTCCACGTGATGGGGCAAAAGGATTTCCCCTTTGACAAATTTTGAGGGACCAGCCACCAAAACAGGCTGCGCCGGACTCCTGGGGAGAGCACTAACGGACGATCTAACGTCTGAATGGACTTGTTCCAAGCAGAGAGAATGGCTGCCTGAAGATATCTGGTATGGATCTGGGCGTAGGGCACTGCCTCGAAGGCGGCCACCATCTTCCCCAGCAGTCGCATACATAGGCGAATAGTCGGCCTCTTCTTGCCTAAGATCACTTGAACTGCTTGAGTTATTGATCTGACCTTTGCTTGAGGTAAAAATATCCTCTGGCAGTCCGTATCTAGCCGAAGGCCTAGATATTCCAACTGCTTTGTGGGTTTCAATATCGATTTTTCTTGGTTCACAATCCACCCGAATTCCTCTAGATGCTGAACTGTGCGAACTACTGCCTGATTGAGGCTGGAAGCTGAGCTGTCGATAACCAGAAGATCGTCCAGGTATGCCAGGACCAAAATGCCTTCTGTCCTTAGGACGGCTAGCACCGGGGCTAACACCTTTGTGAATACCCGCGGAGCTGTTGCCAACCCGAAAGGGAGGGCTACGAACTGGTAATGACGGTGATCTATCATAAAACAAAGAAACTTGTGATGTGCCGGGTAGATCGGCACGTGCAGATACGCATCCTTTATGTCTATAGATGCTAGAAAGTCGTCTTGATGTAGGCTGGCTGCCACCGAACGTATGGACTCCATACGAAAGGTCTGAATCTTTAGAAAGCGATTTAGGCGTTTGAGGTCTAAGATAGGCCTGACGTCGCCATTGGGCTTTGGTATTGTGAAAAGGTTGGAGTAGAATCCCAGACCCCATTCCTGGGTTGGTACTTCTACAATTACTCCTTGGAGCAAGAGACGATCCAATGCTTTTACAAGAGAGGCCCTCTTTAATGGGTCGCTTGGAAGACTTGACCCCTGAAAATGAGGAGGGGGGACTTCCCGAAACTCTAGCTTGTAGCCCGTGGCTACCACGGACAGTACCCAAGAGTCGGGAATTCTGGCCTTCCACACTTCGGAGAAAAACCGAAGCCTTCCCCCCACCCAAGAGTGGGGGCGCCCCTTCATGAATCTGACTTGATGACTGGTTTAACCGGCTTGCGAGACCATGGCCTCTTGCCTGCCGAGGCTTGTCCTTGTGGGCGGCTATTAAATGCTGAACGCCCAGGAGGCCGTCGATACTGACGGGAAGTTGAAGGGGCCGAGCCTGCGAAGGCCTATCGCTTAAACGCGGGCCCACGCGATCTTTTCTTGACAGGCAAGAAAGAACTTTTACCACTTGATATGGTCTGGATATATTTATCTAGGTCTTCACCGAATAGTCTCCCACCATGAAAGGGAAATCCTGCTAAAAGCCTTTTGCAGGGTGCCTCTGCTGACCAGTTTTTCAGCCACAAAAGGCGACGCATATGAACCAACAGCAGAGATAAACGGGACGCCTGTTGAATGGAGTCCTTAATAGCATCTACTGCAAAGCAGAGAGCCCTTGGGAGGTCAGCCAATTCACGAGCTTGCTGAGCCGGTATGTCCCTTAATATCTGTTTAGTCTGATCCTTTAAAGCCTGACAAACGCCAATGGCTGCCACCGCTGGCTGAACCACGGCACCTACTGTGGTAAAAGAAGCCTTCAGTAGGGTCTCCAACTTTTTGTCGACTGGATCTTTAAACATCTGGACATTTTCAACCGGACAGGTCAGGGATTTATTTACGCAGGAAATGGCTGCGTCCACGGTAGGGAGTGCCCATTTCTTTGCAAATTCTTCTTCCATAGGATAGAGAATAGTGAACCTTTTAGGAGGGATAAAAATCCTATCAGGTCGAGCCCAATCCTGAAAAATCACGCTCTCCAGAAGGGGGTGAACCGGAAAAGACGCACCACTCAACGGTGCCTTCAAGGAACCTAAAGAGGATACCGCGGGGGCTAATTGTTCTGACACTGGAAGTTTAAAAGCAGTGCGAACCATATCTGTCAGAGACTGGATCCACAGGCTCTCTGCTTGAGAAGCCGAAAAAATTTCATCTATAGTGGAACCTTCAATGTCTGAACCGTCGGGACTCGGGTCCGCTTGATCCCCCTGTGGGTCCAATTCCTCCGAAGAGAGGACCTCTGCATCTGAAAACACCAATCTAGGTGACGGGGATCTAGCCCGTTTGCCACCTGGCAAAGAGCGGGAAATTAAAGCAGTTAACCTTTCCTCTAGCCCACCCAGGGTGGTCGCTAGCATTTCTTCCGTAACGTAAACGGGAATGGGTTGATTGGGGGCCGCCTCTGCCCCTAGCACCCTCAATGGCTCCTGCAACATGCTGTTCGGTGGTCTATCTGGTGAGGATGGGACCGCTAGAGCCTGGCCCAAATCCTCTGACCCCGATGGAGACCCCTTTAGTTTTTTGGTACCTTTTGCAGCCTTAGCTGGTCCTGATCCCTTGGGAGCCATTGCACAACCTTGAGACACCCCTAAAGCCAACACCCAACTGTTGTAGCTAGAAGTGAACCATTAATAAGAACAGGCTATGGTAAAAAAATTCAAAATTTTCATACGCCCGAGAAGGCGGCAATACCGAGGAAAGTCCTGTGAGTATTGCCACACCAATGCCCATTAGCTGAGCCCAAGGTTGCACCGACTCAGATACTGCCAGATCTAAGGCTGAGTCCCTTTAAGAAAAAAAACTCTTTTTTTTTTTTTCTGGTCAGTATGGAGCTAAGTCCAGACCTGAAGATCCACAAACCCCCACTGGGTGTCACTGTTAGCCAGAAATAGCTCAGCTGCGCGCTCTGTGTCCTCAGCCTCCTCTGCTTTCAGGAGGGAATGACCAGCCAGGAAATGCTTTGCTGCTTTAATTGAGACCTGACGCTGCTGGCCCGCCCCCCCCACGCACGCTGACGCTGTAAAAGGCGGCGCGCACGCGCGCCCCCCCCCCCACGCTGAAACCAACATGGAGGAAGAAAGCAGAGGAGAAGCCTGGACCAGCGCTAGCAACCCAACAGACACCAGGCAAGACACTAATCTTTATTGTAGTGCACACATAGAGGAAGCTGTCCCCATAGGCTTCCTAAGAAACAGGAGTTTTGTCAGCATTTTCCTTCCTATAGCACGTGGGGCTGCAGTATCATGCTAACAGGCAGATCTGGGGGGAGTAGCAAATACATATCTTTAAAAGCATACATATACCTACATGTTATCTGGGTAAACATTAGTACATCCCATCCTGCCTCAAAAGACATAGTGGAGATAGTGGCTGATGCACAAGCATACCATTAGCCGACCCAGAACCCCCAGGGGGATACCTACTGTCGAACCAAGTCCCGCAGGTTCCCTCTTACCTGCTCCACGCCGCAGGGTATTGCAAAATGCAAGAGGCCCAACCTTCCCCCATCTCCGTGGGTATTGTCTTGGACCTTCAGGGACCGGGGTCCTGTGTTAAGGAACCCACACACCTGGACCTATATAGCATCCTGGCATCAGTAGCGTTTAGTTCTTGGAAGAGACTAAGGCACTGGAGCCCAGAATTCAGCCCTCCAAGGAGAGGCATTATAGGCAAAACCCCACTCCAGCAGGGCCCGGGTACCATACACCTTGGCTTTGAAGCACTTCGGACGGATCCGGCTAGCTATCCTGGGTCCCGAGACCTCCGAGGGACAGCTAGACGTGACCAACACCTAAGACACTGGCGAAAAAACTGAAGCGCTCCCAGTGGGAGGGGGTTATATAGGGCGGAAACTTCCTGTGAAATTGATTACACCAGTGTCCACACCTGAAGGTACCCATATAACCCAAGTGTAATGGCTATGCGCTCTGTGTCCCGTGATGTACGATAAAGAAAGATGAGTTTGGATTTGTGTTAGCCATTCTTCCAAATTTCTGGCTACACAAGTGGAGGCCAGAGCTGGTTTAAGATTTCCAATAGCTGAATCCCAGGCTCTGTGAAGAACATCTCCCTTCTTGTATATCGGATCCTTAAGTGTACCCATATCAAACACCTGTTCCGAATTTTTTGAAAACGTTGAGGTGCATCTAACTTTGGATTTTTGTTCCACGGCAGTGCTGCATCCTCATCAAATGGAAACCTTTTTAGGTTACCAGAAAAGAAAGGTTTTCTCTCTGGATGCTCCCACTCCAGCTTGATAGTATCAAGGAAGGAACTGTGCACTGAAAAAGACTTTAGATTTCTTTTTGTGCAAACCTTTGTACATAAGGTCATATTTAGACAATTGTACCTCCTCCTCCTCCATTTCAAGCGTTGTATAGATGGCCTTTAATAAGTTATCCACGTCTTCCAAAGACAACTTAAACCTTGAGCCCCCAGAGGATTCTCTATCCCTGGGTTCTGTATCCGATTCTTCCGGAGAAGAACGGGTAAGATCTGGCTTCAGCCTCAGAGTCTTCACTCTCTACACTCCGCTGCAGAAACACTAATACTGACATGGGCTCTGGAGGACCGCCCTTTTATCTGGTAAGGGTAACGTGTTACCTGTCCTGGTAGGAGGAGTCCTAGGTCTCATGGGCTGTCCTGGAAGACGCTTGGGAGAAAGAAGGCCTTTACTATTGGCCTTGGAACACCTGTTGTCCCAAGGGGTAATCCCCAGAGGATCAGAATTCTATTCAAACCTGTTTACGATTTCCAAAACCAAACGGGGATGTCAGACCTATACTAGATCTGAAAAGTCTGAATCAGTTTCTGAACATTCGCTCCTTCCACATGGAGTCTGTCCGTTCAGTTGTTTCCACCCTTCAGGGAGGAGAATTCCTGGCATCAATAGACATCAGAGATGCATATCTACATGTGCCAATATTTTCGGCTCACCAAAGGTTTCTAAGGTTTCCGTGGATCAGCGCCACTTTCAGTTTGTGGCCCTTCCTTTCGAGGTAGCTATGGCACCTCGAGTGTTCACGAAAATACTGGCCCCAGCCCTAGCAAAGCTAAGGGCATGAGGCATAGTGGTAACAGACTACCTGGATGGAAGGAAAAAAGGAAAAGGAAGAAAAAAAGATGAAAATGGAATAGCCGAGTAACCTGGATAGCCTAGGGGGGGCAGTCGTCCCCCCCCCCCCCCCCCAGTGAGAGGGGCGGTGGGGGGGTAGGCAACGGAGGCCGCGGTTGGAGCAACACCCCAGAAAAAATAGCTTGAGGAAAAATTAAGGACGACTCCAACCACGAGCCAGGAACCAGTGAGAGGAGGGAGGTGGGTAGAGGGAGGTGTGGTGGGGGGTGGGTAGAGGGAGGGGCTTACAGTGGGAGGGGGAGAGGGGTTGTGGAGGGTAAAAGGAGGGCCTACTTACAGAAATAAACAAGTTTTTCTTCGAATACAGAGCGTGAATAATCCATCTCAGCGAAAACAGGATTTAAAATCAGTTAACCATGACTACTGTTACATTTTTCACTTACAACGTACAAGGGCTAAATACACCTATGAAAAGGCATAAAAAAATTCTTAAAGAGATTGAGCATCATCGGGCAGGAGTAGTCGTTTTACAAGATACTCACCTGTCACATGAGACAAATGTGAGGTTGTATTCCCATCGGCTCCCAACCTGGTGTTATGGAGTGTCAGAACCATTGACGCATCTCGGCATAGAGCCTACATATACCGTCAGAATGTTTATTCTGAACTTATAAAATATTATTGTATTTATGGAAATATGTAAATCTGTGCTTTGGGGAGATATACACTTAATATCAAAATTCTTTTATCCGTGCTATTTTGAGGACAAGTAATATATATATATATATATATGAAATATTCATTTGTATTAACTAAAAGTATAGTGCAAAAATTAAAATCAGGTACAATTCGTATTAAAACAAATAAATGATATGCTTTTACAATAGAGATAAATGACGCTTGAATGTTCAGATGATATTTACATTATATGACAAGGTATATTCCTAGCTCTTATTTAAATCATCCTGGCGTACTTGAAACCTTTTAGCTCTTATTGACATAACCTTGACATTGTATTATTTCTTCTCAATATCAAACAGATCTCTTGCTACTACTTATATACGTGTACATAACAAATGTTATATTCTACACAAGCTTTTTGTTAAATTTGGCGAGGATATATCTTCACATACATCCTCACTCTCAAACCACTATAGTTGGCACTTAGCTTTTTAAAGACAAACGTAACGCGCGTATGTCTCCTAATATTTGGAATACAATTATCTCATACTGTAGTTACATAATCAACTCCCAAATTATCTTTGCCAAGTATATTTAAATGGTCTTAGTGGAGTGTATGTGAAAAACCCTGTCCTGTTTGAGAAGGGAAAGCCCTAATGAAGGATTCCTGTGAACCCCTTACATGTTTGGGGTCACTCTCTCCGCCTTCCTTCAGAGATCAGAGCAGCTTCCAGCCATCAGCCCTCCAGAGATTAGCTCCCATCAGCCTTGCCCTCTCTCTCCCACCAAGCTCCCTCCTCTAGATTGTCCTGTGTAATCACTTTTATCTTCCCAAAGAAGTGGGTGTGTATTCCCCTATCACGTGACTATGTCACACGATAATATGTTTTGGTGGGGGACCAACTTGAACCATGCCGATATTAACCTGTAGGGGGCAGTGGTGTCTAAGGAATAATTCCTAATTTTCAGGTCAACCAGAGTTGATCATGACTTACGACCCCCTGTGACTTGAATCCCGGTATAGCATCATAAATTGTTTTATATGTCAAACAACCTGACAACAAACCTAGACATTTTGGCAACCCCTAAATTTATGATTGAGATAAGGGGTAGTGATCAACACACATGCCTTGGAAAGTTCCTTTAAACTAATGCCGGGATGTGATTAAAGCCGTCTAATACTTTGAAGTTATTATAGGATCTTATACCTGGGACCCCAGTCATGTCTATGTATTTACGAGTATACTATGTGAACTACTAATACACATATATTGTTATGGCATAATAAAGACACAATATTATTTAAGATATATAATTCCACTGGGATAGTGAATAAGCCCCTTTAGTCTCAAAGTACAGAAACTACGCTATGTTTAGTGTCATGCTGTGTCAGGCTTTTCATTCTCTTATCTTATAAGTGTCAAACCCAAAGAGATATCACCTGGGAGATGACACAGCATGCTTTATACAACCTACAAACAGTGTCTATTCATGCCTGAGAATCTATGTTTAAACTTTAACAGGGAAAGATGGTTGTGCTTTAGTTCACCATATCCATGTATATGGAACATTATAAACATATATTATGTGCGATTTTTATATGTATTCTTTTAACCCCAAATGTTCTGACAGGAGATTCAATGACAAATAGGGCAAGGGGAGTATCAATTGGAAAATACAGAGGGACTCTGTTTGCCCTTGAGGACAGACTTACTGACCCAGAGGGAAGATCTTTTTTTTTTACAGGGAAGCTGATGGGAATGGAATGCACACAAGCTAATATATACTGCCCTAATAGAGATCCAACAGTATACTTGGGGAGAGTCCTGGAAAAACTGAGTTCAAAAAGGGGAAAGTGTTCATTGCTGGGGATGTGAACCTATGTATGGACCCAAAACAAGATAGTACGTCACAGGGTGCAGGGGACAAGGAACGCTCAGTTGAAGGCAATAAAACAAATTACATGGCCACCAATTGGTGAATGTATGGAGAACACCCCAGGGTACAAGACTTTACGTTCTATTCCCCTGTACACCAGGATAGATTATTGGATAATAGAACATAGGATGTTAGACTTGGTGATTTCTACTAATATTGAAATAAATACCTTATTAGACCATGCAGCAATGACTATGGAAATCAAAATATATGAAACCCAGAGACAAGCATATTCTTGGAGGTTGAATGAAGAGGTATTAGACAAACAAGGGGAGGAGTTAGTAAAAAAAAAAAGAACTAGAACAATATTTTAGAATAAACGGAACCAGTGAGATTGCAGATGATACCCTGATCTCACCGGGCGCCCGAAAAAAGCGAGAAAGAATAAAAAATAAAAAAAGGATGGAAAGAGTCAAAGAAATAGATCTCTTTGAACAGACGCATAAAAAAGGTGGACGACAAGAAGAGGAACTGCTACAAGAGCTAGTAATAAAAAGGGACGAGCTGAAAGAAATATTAGAAAATGAAACAAAGAAAATCTACAATAAGATTGGCAAGGAAAGATATCAATGGGAAAATAAGAACAGCAGGTGTCTAGCAAGGATGTTTATGAAAAAAAAAAAAAAAATCAGTACATTTTATAGAAAAAATACAAAATAAAAAAGGGGGAAATGGTCCACAATACAAGAGACATTGCAAGGGTTTTCCGTGAGTTCTATGAACAACTAAAACAGAGTGGAACAGAAGAGAAAAAAGAAAAGATATAAGAATATCTAATAAAAGGTAGGATCCCCCGGATAACAGAAAAAATGCCCATAACAGAGGAGAAAATTTGTCGAGCACTAAAAGAATCCGCCCGGGAAAAGGTCCAGGCCCAGATAGGTATACAAAACTATTTCAGGGGTCTCCAAACTGTGGCCCAAGGGCCAGATGTGGCTCTTTGGTAGCCTTTATCCGGCCCTTGGGCCTCTATTCCTCCCAATGATATGAGGCCCAATTTCTTCCAATAATACCAATAATGGGACACTCTCCTACTAATACCAATAATGGGACACTACTCCTACTAATACCAATAATGGGAGACTACGATATCACACCTGAATGCGGACCAGGTAGGGGTGGTTCCAAGCAGAGAGGGGCGTGACAATGGAGTGAGAACACTCCTACTCCTTCAAAAAAATCAGAGAGGGAGGGGTCCGCCATCTACTCCCATCGATGGATGCCAAAAAGGTGTTCGACAGGGTAGACTGGGGATTCATGATGAACACACTAGAAAGTATGGGAATAGGTCCCAGAATGATGCAGTGGATACAAACACTATATAAAGGGCCTACGGCCATGGTAAAAGTCAATGGAACATTATTATCTCCCTTTGAGATGAAAAATGGGACTAGACAGGGGTGCCCTGTCTCCGCTCCTGTTCGTATTGGCATAGGAACCACTCCTGGCAACGGTACGGGGGGGGGGGGGGGCAGGACATAGGGGGCTTTAGAGTGGAAGAAGAGGAGCATAAGCTAGCTGCGTTTGCAGATGTATTATTTTACATATCCAATCCCAAAATAGCGATGCCCAATCTTTTAAGAGTATTAAAAGAATACGGAGAACTTTCCAATTTTAAAATCAATCTAAATAAATTTGAGATATTACATATTAATATGAAAGCAAAATAGGAAAAAAATACAAGAATTCCCATTCCCATGGAGAGAGATGGAAATACAATATTTGGGGATCAAATTAACGGCTTCACCAAAGAAATTATATAAAGCAAATTATATCCCATTATTGGAGGAAATAAAAACAGAAATAAAGAGAATAGAAGTATGCCCTCTCTCATGGACAGGTAGGAGTAAAAGCCTTAAAAATGATGATACTTCCAAAGATCGTGTACAACATTCATAAACAACTGGGAGAAGGAATTGGGCAAACGAGGAAGGAACCAAGAAGTAGGTAGAGTCCTGAAACTTGTACATGGATCATCAGTAAAACATGGGAATGAACTATAAATGTATAACTAGGTGGTATAGAACCCCTGATATTATAGGGCAAATAGGACAAATAACGGAGGTGTGGACAAGTGGGAACTATGGCCCACATATGGTGAGGATGTCCCAAGATAGGGATCTATTGGAAGGAAGTACTAAGTTACATTAACCACTTTCATATTGGGCACTTAAACACCCTCCTGACCAGACCAATTTTCAGCGCTCTTACACTTTGAATGACTATTACTCAGTCAGGCAACACTGTACCCAAATGATTTTTTTGTCCTTTTTTCCCCACAAATAGAGCTTTCTTTTGGTGGTATTTGATCACCTCTGCGTTTTTTATTTTTTGCGCTATTAATGAAAAAAGACCGAAAATTAAAAAAAAAAAAAAAAAGTATTTTTCTCAGTTTCTGTAATAAATTTTTTCAAATTATTAATTTTTCTTCATAAATTTTGGCCACAATTTATACTGCTACATGTCTTTGATAAAAAATAACCCAAAGTTTTTGGAAATTATTTGGTCTGTGTGAAAGTTTTAGAGTCTACAAGATATAGTGCAAATCATAAAAAATTATCACATCTGATCACACCTGATGTACTGAAGGCCTATCTCATTTCATGAGACCCTAACACGCCAGGAAAGTACAAATGCCCACAGATGGCACCGATGAAGTGGCACAGAGGCGGCACAGTTGGCACTGAGGCGGCACAGATGGCTACTGATGAGATGGGTACTGATGTGCGCCGATGAGGCCTGTGTACTGGTGGACATAGGTGGGCACTGATGAGGCGACACAGATGGCACTAATGAGGCGGAACAGATGGCACCAATGAGGCGGAACAGATGGCACCAATGAGGCGGCACAGATGGCACTAAGATGGGTACTGATGAAATGGGAACTGATTGACTGTGGCACAGGTGGGCACTGATGAGGTGGCACCGATTGCAGATGTGCACCGAGGTGGAAAATGGGCACTGGTGGCACAGGTGGACACGGTGGTACTGGTAAGCACAGGTGGTACTGGTAGGCACAGGTGGGCACTGCGGTAGGCACTGTGGGGGGGGGGGGGCACAGGTGGTCCTGGGGGCACTGGTTGGTCACATTTTTTATTTTTATTGCTGGCTACTCACAGTTCTCTCCCCTCCTCACACGCGCTGCCTGTGTGAGGAGGGGAGAGTCGGCAATGAGAGATGATCTCATAGGTTTACATATGAGATCATCTCTCATTGGCCGCACAGATTGCGCTGTAAATAGCCGCTGTGATTGGCTATTTACCGCGATCTGTGTTTGGCTGTGTCCAAGGAACACGGCCAGCACAGCAGTTCACCGCTGCAGGCTCGGGAGCGCGCGCTGGGAACGAGGAAAGGGGTGGCCGTAAAAAGTCGTACGACCGTCAGCTAGTGGTTAAAGAGATTACCAAGACAGACCTACCAGAGGAACATTGGACATGTTTATTTCAGTAAATATCCCAATAAAAGAATATAAAAACTCAATAATACACATGATGAACGCCGCAAAAAGTTTGATACCGAAAAATTGGAAAGTAGAAAGCCCAAAGATGGGTGAATAGTTTAATAAGATAGAAGAGATATGGAATATTTAAGACACTGCTATGAAGATGCAAGAGATGGGAAGAGTGGAAAAGGTTAAAATCAACAAAGAAATATGGTGAAATTTTGAGTATTTAGTAGGGTTGTCCCGATACCGATACCAAGCATTTGCCCGAGTACTTGTATTTGGGCAAATGCTCCCGATGCTTCTGCTGTCAGTGGTGATCAGTGCATGGGGAAGTTACAAGCACCGATCACTTCTGTATAGATTTAAAAGTAATTTCTCCGCTTCTCTCTTCACCCCCCCCAGCTTTCAGCTGCTTTAAAATCAGCGGTGATCGGTGCTTGTAACTCCCACACACACGATCACCGCTGACTGTCCTGTGTCCTCCTCCAGCCCCCCTCTGTTTTGCTGCAGTCTGTCTCCCTCCATGTCCCCCGCCTTGTTTCTCTTTCCCTCCGTGTCCCCCTCTCCCTCCGTGTATCTCTCTCCCCCGTGTTTCTCTCTCCCTCTGTGTATCCTAACATGTATCTCTCCCCTTCCGTGCTCCTCCTCCACCCCCTGGAAATGTCAGGATGGAGAGCGGGGTAGGAGACGGTAAATCTGGTGATCACTGACTGTCTATTCACATAACTGAAACATCGTAAACTGTGATTAGAATGCTTCAGTTTATGAATGAAGAGAAGACGCTGTCTTCTCTCCATTCATTTTCAGCGCAGCTGATGCTGCTAAGAAAGGGACTGGGGAACATGTGAAGTTTAAGAAGTTTTTTTGGAGTGTGGCTGTCCATCTCTTTCGAATCTTCACAGTTGAAAACCTCTACCCTAGAGGCTGATCTTGCTGGTTTAGTGAGAAAAAACGCTTCACCTGGGCGATCAAGAGGCAAACAGGTCTATGTTTGGAATTCCAGTGGGCTGTAGCTTCCTTGAACACCTCCTGGTGCAATACCCATTCCTCTTGGGAGATCTTCTGAAGGCTGAGAAGTCCGCTACTTGGTTGTCTTCCCCTTTTAGATGAACTGTTACCAGTGACAGCAGGTTCATTTCTGCCCATTGGCATATCCGATTGGAGATGTGGCTTAGGGAAGGACTTCTTGTGCCCCCTTGTTCACATAAGCCACTGCGGTGGCATTGTCTAAGAGTAGGGATGAGCTCCGCGTTCGATACATCGTCTGTTCGTACGTTTGACGAAATTCAAACAAAACGGGTCGTTCGTGCCAAATTCGAGTGACGCGCCACCGCCCATAATTCACTGCGTGGCTTTGGCCAATTATGGCTCAGGGCTTTAGCACACGCCCCACACTATAAAAGGCCGCCTGCTGGGCGGCCTCGTGTAGTGTGTTCCGGCTTGTTAATCTGAGAAGTCCTTTAGAGAGAGATAGACAGACAGTGTCTTTTCTACCAGATAGATAGAGCAGGCAGGCTAGTCAGTTTAGCTTAATTTACAGTGTGTAGAGAATATATAGTCATCCCTAGGAGTTGTACATTTATTTATACACTGTATAGCTTAGCTAGATTAGCTATTCCTATTTGTCAGGTAGGAGATTGTGTTATCTGCAGTGTTCTAACGTGTTGTATTGCCTGTGTGCTGTTTAGTTTACACCTAAATGTACTCGGTGTTACTGCACTTGTCCTGTTTATTTACAACTAAACACCTTTGCTGTAACTGCACATTTGCTGTTTGATAGCACCTAAACGCATTAGCTGTTACTGCACGTGTGTTGTTTAATAGCACCTAAAACGCAGTTGGTGTGACTGCACCTTTGCTGTTTGATAGCACCTAAACACATTAGCTGTTACTGCACCTTTGCTGTTTGATAGCACCTAAATGCAGTTGGTGTAACTGCACCTTTGCGGTTTAATAGCACCTAAAACGCATTTGCTGTAACTGCACGTTTGCTGTTTGATAGCACCTAAACGCATTAGCTGTTACTGCATGTGTGGTGTTTAATAGCACCTAAAACGCATTTGCTGTAACTGCACGTTTGCGGTTTGATAGCACCTAAACGCATTAGCTGTTACTTCATGTGTGTTTAATAGCACCTAAAACGCATTTGCTGTTACTGCACGTTTGCTGTTTGATAGCACCTAAACGCATTAAAATGTCTGGAAGGACAACAAAGAGGCAGAGAGTCACAAGGGCAAGCAGGCTCTGCATCTAGAGGCAACACTGGTGGTGGACACGGTGCATCCTCTTCAGCACGTGGCCGCTTGTCCTTTTCGGGAGATGGCCGTGTTGAGCCTTAACATACAAAGAAATTGGTGGATGACCAAGCTGTCCTCATCCTCTCTCAACCAGGCTGATCTTAGTTTGTCTGGCAAATCAGCTGCCAAGGCGTCCTCTTCCCTCTGCACAATGGCATCACACAATCCTTCCCTAGTCCCATCATGTCCTCCTGAGGAGTCCCCCGAACTGTTTCAACACAGTGTTGGGTACATGCTGCATGAAGATGCGCAGCGTTTTGAAGGCTCCGATGATGGAACACAGATAGAGGAAGGCATTGATGTAAGCCCAGAGAGAGGAGGTGCCCGAGAGGGACAGCAATCTGGCAGTGATGTTCCACCAGCTGGAGCATACTGCCAGGTTTTCGACAGTGATGAGAAGGGAGGGGATGAAGTCACTGACTCTACGTGGGTGCCTGAAAGAGAGGAGGCGGAGGAGGCACAGGCACATCCCCAAAGAGGCAGGATGCCATCCAGGGGCCAGCTTAAGGGTAGCACACCAACTGCATTACATCACAGAGCTACACCTGTGCAGGGCGCTGCTGTGTCAACGTTACTGCAAAAGTTCTTTGGTGTGGGCCTTTTTTGAGACATGTGCATCAGATCGCACCATTGCTATTTGCAACATGTCTCAAGCGTATCTCGCGTGGCCAAAACATCACCCGCTTGGGCACCACATTCTTGACCAGACATATGTCGACATGCCATGCAGTTCATTGGCAAGCATACCAGAAAGACCCAAGCGGACCTCCCCTTGCCCCTCATCAGCTGGGACCTCCAACCCCACTAGACCCTCAGTCCTGTCTGAAGCCTGCACTGATAGGACTGAAGGTGTAGAAATAGGTGTGTCACAACCTAGTAGCACATGCGGGCAATCTACCGATGGTACCAGACAAATTTCCCTGCCCCAGCTGCTGCAGCGCCAAAAGAAGTACTCTCCCAGCCATCCATATGCCCAGCGGTTGAATGCTAGCTTAACGAAATTGCTAGCACTTCAACTGCTACCTTTTCATTTGGTAGATTCTGCCCCCTTCCGTGAGTTTGTGGAATGTGCATTACCTCAGTGGCAAGTTCCGGCTCTCTAATGGCATGTGGAAGGCAATGTCCATGCCTCGGTGGACAGGGACGCTACTGTGGCAGGCGCAGCACTATGAAGTGCCTCATGCGCTGTGGCAATAGAATTGTGATATCTCTGACTTTTCAGTCCAACAAGACCGTCTATTACTCTGAAATTCCTCTAGCGCCGTTCTATGGAAGCAGTAGGTTTAAAGAGGCTTAAAATAGCTTCTTTATTAACTTCACTTTTCTTCATATATAATGCTGCTGCTTTGCAGCAGACAGTCCATGTACAAAAACACGTGATAAATAAAGTATAACAAAATGGTGGTTCAAATATTCCATCTTGTCATTTAACATAAGATGGTGGATATATTTCTTTCTTCAGTATTTACTCTCTCTGCAAGTTATCAAAGCATTCTCTGATTTCTCTGAAAGGTATAACTGTGGTTTGCAGGGTTAGCTTAGTTTGGTTTGTTAATTAGTTTGGTGACTTAGTTGTTCGGGGGTATAACGGTATGGTTCGGTTTGAAGGTATGGTGGTACTACAAGTGAACACACAACTAGATCAGTATACAGTTCTAACCACACTATTTACAATAAGAACATATATATATATATAACTGTGGCACATACCTATTTTTAGCCCCTGGCTTCCATAAAACACAATTTTGGCCTTGTGTCTGTTCTGCTCTCTGTCTCCATGTGGCTCTCTGTCTCTGTGGTGGAATAACCTCCCAGACAGAAATGGATGCAAAGGAGGCTGTGATAGGTCAAGACTCTGCTCAATATGAGATTAGCTGTGATTGGGCCAAGGCTTCTGATGAGTCACAAAAGCTTAACTTTATGCTTTCTGGCATGAATTCAACTGTGAATAACTTTGCTTTTGTCTCTCACATATAAACATGTGCACCACACTAGGTTCCCAGCAGGCTTAGCTATATATACATGTAGGTTATATTCGCTACCTAGGACAGGTTCTAGCTGGCCAGCTACAGTTACCTCTCTTTCACGGCGCATTGGGTGACTCTGCTGGCAGCTGGGAAGGACGCAGGGCAAGGTACAGTAGTGTTGGAGGTTGTTCCGCCACCAAAACACTACTACTGGTTGTGACACACGTCTCTCCTCCTTCCTCTGTGGCCTCTTCCTGTGCTGTCTCTTCGGAACCAGCCGAGTTCCATAGGCGTATGAGGGGCTACGTAGGAATGCAAGCGAAGAGAAGCCATGCGGTGCTAGCGCTGGTGTGCTTGGGAGACAGGAGCCACACTGGGGCCGAGGTTCTGTCAGCTCTGCAGGGCCCGGCTCAGAGGTGGTTGACACCACACTAGCTTAAGCCTGGAATGGTGGTTAGCGACAATGGCACCAACATTCTCTCTGCCCTGCGACAGGGAAAACTGACCCATGTGCCCTGTTCTGCGCATGTCCTGCATTTGGTGGTGCAGCAGTTCTTGGGCAGGTACCCGGGCTTACAGGATGTCCTGAAGCAGGCCAGGAAAGTCTGTGTGCATTTCCAGAGGTCATATAATGCCACTGCTCGGCTGACAGGCCTCCAAAGGCAATACAACCTGCCCAAGAACTGTCCAATCTGTGACATGCCCACCAGATGGAACTCTACATTGGCCATGCTGCAGCGGCTGCATAGGCAGCAGAGGGCCATCAATGAGTACCTGTGCCAATATGGCAGCAGAACTGGTTCAGGGGAGCTTGTTTTTTTTCCCCCACGCCAGTGGGTCTTGATCAGGGATGCATGCACTGTCCTGTCACCATTTGAAGAGGCCACGAGAATGGTGAGCAGTGACAGTGCATGCATTATTGAGACTGTCCCTCTTATTCACATCTTGGAGCACACACTACGTGGAATAATGGACAGAGCCCTTGAGGCAGAACAGAGGGAGGAAGAGGAGGACTTCCTTACCTCTCAAGGCCCCCTTTATCCAGACAGTGGTCCTGCTTGCCGACCTAGCACACAGGCAGAGGAGGAGGATGATTGTATCAGCAGCATGGAGGTGGAGCCTAGCACTCAGCATCAGTCTTCAAGGGATCACTTACAGTCCCAAGCAACCCAAGGACTTTTACTTGGCTAGGATGAGGTGGCTGAGGATCCTGTCATCCTCAGTGACCCAGAGGACTGTGCCCTGAATGCCTCAGCAAACCTACGCTGCATGACCTCCCTGATCCTGCAAAGCCTGCGTAAGGATCATCGTGTTTGAGGTATCAAGGAGAGGGATCATTACTGGCTGGCAACTCTCCTCAATCCACGTTACAAGAGTAAGGTTGTGGAGCTTATCTTGCCGTCGCAGAGGGAGCAGAAAATTAAACTTCTGCGGGAGGCCTTGCAGAAGGGTCTGTGCAACGCATTCCCAGAACATGGGGGATTACCAAATCCTGGAGAACATGTTGCTGAGGCTTCGGTGAGTCACAGAAGGAGCGGTGGAGAAGGTGGCCGTCTGACCGATGCGTTCAGACAATTTTTTAGTCCAAAGCCCCAAGGTCTGACCGGTTCCAGCAACCATCGACAGCGTCTGGTTTACATGGTCTGGGAATACCTAGGGGCAAGATCCGACTTGGACACCTTCCCCACTGAAAATCCTCTGGCTTACTGGGTCTTGAGGATGATTCACTGGCCAGAGCTTGCACAGTACGCAATTGAGCTACTGGCTTGCCCTGCATCCAGCTTTCCTTTAGAACGCACATTCAGTGCTGCTGGAGGCTTTGTGACCGATCACAGAGTGCACCTCTCCACAGACTGTCGATCGACTGACCTTCATCAAAATGAATCAGGCTTGGATCAACACCAGCTACCAAGCACCTGATGCAGATGTAACAATCATTTTTTTGAAATGTCAGATCCCTTTGAGACTGCCTATGCTGATGCTGAGTGACTGTCCTGTTATTCTGCTGATGGAATATCCTTTTCCTCCTCACTGATCTTGCTAATAGCTAGTAAAAAATTTTTTGTTTCTGGGCTCCGCCACCAGTGCCTAAGGCCAAATTTTTTTTTTAAACAGGGGCGTCTAATAACAATTTTTGATGCAATACTTTGCATGTGGGTCTTTGTTGCGCTCCAATTACAGTATGACATGGTTCAGATTCTACTTAACAAACCTACAGTCCTCGTCTTGTATACTGCTGTTCAAAGTACATAGGGCCAAAGGGTCTCGTCAGGGCCGTTCCTCGCTATAGGCTCACTATGCAAGCCGATTAGGGCCCCGCAAAGCTGCAAAGGGCCCCCAAATTACTAGAGGCCCCGCCTGGTGAGAAGTCATTTTCGCCCCCTCACCCCGCTTGTAAACTCGCTGGCTGAGTCATTTCCGACAGCAGAACACCCCCTCCCCCCGCTTCTCAACCTTCTTTAATGTGACATGTCACTGTCGTCAGCGCCCCCTGCTTCTCATTTTTAATGTGCCATGTCATTTTGCTTAGGGCCCCAAGGAGGTCAGGATTGGCACTGGGTCTTGTAATGACCTGGGGGGACTGGTGGCGGGGAAACTCATGCTATTTTTTTCAATGATGTGTATCCATATTGCAGGGACCAAACAT
Organism: Rana kukunoris; assembly: GCA_029574335.1. NCBI lineage: Eukaryota > Metazoa > Chordata > Amphibia > Anura > Ranidae > Rana > Rana kukunoris. The sequence continues at coordinate 93,064,852 of CM056054.1, forward strand.
TACATTAACCACTTACGGACCGCCTACTGCACATATAGGTCGGCAGAATGGCACGGCTGGGCACATCAACGTGTATATATACGTTGGTTTTAGTACCCAGCCGTGGGTCACGGGCGCGCGCCTGCGGCGCTCTCCCGTGACCCGGTCCGAAGCTCCAGGACCGGGACCGCGGGACTCGCGGACCCGATCGCCGCTGCAGTGCGGCGATCCGTCCCTGGAGCTAAAGAACGGGGAGAGACGTGTGTAAACACGGCTTCCCCGTGCTTTACTGTGGCCACAGCATCGATCACGTCATCCTTGTTATAGGGGGACATGATCGATGACGTCACACCTACAGCCACACCCCCCCACAGTTGTAAACACACACAGGGAACACTCAAATCCTACAGCGCCCCCTTGTGGTTAACTCCCAAACTGCAACTGTCATTTTCACAGTAAACAATGCAATTTAAATGCATTTTTTGCTGTGAAAATTACAAAAAATGTGTCAAAATTGTCCGAAGTGTCCGCCATAATGTCGCAGTCACGGAAAAAAAAACGCTGATCGCCGCTATTAGTAGTAAAAAAAATAATTAATAAAAATGCAATAAAACTATCCCTTATTTTTTAAACGCTATAAATTTTGCGAAAACTAACCGATAAATGCTTATTGCCATTTTTTTTACCAAAAATAAGTAGAATAATACGTATCAAAACAAAATAAAGTTGCGCTGCTGAAGTGTGAAGAAAGAAAGGAAGCAGCCAGCACTAACAGTGAAACACCCTGTGAGTACACAATAAAAGAAAAATAAGTGCAGCGCTAGTGGGCATGGGTTTGCATGAAGCAATGTAGACCAATCCCATTTACATGGGTAACATTATAATGATGTAGTCCAAAAACAAGAAAATATATAAAGGGTGGTGAAACCCTATATGCAAACAGGTGAAGTGTAAATAACAAAACAAGTCCTTCAAAACACAGAAGGTGTTTTTGTTTCTACACATACCAATACAGAAATTAGTGGTCTCTTTATGCGATTAAAAAATCTCATGACCACAGAAATACACCTACAGTGGGATATTGTCTTTCTTGACCAGTACCATAAAGAAGGACTGGTCCCGAGAGGCTTAAGGTGGGATGTTCATCCACACCAAGGTGAAACTGAATTACAGGCCTGGTCACATTTTTTTAATGAGGCAGGGCTTAATCTTTTGACTTTTCTTATGACCAAAAAAAAGGCAAAACTACTTACCATAGACCAAGAGATCAAGACACTTCATGATCTATTACTCCCGCACAAATCAACCTCTGAATACCTAACACTTTCCTCCAATTTACAGTCTTCACTGGAAAAGGAGGAACGTGATCAACGTTTTAAAAAACAAAAAAAAGTATAACAGAGACACCAATGATTATAAAACAGGAGTAATTTTTACTTGGCAAAAAAAAGACACCTTAGTACCACCAGGTGACACGACTTCCAGTCAAATGGATACGACAATCCCAACGGGTACAGGTCCTACACCTAGGACTCTATTACCAACTCCTCTGCCCCTCATCCCCAAAAAGCCTGATATACCCTCCACTTCTAAAAAGACCTTTTCAGGAAATACATCTAGAGGTAACTCTAGAGGTAGAGGTGGGAGGGGTAGAGGGAGGGGGCCATACCACACATCAAATGATAATCATAATTATACAGACTATCATGGGGGTGACAATGCTCACTATAGGAGGGACAGATCCCCCCGAGATGCCCCCACTCGTGATAGGTCCCCGCCTGATTCAAGGGACAAATGGTATGGTTATCATCATGAACATCACTACCATAATCGCACCCCGGTTCGTACGTATAACAGGTTTTCACCATTACGAGATGCTCATTTTAATGATGAGAACACCAGACATCACTCCTACATAGAAAAAGAGTATGATCAATACAACAGATCCCCCTATTCATACAACCATTCACGACCTATGCCTTCCCAGAGTGGGGATTTTCCCAGGGTCCCCATGAGTATCAAAAGATGTGCAGATGGAAACGAGGCACTAGAGGGGGGAGGCGCACCAGGAAAAAGAAGCAAACCTTAGATGCCAATGGCATTTTTAACCTTAGTAAAGGAGAATTTTCAGAGGCAGAAATTAGAACCTTGGATAAGGGACTAAAATTTGCCCCCTCTAAGCAGTTGAACAAGTTCGACACCTTTGTCGATGTTCAAAAATGTGTTCGTAAGTTAAACATTCAAAGATTTTTCCTATCAAACCCAAGCCAATCTAAACAAATTGTAAATCCACCTGGAGCACCCATTCATTCAGGTCTGTCTAATCCCTCCCTATTTAACCCATCCAATACTACCTCTTCATCAATTAAGGTCTTTAGAGACCTAGTTCTCAAAGATCTAGAAACCTTGCCCAAAAAACGCACATACGATCATCCTGACATCAAACCTGGACTCAAATCCCTGTGTGAACGCAAGGATTTGATTATACGCCCCGCAGATAAGGGGGGAGGTTTGGTCATTCTTGATAAGAGTGAATGTAGAAATGTGCCGTATCTTGGATGACACCAGTACTTATTCTCAGCTGTCCCAAGATCCCACCAAAAAATTACACAAGGCACTGTTGGGCCTAATAAATAAAGGTTTCTCGGATGGGATTATAGATAAAAAAGAAAAAGAATACTTGGTACCCGTTGTACCTCGCATACCTGTCATGTACTATCTTCCGAAAATTCATAAGAACATCACAAACCCTCCTGGCCGCCCAATTGTAAGTGGAATCAACTCTGTCACATCCAGAATTGGTAGATACATTGATTTCTATCTCCAGCCTTTAGTTCAACGGGTCCCCTCCTTTCTAAAGGACACGGGTGACACCTTACGCAGACTACAATCCATAGACTACCAAAGTGGATGTATTCTGGTAACCGCGGATGTAACATCGTTATACACGTGCATTCCGCACAATTTGGGTTTTCAAGCAGTGGAACGATATCTATCCACTAGTGATTTAATCCCTAAGATCCAACAACAGTTCATTATGGACTTGTTGCGATTTGCGACCCGGAGTAACTACTTTTGGTATAATGAAAAATTCTTTCTCCAAACAAGAGGTGTCGCCATGGGGGCCAAGTTTGCCCCTAGTTTGGCGAATCTCTATATGGCTCAGTGGGAGGAGGATGTCGTCTATGCCCTACAGCGACCAGAGGTGATGCTGTGGGCAAGATATATAGACGACATCCTCCTCCTATGGCAGGGAGATGAGGAATCTCTCCATGACTTCATGGTGACTCTCAATGACAATGAGATGGGTATTATTTTAACCTACGATCTAAGTACTCACAGTATTCACTTTCTTGATTTGGAGATTTCAGTAAAAGACAATCAGTTTGTGACGAAAACATTCTTTAAACCAACTGACAGGAATGGCTACATCTCTACCGACAGTTGCCATCACAGTTCTTGGCTTAGATCTGTCCCCTATAGCCAGCTACTTCGGATCAGGAGGAATTGCACAGACATAGCTGATTTCCATACACAAGCACAAACACTCAGGCTTAGATTCCTTGAGAAAGGATATCTACCCACAGCCATTGATAGTGATATAGAACGGGTCTCCAACCTTGATAGGGCATCTATCATTAAGGAAAAGCCGAAACGAACGCCTGATAATAAGTTCAAATGGGCCTTTATTACTCAATACTCTGTACAACACAAACAGCTAAAAGGGATTTTAAATCGTCACTGGAATGTGCTCCAATGTGACCCCCTTTTGGGCCCGGCTTTGCCTGACAAATCGAGTGTAATATTCAGAGGGGCAAAGTCTTTGAGAAACCAGTTAGCCCCTAATGTGTCAGACCCCCCGACTAAACCCTCGTTTTTTCCGGAAGTGAAAGGCTTCCATGCCTGTAGAACATGCAATGTCTGTTTGCTTAACACCTTAACAAATAGAAAGATATATAACTTCACCTCAACTGTAACGGCCACCACCTACCAGATCAAATCTTTTGTCACCTGCCACACTAAATACATAGTCTATCTTCTCACATGTCCATGTAAGAAACAGTATGTAGGCAGGACCATACGTACCTTTGCAATTAGAGTGAATGAACATATCACTCGTATCAGGAAAGGTAAAACTAACCACAGTGTGCCTAAACACTACTTGGAATGCCATAATAAAAACCCTACAGGAACCAGCTTTCAGGTCATAGATAAATTCACCCCTCACTGGAGAGGGGAATCAAGGGTTAGAGGAGTATCCCAACTAGAAATGTTCTGGATATACCAGCTTCGCTGCTTCTCACCTTATGGGTTAAATATAGAGTGGGACATTAACGCTTTTATTAACAGATCTTAATATTACCCGATCTCAGGGGACTTGATTAATATTTTTCCACCGTGTTTTTGTACATGAGTTTGTGGAGTTGAGATTATATGTATAATTCATGTATATCTATGTACTTGTTTGATGTATCTCCTAAATACGTGTTAAGACCTGATATTGACAATTGACTGTGTCACGCACTGCAATTGATAAACTGAGTTATTGATGGGAATGATTCGACCCTCCTATTATCAATGGGCCTAACATGTGGAGTATTTCTGCCACACACCAATTTTTTATTCTTTTTTGCTCATTAAACATGATCTACAGTTTGACCTAATAATATTGCCCTAATCATGGGTTAATTACCCATAGATGCAGTATAACATGTCATTTTTATATACACACATTCTATTAACAGGATCCGAATACACATGCTCATTCCCCTAGTAATGTCATCGAATCACATATGTCCACCTTCTTCGAAGTACATGATTAAACATCCAATTTTTTTCTCTCATGACTTGTTGGGCCATTGAGGTATATTGAACGCGGGTCCCCCTGTTCTCTTGCTCGCTCAAAGTGCCTTTCTAATATAGTCATAATCTGAGCGAATGGAACAACTCGTCGCTTTGTTCCGTCATCACGTCGGGTTGCCACGCTGACGCACGCCTCTCCACGCACGTCAACCACTGTTTACATCCCTCTTCCTATTTCCTATAGGTCGCACCGTTTGATGACGCACCACGTCGCGCCCTTACGCGGGGATGTGATGGTCACGTATTGCGTCGTGTTGCGGTGTTGTTCATTCATCGAGTCGTGGAGTCGCGCGGATGTACGTCTCCTCGTTCACGCCTCCCTGTCTAGTTTCCACAGGCTACTCAGGATGATGACGCATCGCGTCGCATCCCCACATAGGGACGCATTAAACACACACACTCGTAGTAGATCTCCCATAGGCTGATGCTTTGCCTGACGCAATGGCCATTTCCCATGATCCTCACTAGTCAGGTCACTTCCACTCATTTTGACCAATGAATGCACACAACGGGATCATCATACGGCTGGACAAGCCTAACTATAGCTGTTGTCTGCAGACACCAGTGGGCGTAGTTAATCAGTATGGTTAATTCTAATGAATTGATTGCAGCTGCTTTTGGACACAGTGAACTGTCCCTTTCATTATATATATAGCGTGGAGTGGGTGAAGGAGCCATGCCCCTGTCGATGAGCATTAGCTCGAAACATGTCGGGTACATAGCTTCCTCATACCCAACTACCACGCGCTTTTTTACACATGTGATCACGTGTGCCAGATCTTCTCCAGAGTACTGGCATCTACATTTTTATTTCTGCTTTTATTGTTTTACCATTTCTCAGCCTAATAAAGGCTTACCTTTCTTAAAACAAACTACACCATGTGGAGTTTTTTTCTTTTTTTGGATACATACGAGTGTTACTCCATCTGAGATCTTGGAACTACTCTCCACCTTGGACCCTATGATTCCTGGGAAAGATCCACAACCTTTTGAATCATCATTCCCTATAGAGCCGTCCATCCGAGGAGCTCTTACACGCGCATCTGACACATTGCTCCTGGCATATGTGTCCATCATTTGTGGTAAGAGTACCCATCTTTCTTCATTTACCTGTTTGGTTTACCTGTATGCCCATCCGTGCTGATCACGGGCACCATCAGTCTCTCCATCAACATATGAGCGGTGGACAGGAGTGCTCTATAGGAAGACTTGCCTGCTTTGATTTGAAGGACTTGTTTTGTTATTTACACTTCACCTGTTTGCATATAGGGTTTCACCACCCTTTATATATTTTCTTGTTTTTGGACTACATCATTATAATGTTACCCATGTAAATGGGATTGGTCTACATTGCTTCATGCAAACCCATGCCCACTAGCGCTGCACTTATTTTTCTTTTATTGAATAATACGTATCGGCCTAAACTGAGGAAAAAAATATTTTTTTTAATATATTTTTGGGGGATATTTATTATAGCAAAAAGTTAAAAATATTGCAATTTTTTTTAAATTGTCGCTCTATTTTTGTTTATAACGCAAAAAAAAAAAAAAAACTGCAGAGGTGATCAAATAACACCAAAAGAAAGCTCTATTCGTGGGGAAAAAAGGATGGCAATTTTGTTTGCGAGCCCACGTCGCACGACCGCGCAATTGTCAGTTAAAACGACGCAGTGCCGAATCGCAAAAAGGGGCAAGGTCCTTTACCTGCATTTTGGTCCGGGTCTTAAGTGGTTAAAGCCGCAAGCAGTATTCCATTTCTTTTTTCTTATAGTAATCTCATGTTGTACAGGGACATTTCTAAACACATGCCACTACTATAGACACCCAGCAGGTACGATATTTAAAGGAATTTTTTTGAGATCCAAAATGAATGACCAAGCCAGACCCCGATTTAAATTTGTGTGGACCCTCCACCACCGCAGCGACCTCTTCAGATGTTGGAAAAAATAACATCCTGTCCAAATCTTCTCTTTGATTTTTTAAGAAAAAAATTTGTAGGAGCCTTAGATGGTATTTTGCCAATTGGACTGCTGGTATTGATGTCATCAGACCCAGAACCAACATCAGCTCCCTGATGGATATCGGGAGGTTGTTCTCTACAGAACTTATCCTCTTGATGAGGCCTTGAACCTTTTCCTCCGATAGGCAAGTCTTCTGCTCTATGGAGTTTAGCAGATATCCCAATAACTGAAAGTTCTGAGTGGGACACAGATTGGACATTTTTATGTCCAAGATCCAGCCCAGAGACTTCAGCTATAGTTGCGCTTCTGTAAGGTCTTTTACCAGCTGTGCTTCTGATGGAGCGGTGAACAGTAGGTCATCTAGATATGGAACGGTCATCTTTTTTAACCTTGGAGGTGCCAGAGCTTCTGCCAATACTTTGGTAAATATCCTGGGGGTGACGAGGCGAACCCGAAAGAAAGAGCTCTGCTCTGGAAGTGGCATTACTTTACCTCTATCTCCACTGCTAACATTGGATATCTGAGACTCTTCTCGGATGGAAATATGGAGATATGCATCACTGAGATCCAGGGTCGTCATGAGGGTTTCTGGTTGCAGGATGTTTTTAACCGAGAATATGGATTCCATGCAAAATTCTTTGTATTGTATCGCTTGGTTCGAGGGCTTTAGATTTGGTATCAATCTAAACTTCAGCTTCAACGCCATGCTGACCCACACGCCTAATAACCCTTAGGGATGTAAAGCAAGACACACAGCCCACCCTCCTAGTTGCTACAAATGCCGAGGGGCCCAACCAGAGGACTCGCCACCCAGGCCAGGTGCTGCACAACTGCCATCCGCACTGTCTCACTAGAGGTGCTCTCCCTGCACAACCGCACGTGTCATTCCCTCCCTGAGGTGTGTATTAGGCCGTTCAGATACCTATGACACCGCTAGAGGTCAAAACCGACAAGAAAATGGCCTCCGGTCTGCCGCAGTGTAAAGAGCGTGCAGGCAAAAAAAAATGGCCGCAGAGAGCACCACCAAAACAGTGGCGGACACCGTCAAATTGGCGGCTGGACACACGAAATAAAAACGAAAGCACACAAAACAGGCACCGAACCCCCGAACAGAGGGCCCCCTCACACTACGGCCAGACAGCACCCCCAGGAAAGTGGACCCACAGCGCAACCCCCGCTAGAGAATGGAGCCCCCCCAGCCACACACAGCAAGCCTAGCCACCAGGTGAAGAGGGAAGAAAGGAAGGGTGGAAAAAACCCTAGTCGACCTCTCCGGGAATGCCCAGCCATTCTAACCTGCCGAAGCACGGGGAACTGCTACTTACCTGTCCTGCTAGAAGCAATCCTGACAGATCCACCACCCAAGTAGTATGGGGGTAGCTGTCGGCCCGGCACACTGACACGGACAGTAATAGCGCGGTCATGTGTGCCCCAGAGCGCATAGCTCACCGGCTACTCCTGGAGCAAACGGGGCATTTCGTGGCCGACCCAGTGCATAGCTAAAGGTTTGCACACGCTCAATGGCTAAAACTGGGGAGAGTAAAAGGATCTAGGACATCCAGCCTGTCGCCCAGTCGGCAGTTGATAGTAGATCACAGGATTAAAGTAGAAAAACATATACAAATCTCTAGGGCCCCCAGGTTCCTTCTATGCTAGGAAGAAAAATGAGCCGTCAGATGCAGGTAGAGGGGTTATACCCAGAGGGACCGCCCTCTGGGCAGTACTGTACAGTTGAATGTTTTAACACTAACATGTTTCTGCCTAGTAGGGGTACAACGGATCAAAAAACTCACGGTTCGGATCGTTCCTCGGATCAGAAGTCACGGATCGGATAATTTTTCGGATCAGCAAAAAAAAAAAAAAAAATCTCCTTCACTGTAATATCCACATCTCTCTCCCCCCGTAGTACAGGCAGACAATGACCCCCCCGTAGTACAGGCACAGTGACCCCCCCGTAGTACAGGCACAGTGACCCCCCGTAGTACAGGCACAGTCACCCCCCCGTAGTACAGGCAGTCACCCCCCCGTAGTACTTGCACACTTGGGGCGTGTGTGTGTGTTGCCTCGAGCGCGGGCTCCTTCCTGTGGGTGTAAACAGAGGAGGCCTGCCGCCGGGTGTACCAAGATGGCCGCGGCTCCGGAACTAGGCCAAAGCCGCGGCCTTTCCTAATGCTATGCCCATGGTGGCAATCCGCGGATCGCATAGCGTGCAGATCCGAAGGGAGTGACCCGTTCGGATCACGGATCGGCAGTGATCCGTTGCACCCCTACTGCCTAGTCCTCTCCTAATAGAAGACCAATACCCTACTGTCAAGAATATGCTGCTGTGTCCGTCCATGAACACGAGGGAAAAGGAGGCAACCTGAAGTGATCACACAAGACTTCATTTTTGGGCTAAAGTTTCCAATTTTAGCCAAGATCTTTTTGAAACCCACCACCTATTTTCACTATTAAAGAGCAATTTATGAAAATAACCTGAGGGTCAGCAGTATTTAAAAGACGTATGGATTTTTTTTTCTAGCTTTATACCATTCATTACCTGTGAACTGCCAACACTTGAAAAAAAAAGGGGTAGGCGCAAACCACTAGTGCAGGGATATGCAATTAGCGGACCTCAAGATGTTGCAGAACTAGGTCTGCTAATTGCATATCCCTGCCCTAGTGCATTATCCAATTCAAAACTGAATTTATGGATATAAAAAGCAATAAAATGCATACTCACAAGGTGCATAATTATTCAGCAAGTACATAGGATAACATGAGGTAGAACATCCAAATCTTTCTGTGGCCTCACATTTGCATGCTAATGCATTTCGGGAACTTTCTTCAGAGCTGTGTGAAGCATAGCTTTGAAGAAGGGGGTGTGCCCCGAAACACATTAGCATGCATATGTGAGGCGGCATAAACACTTGGATGTTCTACTGCATGTTAGCCTATGTAATTGCTGTATACTAATACACCTTTGTGAGTATGCATTTGATTGGTTGCTTGTCACATCAAATTCCGTTTTTACTTGCATAATGCACTAGTGGTTTGCTCCTACCCCTAATTTGTTTTTGTAATTCCACATGAAGCATTCCTATCTGAGGAGGGCTGCATCCACTGGGCATTGGACCATGTATGAGATATTGGTTGGCTTTTTAGCGGTCTAATTTAAATGCAGGGTAAATGCCGGTGGTTGGGGCTACAGCCTTCTCTGGATTCTTATGCCAACAATCTTGTCGGGAACCACCTCCTCTCCTTCTCTTCACACACAGCTTAGATCTATTCTCTTACAGACAGCCTTTATCTGCAAACTGTGTAGCTGCGTGCTGTGAGCAGTGAAAGTGACAGATAAAATTGGCTGTACAGCATAGCAGTTTGCAGATAGATGCGGTCTAAGAGAATTAATCCAATATGTGTCATGTAGAGAGGGAGGAGAGGAGCTGTGCTGCCTGTGTGGAGAATGGGGATGTCAAAGAGCCCAAGGTGTGTGGCTTGAAGGATCTGGGCCACAAATGAACTCGGGGGGATGGGGAACACTGCCCTCCCCAACACCTCCCCCTAGATCCAGCCATGTCTATACCACGTATGTATTTTCCACCATGCACAAGAATAGCACAGTGCCTGAACTTGTTTACTGTTTAGGCGTGTGTGCCTGTTCAGTAGGCTCGGTCACATTTCCCAATAGAGGAGGGACAGAAAAAAGGGGGCCCCTGCTGGAAAAACAAAAGGAGGGAGAAAAGAAATATCAGCCGATTCATGATTTTGGTAATATTGGTTATTTAGCCTATACCATACTTCTCCTTTAAAGCTTGTATTCACAAACATACATTGTCCTAAATCAAGAGAGTTTAAAACGAGCAACAAGAAACAATTTAACTGTGATGTATATACAAAACATGGTCTTAAAACCAATAAAAACAGAGTCCTCAGTGGCAAAAATTGTTTAGGGGCCATTTACACACCATTGTTCTGACTGCATACCATTCACAAGAATAAGTTTTTTTTTTTTATAGAAAATTTTATTCAACAGACAACATTTTCCAGCAAAAAGGCAATATACAGGTAGAGTTGTACACTGCTGCTAACAGGAGAAAAAAAATAAAAGGTCAGGAAAGAATGTAAAATGAATTTGAATGGCTGTAACCTTTTTACCGCACTCAAATTAAACATGTTTCTGTCCTTAGGCTTCAAAAAGGAGAAAAAGAAACCAATAGAAAATGAATGAAAAAAAAAAGGGGGGAAAAAAAGAAAACAGGAAGAAATAAAACTACACACAAGAATATCAACATCAGTGAAAGACTAAAGACCAAACCAACAACATACCTCCATGTGTTAATTTGTACATGTTCATTAAATATACAATTTTAACTTTAGGTCTGTAGATTTTGTACAAAGGTTTCCTACTAAACACTTGTGAGCATGCCCTCTGTGCTCAAAAGGTGATTAATGACAATGGTGTTTTTGTTTTTTAAATCTGCTTCAACAACTATATATACACACGCAGTTATACACAGATTTTGCCAGATTTTGCCAGCTTTCGAGTGCCTTTCTAAACTTCAAAACAAGCAGTGCTGTACATCTTGCTTATCTTATGTACCTCTACCACCGAATCCACACATTCGCTTGTTTGATAAAACAGAAAGCCAAGTTTGAAGATATTGTGTGGTGCTAATTGACGATTCCCATTCCCAAAAAAGTGCCAACAATGTACACAATGAATTAGAGATTGCTATTTATTAAAGTGAGTGTTTCTGCATTTACAAATGCACAAGGATATCATTTAAAGGGAAATTTGTTGTGAGTGTAAACATAAGAGTTACTAGCTGCAAGGATGGTAGAATAGGAATAACAGGGTTGGCAGGCAGCCAGCCATCTTATGCCTCATACAATATCTTCTATGAACAAATTGTGCCAATTTCTTTGATTTACTGATTCATTCCCACATCCTACTTAATTCTGGCTTTACAGTTACCTTAAAATACCTCATTGGCATTCAAGCTTTATAAAAACACCTTCATTTTCTTCAAAAAGGGCAGTCAATAGATACAGAGAAGCCAAACAGAAAAGCCTCAACAAAATAAAACATCAGCAGCAAATCCTCTTGCTGTAGGCTTCCGATATAGTGCACGTGTACCAAAGTTCTAGCATTGTTAGAAATGTGCACACACACACACACACACACTTGTTTTGTCCCTTGTCTTGATAAACTCAGATATGGCGGGTCAGTTATGGATTTTAATTGCTTTTTCAAGGTATGTGTAGCGGCTTCTCTTTGGAGCTTTATTGAAGTGGTCAAGACCTAACCAAGGTCGAGGATGTGACATGTTACCTGTAAAAGATAAAATCATCAGTAAAATCTACAGTGAGTCACAAATCATCAGTAACACATTCATCACTATAAAACTTAAAATGTATACCACGTATTTGTTGAGTCAGGGAAAATTTGCTTCCAAAAGCAGAAAAGGATCAAAAATGTTAAAGTGGTTCTCCAGGCAAAACGAAACTCATCTGCAAGGTTTCATTGATCGATGTCACCTTTAGTATAGTCTATGTAGCACTCCAAAAAGCTAAAAAAACATAAATGTACATACTACATTCTGCTAAAGGATGCCCTTTGTTTTACTGGCTGTAGCAGCAAGAACCCCAATAGTCAGCCACTGAGCATATAAGCCTTCCAATCCAATCTCCTATTGCCTAGGCGGTCTGAGTAGAAGTAGGAACCTGTCACAATCAGCTACCCCCGCCCCAAAATACACATTCCAAATATGGTAGAGGAGGCGGAGGAGGAACTTCCCCCTTTGGGTGAAAGATTGCTTTGAGCATTGGCTATATTTTTAGATTTTGCTTCTTTAATACACATCGGCCAGCCAGTTCCAAGGACACCGATTAATCCAACAGAGCAGTACTGGATACAATGTGGAATTTCTCAACTTGAGTCCCCAAGAACTACCAATAAGTCATATTATTAGGTAATTTAATCAGCTTAATCAACTGAGTATTTCAGGGAATCTATGTTAGAATCAGACATTACATCTAGAGTCAATAGATTACTCAAATACTGCACTGGTACAGTGCCAATCTAAACGTGTCTTGGTTAGCTCCCATGAGGGAGAAAGACTTAAGTATACAGTTCTTCCTGAAACAACATGCTCAGTTCGGTGCATATTGAACAGTTTTGCTAATAAACAATTAAAATAGGATATTCAGGCATAGTTATGGTTTGAAATGTAATTAAAAATGATTAATGTTGCTACCAAAGCAGAAGGAAAGCATTATGGGGGGCCAGGAAGCAAATGGCAATATTTGACACTTCGAACTGCCAAACAGATTTTAGAGGTTTTACTACTGACAGTGGGCCATTTAAATACACATGCCAGAGAATTTTGTGTGAAAATGTCAGTCAGCAGCTATGACCGACAATGTGCTCTTGTCAACATCGGAGTGTTCGGGCACTTTTGTGTTTACAACATGCAGTAACTGAAAGTACACACCTTGAATGTGTATGGTTTACAAGTAACATGGTTGTAAACCCTCACATATACCCAGTGACGTGAACAGCCTTAGATGATAGAGATGAAACAAATCCTTCTACATATAGTGCTCCGTATAAATGAACAAAACCCCCTTTTGAAATGTACGATTTTAATCAATATCTCAATAAACGTAAGCATGTTCGAAAGGGGTTCAGATCAGGAGACATACAGTACTTGGCCACTAAATCACTTTCACCCTATTCTTCAGAAACGCATCAGTGGCCTTAAATGTGTGTTTTGGATCATTGTCATGTTGGAAAAGTGCACGACGACCAAGGGCATGGAATGATCGTAGCATCTTCTCTTTCAATATAGAGCAGTACATCTGTGAATTCATGATACCATCAATGAAATGCAGCTCCCCAACATCAGCAGCACTCATGCAGGCCCACAGAAGGACACCGTCACCACCATGTTTCACTGTAGGCACCATGCATTTTTCTTTGTACCTTTGCAACACCATACAGTTTTGAAGCCATTAGTTCCAAAAACATTTATCTTGGTCTCATCAATCCAGGGTAGAGTTCCAGTAGTCATCTTTTTCAGTGTGTGCCCTGGTATATTCTAGGCAGGCTTCTTTGTGCATGGGCTTTAGAAGAGGCTTCCTTTGTGGACGACACCAATCCTCTGCAGTGTTGTGTCACGCGAAACAATCACTCCAGTTTGGCTTTATACTTCAACTGCAGTGAACTTGCAAGCCGATTTTCTATAACCCTTCTCGTCAGAAGACGCTCCTGTCAATGTGTTAACTTCGGTGGATGGCCTGGACGTCTGAGATGGTAGGAGTTGCATCATTGTTAAATTTTTTGTTTTCAATACATTTTTAAGGACAAAAAAGATTTACCAGATACATGGACAAGTGAATTAACACAACAGGTATAAGATCAAGGAGATAGTATACAGCAAACCCCTAGTGTATTATATCCTAATCATAACATAAGATTCTGAGAGCCATTTTATGCTTGATGTAATGACAGTAGCTTGAATGAACCATGAGAGGTAAATCACAAACAGAAAGGAACCAAAATAAAACTAAAAACAAAATTGCAGGTCAGTCTTGCAGTCTAAACAAGAACCAAGGGTTCCATTTTATGGTCAGTAAGAGTGGTAAGTTCGAGGAGATTTCTCCATTCTTTCAGGGCTAAAATGATGGCCAACAGCTCGGTTACCAATCTCGTAATTGCACTCCGCAGGTGACAATTTCTTAGAAAAGTAGCCACACGGATGCATAGTGCTGTCAGAGCTAGGATGTTGAGACAGAAGGGTGCCAACTCCAGTCTCAGAAGCATCAACTTTAAGGTTAAAAGGCAATGTAGGATCAGGATGTGCCAACACAGGAGCAGAAACAAAGGTAGCCTTAAGACTCTCAAAAGGCCTTAATAGACTCTGGAGACAGCAGAAAGTTTCTCTGGGTCCATCGAAAAAACAGCCGTGGAAATTACATAACCCAGGAATTTGACCTGTTCCCGATGGAATTCACACCTCTCCCGCTTACAACAGAGATTGTTCTCTCAGTTTCTGAAGCACTCGACAGACATCTGTGTGGAGGTTATCCAGAGACTTGGAAAATATGAGGATATCATCGAGATAGACCACCACACAACTGCAACAAATCTCGGAGGACATCGTTAATAAACTTCTGGAAAAGTGCCAGAGATTTACAGAGGCCAAAGGGCTTTACAAGATACTCAATGACCTGCTCTGGTATTAAAGGCAGTTTTCCACTGTCAAATCAAGCTTGGTGAAAACCGTTGCTCCCTTGAGGTGGTCAAATAATTCCATAATCAATGGAATTGGATAGGCATTCTTAATGGTGAGACAATTGAAACTCCTATAGTTAATGCAAGAAGTCAGTTCACCACTCCTCTTCACAAAAAAGAAACCAGCAGGAGACGAGGATTTGCGGATGAAACCTTGAGAGAGTGCGTCTACAACATACTCCCTCCATGGCCTTATCCTCCAAAACCAGCAAAGGGTAAACCCGGCCACGAGGGGGTATGGCACCAGGTTGAAGGTCAATTGCGCAATCATACAACCAGTGTGGAGGCAAAGTACCAGCTTGACCTTGTACAGGAGGCTTCCGCAAGCGCTCCTTGAGTCTCTCTGAGTTGGGAGTCAATAAGGATGACAAATGTGATCAACTTCTCCAGCTCAGTGGGTATATCTCATCCTTGATGTTATCCGAGAGACCATGAGAAAAAGCAACCATGAAGGCCTCATTGTACCAAGCAACTTCTACTGCCAGAGTACAGAATTCACTGGCGTAATAGGCAACCATCCTGGTAATCTGATGGACATAAGGCACTTTGCAGCAGAAACAGAGTGTGCTGGAACGTTAAATACCCTTTTGAAGGAAGCCACAAATTGTGGGTAGCTCAGGACCACAGGTTGTTGCGTCTCCCATAGAGGGTTTGCCCAGGCCAAGGCTCTGTCAGAAAGCAAAGATATCACAAAACCCACTTTACTTCTGTCTGTGGGAAACACCTGGGGCTGCATCTTAAAGTATATCTCAACTTGCTTGAGAAACCCTCTGCACTGAACTGGATCACCCCAAATCGTTCGGGAAGCAGAGCAGAACGAGACATACCTCTTAACGAGGCAATACTCGAGGTGGGAGACTCTAGACGAGCCGCACGACTCAGGAGCGCCTGTATCGCCGTGGCAAACTGATCCATGCAGTGATCCAGGTCAGCCAATCTGGAAAAAATAATAAGGGGATTGGCTGCATCTTTTAAATTCATGGCCTTCGCCCAGAAACCATGAAACAGACCGAGACAGAAGTACAGTTAAATCACACTTGTTTAATAATAATAAAAAGGTAAACAGAGTAAGCGTAGTCAAAACATAGCCAGAGTTCAGTAACCAGATCGGGTAGTTGGCCAAGCCAATGTCAGAGTCAGCGAACGTAGTAGTGCAGCAAGCAGGATCTGCAGCCAGAAGGACCGTTGGCCATCAAGTCTTCAACAGGAACGCAGGAGATAGTCTCTGATCTTGACAAAGGCAGAGAGCAAATGAACTGGAAGGCTTGAAGTAGGCAGAGCTGACAAGCAGGATCATTAACAGGTGGATCACTGTGGAGAGATGGGAGCTGGCAATTAGACAGCTAAGCTGCCAGCACAGAGAAGGGCTGAGCGCCCAGACAGTTTTACTGTGTAATAAGAATTTGGCTTTGGACCATCTAAAATATTTCTCTAACTTAGCTGTGAGCAGTGCATCCAGTTCTAGACACTTCTGATCAATAGACAGTCTAGTGGATTCCAGAGTCAGTGCTGCCATATTTTTGTATAACTGGTCAAGCTCTGACGTGAGTGTATTTTGCCTGTTCAACTTGTTCCGGGCAGAGGCTAAGCTAATCAGTTTACCCCATTATACCGCCTTATGTGCAGTCCAAACCGTAGAAATAGGAGTTTCAGGCAAGGCACTGAGATCAAAGTATTCTTCTATGGACTTCAATACTTCAGACTCAATTGCAAAATCTGAAAGAAGTGTCATTTAATCTCCACAATAAAAGGAGTGGGGGAAAGCATGATAAATTCCATCTTAAAAAGGAGGTTACGTGGTGGTCCGACCAAACAGCGATGTATAGATACCGTGGTTGAGTTAGCTAGGATAATCGGGAAGGAAAAATTTAATCCAATCTAGCGTAACTGTTGTGTGGGTGGGAATAGAATGTGTATTCCTTAGCCCAAATATTGTGTGTCCTCAAGGTATCCACTAATCCACAGGAGAGGGATCTAGGGAAGGCCTTAGTGGAAGCAGCCACCGTGCATCTATCCAGCGTGGAGTTGTACATATTGGATATGCAGCCAGGTGGTCAAAAAAGATGCAAAACATGAGGCTGGGGAGCCATTTGGGGCGTAGATGATAGCAATAGTGAGCTCCCTGTTATGTATAATCCCATTAATAATGGACATATGTACTCTCCTTATCCCTATATACCTGTTTTATCTCCACAGGAAAGGAGGAGTGCAGGAATTTGGTGGTGCCCCTGCTCGAGGAGTGAAGTGTATAAAAGGATTGAGGGAAGTGCCTATGAAAAAATTTGGGGCGAGAGGCTTGAGAAAAATGTGTCTCCTGAATCAAGAGAATCTTAGCATCCAGCCATTTATAAAAAAACAAAGGCTTTTCTTCTCTTGATGAGGGAGTTGAAGCCTTTCACATTGTGAAACACCATGGGTACATTGCCTGAGATACATTTCACCGACTAACAATCTTTAAGGAGCTCAGAGTGAGGACCCTACCAAGGTCCCAGTTCTGCACTGTACTCGCAGCAGGGGGCGCCACCATAACCCAACATGAGGCATTGTGAAAGTGAAGCATAATCAACCAGAAAGCCAGGCAATATAATGATAACATACAGTCTCCATAAAGGTGAGTCAGGAGGAAAGTAATTCTTAATCTATAGAGAACCGACCTAAAAAAATTAAACAAAAATATAAATAAAAGTCCAGTAAGAGACCAAAGCAAAAAAAAAAAAAAAACTGAACTGGATCAGGTAATAATATACAACCTGACAAAAGGAACAACCATGCGAGACAACCAGGTCTCATACCCAGCCATATAGCAGACCCAAACTCCCAGACTGAGCAGGGAGCCAGCATGACTAGCAAAATTCATCTGCGAATACAAAACAAGTTAAGTCGTATTTCAGCTAGGTGGGGAGGTCATGCAGCGGCTCCAAAGGATGAACTCTGGAGCCCGCGGGCTAAAGGAAAATATATTAGGCACATCGTCGAATCTGGGATTTTACAAGCTGGAAAGTCGAATAGATCCATGTGGTCAGTCGTTGCTTCTATCTCCGATGTCATAGCGAATCCGCCTTCTGTCTGGACTGGGCGGAGGTGTGCGCCAGATTGGACAGTCTAGGGGTTGAGGGCAAATCGCTTCAGCATCCAGGAGGCCCAATTTCAACAGAATTTCTTGCCCTTCCTGCAGCGTGGTAGCAGAGTATGTGGTTCAGTTGTGTGGAACTACCAATTTAAAGGAGAAGCCCCATCTGTAACGAATGTGAGCCGATTGGAGAGCAGTAGTTATCGCCTTCAAAACACGGTGTCTATCCAGGGTGGCAGGGGAGATATCTGGGTAGATTGGGATAATGTGCTCATCTAGAGCAGTGTTGCTTATTCCTCGCTGTCCTCAGAATCTCCTCTTTAGGCAGGAAATGGGAGGAACGTCTCCATGGGGCTTATCTTGAGACTTGCCGTACAGTTCTCTCGTGCGGAGGAGATCGTGTATAAGCGACTTCTGAGCCCCATGCTCTTTTACTTGACAGCATGCACCACTATTATGTGGCTCAAGGGGTGTCAAAATTGGGGTGTCAAAAGCCGTTATTGTCCCGAGTGGAGCAGAGCTAGTGCTTCAGATGTCCATGTGCGGCGCCACGCATGCGCCCTTCATTGTTACATTTTTTAATCATTTTTGCTACAGTATTGTGACCGATAAGTGAAGCTTTGCACAAGGCCTGAGAAAGAAAATCATTTTTTTTACACAAGGAAGGGAACGGTTGCAAGATCAGCCAAGCTCTACTTATTGTTAGAATACTGTAGCAAAAGTTTAACAAAGACAGGACTGCAACCATCTCACAGAGTAGTCCACAGAAGCCAACAGCCCGACAGGAACGTCTTCTGATGAGAAGAGTTGAACAAAATGGGCATGCATGTTTACTGCAGTTAGCCAAAGTAGTAGAAAGCCAAACTGGTGTAAATGTTTCCCATTACACAATATGGCTTACACTGCAGAGGAATGGCATGCATGGGTGTTGTCCACTGTAACGGTCACCACCGCTTACGACCTTCCATCCAACCACGACAAGCTTATCTGACACACTCTGACAATCTTGCATACAGGATCCATATCAATTCCCATAAACAAGACGAGACTCAAGCTCTGCACTTGCTTCAAAGATATGACAATTTATTGGTATTTTCTCAGCTTCTTATACAGTCTCAAGCATAATGCAGTTAGTCAAAGGACAATGTAGTCTCCACCCCCCTTCACACCATGGGGGGCTTCAATCACACTCTAAAAGGCATTCAGGTAAGCTAACCATGTAGACTTGTCTGCACCGTATCTTCAATAGTGTTCAATTAACCTTGAATAGTAACACAGACATCTAGTTGAATAAGTTCTCTAGACAGCTTTATCACACAATGGCAGAGTCTTGTGAGAGTGGGTGCAATCAACACCTTCAACGGAATGTCTTTACAGTGAATAGCCAACACCTTAAGATATTTCAATAGCATATTATACAAAGGTATGACTCACTCTGGTCTTGTAGACCTGAATTAACACCTTTCAAAAGCATGTGTGCCCAGATTGAATAGCTAACCGCTTTTGATATTTGAAGACATCCTGCAAACATGAATTATTATTAATGTCCCTTATTAATGTCTTCTGTAATATATGAATTATGATTCTTTGTCACCCTATGGCCCTAGTGGACATAAGGTGACCCTAGACATAGGAATATCTCAGTCTGTCACGGGCCATTCCGTTACATACACGAAGGAAGCCTCTCCTAAAGCTCACCTCGAATATGCCAGGGCCCGCACCGTGAAATAGGACTACTGGGACTCATGAGGTGTACAAAGAAAAATGCATAGTGGCTACAGTTAAACATGGTGGTGGCAGTGTCCTTCTGTGGGGCTGCATGAGTGCTGCTGGTGTTGGGGAGCTGCATTTCACTGATGGCATCATGAATTCACAGATGTACTACTCTATATCGAAAGAAAAGATGCTACCATCACGCCGTGCCCTTGGTCGTTATGCACTTTTCTAACAGGACAATAATCCATAACACATATCTAAGGCCATTGATACATTTCTGAAGAACAGGGTAAGTGTGATTCAGTGGCCAAGTACTGTACGTCTCCTGATCTGAACACAATCGATCAACCTATGGGGAGGTCTGAAGAGAAGTTGAGCATCACAGCTCTAAAAAAAGGTTGTTCTTGAAGAATGGAAAAAGATAGATGTTGCAATAAGTCGCCAACTTGTTCATTAAATGCCTAGAAGACTTGGCGCTGTCCTTACAAATCGTGGAGGTCATACAAAATACTAGATGTCGTTTTTATTGTGGGGTCTATTCATTTTTGCATCAACTAATTTGAGTAAAAACTGAAGATTTTGTAATCTAAGTTATATTAACCTTACTTTCATGTAATAAGCTAAACTATTCTAAAAAATTGTTTTGTCAAAATTGTGGCAATTGTTCTTGTGTTCATTGAGATATTGATTAAAATCTTACTTTTCAAAAGGGGCGTATACTGAGCATGGTATATGTGCTTTGCTCAGATTCCATTATTAAGGTTTACAATCACTTTAATTTGCTTGACCATTATTTGTAACAAAATAAAGAAAAGGCAATACATTTCTACAGAGCCACTTACTAAATGAGTAGATGTTCACTTGCCAACATCACAAAATTATATACACAGTGTAGAAAGTCGTTATGACCCAGTCACGTGCAAGGGTAAACAGAAATAGGATTTTGGCATGTACGTTATTGAAAGACTAAACACAAGAATAGAGTTAAAAATGTAACTTTGCAACGTGAAAAGGATTTTTGAACTTTTTGTAAAACATATTTATTGGAGTTTAGTGAAAGACACAGGAATGTAACCCTTTGGCGCCAACCGCCCTTCCAGCGCCTTAAGAGTTCTAAAAGTCGGCAGGCGGCTATTCGGGTCATGTGACTGTTGTGATTGGCTGTCACATGGTTGGAAAACCTGCATCAGCCAGCTACTGTGCTGGGAGCACACCAAGCTCGGTAGATGGCTTACACAGGGACCGCACATATCCTTACAGGGACCAGTATAACCCTTCCTATACACATGCCTCAGTTTGATAGAAAAGCCTAAACAAAGCGAAACCAAAGACACAATGGAGTAGGACCAATGTCCCTCAGTGGACTTCAAGACAGATTTTAGAGTATGTACAAAAATCACGTTTTGTCTCTTGAATGACAGGGGAATTAAGAGACTACTAGGATATCAAAATGTGATCTAATGATGATGGTCTGTCTGAGACACTGAGAAATTAATGAACAAGCAGCTGGCTACCCATAACCGGGACCTTCAGGGATGGCAAAAACAATTTGTCTTTTTAATAGAAGCTGTGAGACAAGACATGCACAGCACAAAACACAGGTAAAAGGCAGAAACCTCCTCAGGAAGAAGGCTCTAGGTTTCCGCATCACCTCGTCTCTGTTTAAGACCAGAACATTTTTGACACCGGTCTCATAGAGGTGAAGGTAACCTTGTGAGTGAGATTGAAAAGGGGGTTATACCAAACAGGTCCAAAAAGTATTTTTTTTCCCAAGTGCCAAGAGAACAAAACTCAAACCGCACAAATTAAAGAGGAAGTAAACCCTGATGGGTTTTACTTCCTCTATTTCCCTGCAAAGGTAAGGCATCACCTAGTAGCCCATTATATGTCACTTACCTAAAACTAAAGCCTGTGATGTCACCCCACTAGCAGCAAACGTCCATCTTCATCACCCTTCCTTCCTGGGCCGCAAACTCCAGTTCTGTAATGTCACTCCCACGCATGCAGTCACAGCATGACCCTCTTTAGAAACGGCACGATTGCCGTTTCTAAAGTGCGCCTGCGCCATAGACATCAGCGCACAGCTCTATTGTAAATATCTCCTAAACCTCCACTGGGTTTTTCCAGCACCTACAGGTAAAGCCTTAATCTAGGCTTACCTGTAGGTAAAAGTGGTTGTTGTACAGGGTGAATAACCACTTCAATGTGGCTGTGCGAAGAGGGCGCCACATGAGAAGCCCTGCACAAAAGTCTGAGAATGTTAAGCTAGAGGTTTTCACAGCGTCTCTCTGCAGGGATGTAGTCCCAAGGAAGGGGGCGAGCACGGTGACTAACCCCCCAGCTAGAACGGCTTGGATGATGGGGGTAAGATTAATTAGGAGGAACAGGAAATGAGAAATTCAGACAAAAGGAAAAAAAAAAAAACATTTAGAAGGAGGAATCGAAGGAAAAGGTAAGTGAACCAACAATGCACTAGCTTAAAGGAACCAATTTAGAAAACCAACTTTTACAACCCCTTTAATGTAAAATCTTACACTAGGATGTTATCAGTTCCAAGAGTAAATATAACCGGATAAAACAAAAACCGTCTTTATTTCAACAAAAAAAAACGATTTTCTATACCCACTGTATCTCTGTCGCTTCTTTAATAGGTTGCTACGGGGATTGCTATAGGCATAAGAAGTTTTGGGACCACTATGGGCACTGTGGAGGAAATCAATTAGTGTTCTAGCATAAAAACATGGCACAATGTGCATAGGGGTTTCCAAAGCAACCTAACAAAGTAAGGCCATAAAAACAGGCAGGTGTAATGGATTGCATAGTGATAAATCAAAATGTTTAAGCGTAAAAAACATTGTGTGATATGAGTAGGGGTCTCTCCATAGCAACATGTCAACAAAGCAGGGCCAAAAGAATTTGCAGTACATGATGGCACTCCATACCCTATGAAAATCACCTGATAGTGATGCATACATATGGAGCTGGTGAAGTCAGGATGTTCTAACACGGATGCACGTGGTTTTCTCACACCACAGCTGCACAGTTTGTACCCCTCAAGGGGAAAGTGTATATGTTCAGCTTATCTGCAGGGCACCAGTTCTGTGCACATAAAATTTTGAGTGATGTTTTAAAAGAAAAATGGTAAATTTTTAGCTGAAAAAAAAAAGTTCTTAATTACACACACACACACACGTCAGGGAGGGGGGTGGGATGGGCGCGGTCAGATTACATACAGCGAGAATCTGCTGTTTACTCAGCTGCCTTTTTAATTTAAAGTCCTGCCTCGTGGACTGGCTCCTATGACAGAACACTGGTCCAATGCCTGCCCAGGAGACAGGACTTTGAATTAAACAAGAGATTCTTGCTGTATGTAATCTGACGGCACTCATCTTGCCCCCCCCCCCGAGATGGGCATTGATCAGGCTGCATTCATGGCAATGGGGAGGCTGCAGATTGGTATTAATCAAGCTGCACTGATTGGGCAATTTTGAGGCTGCAGATGGGCACCGATTCCTATTACAGAGGCCGCTGAGTAAACAGGAGATTCTCGCTGTATGTAATCTGACGGCGCTCGTTCCACCCCCCCTCCCCACTCTCTCCGAGGCAGCCCAAATTGCAGTATCGGCATATAACACGCACACACTATTTGCAACCGATTTGCAGGGTGAAAAAGTGAGTGTTATATGCCTATAAATACAGTATAGGCGGTTCCCTACTTACAAACACCTGACTTACAAACGACGCCTACTACAAATGGAGGGAGACAACAGGAAGCGAGAGGAAATCTACTCCTAGGAAGGGAAATTCTCTCCTGTAAGAGTTAATGGGGGAAAAAGGTGTCTCCGCTGATGCGTTATCACCAATCCTTGTTTCCCCAATAACCCAACATTTTCAAAATCCAATTGTCATTGGGACAGAAAGTGAGGTGAAATCTTCTGAACAGGGGCACAGACAGCAAAACAAAAGGTTACAGGGGTGATATCCAAAAAGCTTAAAAAGATTTTTTGGCTGTAGCTACACTTAAAAAATATACCTGTTCCAACTTACAGATTAACATAACAAGCCTACAGTCCCCCTATCTTGTTGGTAACCCGAGGACCACCTGTGTATATATATGTGAACTTTCCATTGCTATCTGGAGATGTGAATACAAAATCACTGGAAAATAGCAGAACATGGAAAAGTGTGGCGGATTGAGAGAGCTTTGGTCCCCCTTGAAGTGGAAGGTGCATGTTGACCCATTACATTTATAGGTCAAATTATAAGGTAAGAGCATAGTGTTGAAGGTGGCGGAGCACGTGGGGAATCACATCTGAATATTGGAGTGGTGTGGAGCACAAAGAACTTGGACTTAAATTGGACTGTGTTATATTTCTCTATATGCATGTGATATTTTATATTTTAGGTTATATGAAAACCATATATAAAAATTTTAAAATTTCCAGTGCACAAGTTGATTTTACGTTCAGGTTATTTTTATGATTGAGGTTTTTGAGCAGTGCTACAATTCTTTTGAGTTTATCTACCCGTAGGTTTCTAGCTTTGCAGGGACAACTGACTGGCTTAAACTTTCAGGTTCCTCACACATTAAAGTCTCCTGCACCGCTAAGGTGTCCAGGACTCAACAGCCTGGCATGTGTCGTGAGCATCTTACAATACATTGTAGGGGGACACTTAGACTTAAAGGGGAGGTTCACCTAAAAATAAACGTTTAACATTGTCATTAACGTCATAAATGCAATTAGAATCGGCTGTTTTTTTTTTTTAAATATACGTCCATACATAACGATTCCCATATGCCTTCTCACCGCTGCTTCCGGGTATGTTCGTCGAGGCTGGGCGTGCCTAATTGATTGACAGGCATCCGACCGACACATACAGCGTGTCACGAGATGCCGAAAGAAGCCGAACGTCGGTGCGGCTCTATACGGTGCCTACGCACCGACGCTCGCCTTTTTTCGGCATCTTGTGCGTCGGTCGGATGCCTGTCAATCAATTAAGCACGCCCATCCCCGACCCTCATACCCGGAAGCAGCGGTGAGAAGGCATATAGGAATCGGTATGTATGGACGTATATTTAAAAAAAAAAAAAACAGCCGATTCTAATTGCATTTATGACGTTAATGACAATGTTAAACGTTTATTTTTAGGTGAACCTCCCCTTTAAGTCTAAGTGTCCCCCTACAATGTATTGTAAGATGCTCACGACACATGCCAGGCTGTTGAGTCCTGGACACCTTAGCGGTGCAGGAGACTTTAATGTGTGAGGAACCTGAAAGTTTCCGGTATGTACGGACGTATTTTTTTTTTAAACGGCCGATTCTAATTGCATTTATGACATTAATGACAATGTTAAAAGTTTATTTTTAGGTGAACCTCCCCTTTAATCTAGAACCGGATTTCTTAGCGGTCACCAAGTCCAGGGACAGTATGTTTTTTGGTGTCAGGTGAATCAGTCTATTCAGAGACCGAACGGACTTGTTCCGTTGACAGAATGTGGAGTTGTAGGGGTCTGTAACGGCATGAACTGTGACATACTGAGATTCTCCTATGTCTAGGGTCACCTTACGTCCACTAGGGCCATAGGGTGACAAAGAAATGATATCATGTATTGCAGAAGATGGGACATTAATAATAATTCATATTGCAGGACTGGAATATTACAAAAGTGGTTCATGTGGACTTGAGACCAGGTTAACAAGACAGTGACACATCCCTCTGTATAATAGGCTTTTGAAATGTTAAGTGAGGTTGGACACATTCTGTGGAAAGACGTTAATTGCATCGGAGCCTGAAAGACCTTTTGATTGTGCGATTCATTGTGTTTAAAACAATGTGTTAAAGTCTCCATTCAGATAAACTGAATTAACATGTCAGTTATGTTTAGGAATGTATTGATGCCCAGGTGTCAGAGACAGAGACTGGGCTATTAATATTCCTGGCTATGCTCTCTTTCGGAAAGACAGGGTAAAAAGGAAAGGTGGAGGGGTCTGTCTCTATGTGAGAAGTGACCTCAAAGCAAGCGTGAAAGAGGACCTGGTTGATGGAGAGTGTGATGAAGTTGAAGCATTATGGGTGGAACTGCATACAGATGTGCGTAGTTCAAAGCTAATCATTGGAGTTTGTTATAGACCACCCAATGTTAATGAGGAGGTGGAGACTCGGCTCCTTGCACAGATGGAAAGGGCTGCAAGGGCAGGGACGGTGATAATAATGGGGGATTTTAACTACCCAGAAATTGACTGGAATAATGGAATTTCTGGGACAGTTAAAGGACAAAAATTTAAAAACCTATTGCAGGACAATTTTATGGTCCAGTTTATTGAGGCCCCAACTAGGAATGATGCTCTGTTGGACCTGGTAATCTCAAACCATGCAGAGCTCATTACTAATGTTCAGATAAAGGAACACCTGGGAAGCAGTGATCATAACATGATTTCGTTTAATGTAAACTATAAGCAAGAAATACATACAGGAAAGATAAAAACACTTAATTTCAAGAGAGCAAATTTTCAAAGCATGAGGACTGCTCTCCAGGGCTTGGACTGGGAGGGAATATTGGCACCGATGAACACAGAACAGAAATGGGAATTCTTCAAAAAGACTCTTTGGAACCTCACTGCAAAGTATTTTCCCATGGGCAATAAGTTTAAAAGGCTAAAGATAAAACCTATGTGGCTCACGGACAAAGTTAAAAAAGCTATAAACAATAAGAAAATAGCTTTTAAAAAATATAAAAATGAAGGAACACTAGTGTCGTTTAAATGTTACAAAGAATATAATAGAATATGTAAAAAGGAAATCAAGGATGCAAAAATTCAAAATTAACGACAGATTGCAAAAGATAGTAGGACAAACCCCAAAAAATTCTTTAAATATATTAATAGTAAAAAGGTCAAGTCTGAGCATGTAGGCCCTTTACAAAATAATCTAGAGTGGGTGACTGAGGACATAGAGAAGGCAAATTTATTAAATGCTTTCTTCAGCTCTGTGTATACAATGGAGAATGGGGGAGCTCATGTCGATATAGGGGGTGGGAGTGACAGCCCCAAATCCACAATGGCTCAAAAGTGATATGGTCCAAAAATATTTAGACAGAATAAAGGTGGATAAAGCACCTGGACCAGATGGCATCCACCCACGGATCCTAAAAGAATTGAGCTCTGAAATTTCAAAGCCACTGTATCTAATATTTAGGGACTCATTAAGGACAGGAATAGTACCACTGGATTGGCATAAAGCCAATGTGGTGCCCATATTTAAAAAGGGAACAAAGTCTTTACCTAGTAACTATAGACCTGTTAGTTTAACTTCTATAGTTGGGAAGATACTGGAACGTTTAATAAAAGACCACGTGGATGAGTTCTTGCTGGAAACAAACTATTTAAGCAGCAGACAGCATGGATTCATGAAAGACAGAAGTTGTCAGACAAACCGGATTTCCTTTTATGAAGAGGTAAGTAAAACCCTGGACAGAGGCGTAGCAGTGGATGTGGTATACTTGGATTTTGCAAAAGCATTCGATACAGTTCCCCACACACGGCTCATGTGTAAGGTAAGGTCTACAGGATTAGATATATCAGTTTGTAAATGGATAGAAAACTGGCTGAAAGACAGAATTCAGAGAGTTGTGGTTAATGATTCTTACTCTGAATGGTCCAAGGTTATCAGCGGTGTACCCCAAGGTTCAGTGTTGGGTCCCTTACTGTTCAATATATTTATAAATGATATTGGGTCTGAGATCAAAAGTAACATTTCTGTTTTTGCAGATGACACCAAGCTATGCAGTGGAATAATGTCCTTGCAGGATGTCTCCAATTTACAAGCCAACCTCAATGCTCTGTCTAATTGGGCGACTATGTGGCAGATGAGGTTTAATGTTGATAAATGTAAAGTTATGCACTTGGGGGCTAAGAATATGCATGCATCATACATGCTAGGGGGAGTACAACTGGGGGGATCTGTAGTGGAGAAGGATCTGGGGGTTTTAGTTGATCATAAGCTCAATAATGGCATGCAATGCCAAGCTGCGGTTTCCAAAGCGAGCAAAGTCCTTTCTTGTATTAAGAGAGGTATGGACTCCAGAGATAGAGATATCATTTTGCCCCTGTACAAATCATTAGTAAGACCTCATCTGGAGTATGCAGTCCAGTTTTGGGCACCAGTTCTCAAAAAGGATATCGGAGAACTGGAGAAAGTGCAGAGAAGGGCAACCAAACTGATAAGAGGCATGGAGGAGCTCAGCTATGAGGAAAGATTAGAGGAACTGAATTTATTCACTCTTGAGAAGAGGAGAATAAGGGGGGGGTTTGATCAACATGTACAAATACATAAGAGGTCCATATAGTGAACTTGGTGTTGAGTTATTCACTTTAAGGTCAACACTGAGGACAAGGGGGCACTCTTTACGTCTGGAGGAAAAGAGATTTCACCTCCAAATATGGAAAGGTTTCTTCACAGTAAGAGCTGTGAAAATGTGGAACAGACTCCCTCCAGAGGTGGTTCTGGCCAGCTCAGTAGATTGCTTTAAGAGAGGCCTGGATTCTTTCCTAAATGCACATAATATAACTGAGTACTAAGTTTTGTAGGTAAAGTTGATCCAGGGTAAATCCGATTGCCTTTCGGGGGATCAGGAAGGAATTTTTTCCCCTCCGGTAGCAAATTGGATCATCGCTCTGCTGGGGTTTTTTGCCTTCCTCTGGATCAACTGTGGGTATGGAGTTGGGTGTATGGGAGGATGTACTGTGTTTTACTTTGTTTTATTTTTATGGTTGAACTGGATGGACTTGTGTCTTTTTTCAACCTGACTAACTATGTAACTATGTAACAGTACACGTCTGTCTAGATAATGTGGATTGAGGTCAAGGCATTGTGTAATTGTAGTTTGGAATGTGACAGATCTGTCAGTATTGGTGCCGAAATGTCTGCTAGATAATTAGCCCCAGTGTGAATAGGGGGGTGGAGATGGCATTGTCCTGTGATTGGCTGTAACATGTTGTACTGTATAAAAAGCAAGCTAAGATACCATTAAAGTGTTCATATCTTTGAAACCAAGTACAGAGCTTGAGTCTCGTCTTGATTATGGGAAATTATATGGATCGTGTATGCAAGATTGTCGCAGTGTGTCAGATAAGCTTGTCGTGGTTGGATGGAAGGTCGTAAACGGTGGTGACCGTTACAGGGTCTATAGTGGAACTGAGACAATTGGACTGCTTCGAAAGTTACTATCCCAGAACTCTAGTGCAGAAAAAGGAATCTCTGGCAACTCCTAGAAGTGGAAATCGGTCAGTTTCTCGTGGGAAAGTAAAAGGCACGTACACACGATCTAATTTTTTGACAACAATTGGTTTTGGCAGGGTTTTTGTCTTATAATCCGACTGTTTGTACACTCCATCGGACAATTGTTGTAAAAATTTATGACAACAAATGTTTTAAAGCATGCTCTCATTTTTCGACAACAAATGTGTACCGGATTATTCGATCGTGTGTACACAAGTATCCAAAGTACAAACATGCATGCTCCGAACCAATGCAAACCATAGCACAACATTGGCAGAAGTTGCCCAGAAAAGGTGCTGCACGTGATGAGGACGTGACGCGCGTAGGAGGGAGGGGCCGCAGGAATGCTCCGTGGCTGTGTGCAGCGTTCTGAAGCTCCGTGAGACGCAAGGCGGACTGACCCGGCGTGAGAGGCTGGGCTGGATCCGGACGCGAGGAGGAACCCACCCGGAACCACCACCGCGACCCGCAACCCATTGGAGGCGGATCTGACAGCGCGACAAGCCCCCCATGTGTTGAGTCCGCAGGGTGCTGAGGCGGCGGCACGATGGAGTAGGTGCACGCAGTCCCCGTGGAGCCAGCGAGGCATGCTTCATAGCGTGCCTGACAGCATGGATCAGGAGGCAGAATAAGGATGGGTGAGGCGCTCCGAGGAGCCGAGAACTGACAGGGTCCGGTGGGCCCCCCCCCCTCACAAGTGGAGAAATTATTGTATGTGACAGGGGAGAGTAAAAACACCTGTAAAGCTATGTATAAACAGTTCATGTCTAACCTTTGATAAACCTGTCTGATCTAGTAAGGCAGGGAATGAACTTTGGTGAACTTGATTACCCTATGTTGGGTGGTACTGTGTTCCTGGGCTAGCTATGATGTCTCTGTCACTCGGAGGCAGTTGTCCCCGCAACCTGGAGTGAGACAACTACTGAAATTTGGAAGCGTGTTCAATCTAGAGCCTAAGATATTATAACTGGGTCTGTGAAGTGGGTGCAGGGCTGCGCAATCTGAGTCTGACGATCCTGCAATTCTAAGTTTGATGTGTGTAGTATTTGGAGTCAGAGGATTCTGTCAGAGTCTGATGTCTTTTGCAAGCCTGACCTTGCGACTCAATGCGATTTAGTGCCTGAGGTCTCTGCAAACTTGAGCTGGATACCTTGAGACCGTGAGTTGGATGTCTCAGCCTACTCCCTTGATTGGGGATACCAAAGGGGGGGTAAAAAGCAAGTAAAAAGCATTAAGACAGAACGACAGAAAATCGCACCCCCATGCACTCTATTAAAAGACTTGATAGCGGGACCTTAGGCCACACGCAGGTGTAACATAATAGAGAGGCGGCAGGATTTAAGGAACGGGCCCTAGAACTTAAAAAAATAGATCTAAGTTCCCGAGGGATAGAGATGCGGAGACCTATCGGGTAAAAATATAAATAAAATCTAATCCCTAGTAACAGAGCCCTATGGATGAGTTATAAAAAGTCTCAGGGCTGGGGGTAAGTTGGAGAATTAACACATCAGTGAAAGTGAAAGGCCCATA
Source organism: Rana kukunoris (assembly GCA_029574335.1). Lineage (NCBI taxonomy): Eukaryota > Metazoa > Chordata > Amphibia > Anura > Ranidae > Rana > Rana kukunoris. The sequence goes on from CM056054.1 coordinate 93,095,527, forward strand.
ATAAGGGGGGATAAAAAAAAAAGAAAAAAAAAAGAAGAATAGGGGAAGGTTTACAATCCCACATCAGTAAGCACCTGATGAACAGGATTAAAGAACCGATAGTGTCAGCATTTGCATCACCAAGAAGCCCCCTGAACCCGGAAAAAAAAAAAAAAAACACAGTAAAGTAATTGGGCACCCCCCTCCTCGCACTCCAACGGCAAACTGGGGAAAAGAATTAGACCAAACAATAGAATTAAAATGAGTCGGTCAACAAGAGGTACCGCCTCAAAACCTCCTAAGAGTAATACCGGTATAAGCTCGATACAGCAGTACATGACACAGGAACCTACCGCTAAAAGCCCAAGTGCTGTAAAGAAAACGGACAAGAAAAAAAACAGGAGAAGTTATGGCGGACCGGTCTAAAGGCGAGACGTCCCTGGTCGGAGACCTCGAACAAAGTAGGTTGGAAGACCTGGGTCAAGATACACAACCACCATCAAAAGGAGAGATGAATGTGATGCTCCTGAGGATGGAAAATCTAATAAGAACAGAAATCAACAGTTTAAGAACAGAAATGGGTGGTCTTTTTAAAAGAGTGAAGGGGACCGAAAAAAAAATAGCAGAACAAGACCAAGAACTGGTTAAATTAAAATCACAAGTACAAGCGATAACAGAGAGTCAAAAAATCCTAGCATACAGACTGGAAGACCAGGAAAATCGCAACAGGCGACAGAACATTAGACTACGTGGAATAGAGGAAGTACAGGGGGAGGACCTAGGGGAGATCATAAATTCGCTTTTTAAACCCCTGTTGGGAAAATCTCCAGAAGACAAGCACATCAAAATTGAGAGGACCCACCGGATAGGGAACCCCAAACAGGCAGAGAAAAGGGGACCCAGAGACATCATAATACGTTTCCGGAACTATGAGGACAAGGCCGCAATCTGGGGAAGCTTGAGGGGATTACCCCCCATTAAATATAAAGGGAAGGAGATCCAAATCTTCTCGGACTTATCAAGAGAAACTTTAGAAAGGAGAAGACATATGAGACCCCTTTTAGACTAATTGCGTAGGGAGAACATCAAGTACCAGTGGGGACTCCCGGCCTGCCTTATTGGGTTTAAGGGGGGGATATCCGCCCGATTAAGATTCCCGGAAGAACTAGAGAGGTTCTGTCAAAAAATGGACATTATAGTGCCCGATCTTCCAGACTGGGTAGTTTAAGGGATGAACAGGACTGGGGGGGTGGGGTGTGGGAGGGGAGGCCCATGAAAGAAGGGAGATTTGACAGTCATGGAGCTATCCCTAGGCTCAACCTCAGGGAGAGGAGCCGAGGGTAAGGGAGTGGAGGAGACCAGGATCGGCTTCCAGGCCTCTAATAGGCCAAGGGGGGAGAGGAAGGGGGGAGGGGGGATGAGGGAGGAGGGGTTGGGGAAGGGAGGTATGGGGGGGGGAGGGAGGGGGGACGGGGGAGGAGGGGAGGGGGGGGATGGGGAGGGGGGGATATCTCGTTGATTCCACATCGATCCATTATTTCCAAGCAAGCCCCCATGAAAAGGAGGATAGGGTCAGACAAGCAAACAAAAAAGTACTAAGAGCAGATGACAGAAATTAAACTACTATCATACAACGTTAAGGGGTTAAATTCTCCTGCAAAGAGACATAAAATTTTTAAGGAATTACAACTCTATAAAGCGGACATAGTCTTTTTGCAGGAGACACACTTAACGTTGGAATCCAATATAAGATTGTCTTCTCAAAGTCACCCTATATGGTACTATGGGGATACAATCACAAAACGAGCCAGAGGTGTCGCAATTGGCATCCGAGGCTCCATACGCTTCGAGCTGGGTGACAGATTAACTGATGCCGAAGGGAGATTCCTTTTTTTAAAAGGTAAATTAAGAGGGGAGGAATACACGCTAGCAAACATATACGCGCCTAATGACAATTCTGCAAACTATGTGACTAAAGTCTTGAAAAAACTTGAACAATTTAGGTCGGGATATTTGATAATAATGGGAGACTTTAACTTTTGCATGGATCCTGAAGTGGACAGTACGTCCCGTGCACAGGGGACGAGTAACGAACAGCGTAAACTAGTAAAACATGGACTACATCAGGCCCAGTTGGTAGACATATGGGCCCAGATTCACATACAATTAGATTCGCGTAGAGTATCAGAAATACACTACGCCGCCGTATTTTACCTGGCTCTACGTGGAATCCCGGTAGATTTTGTCCTGTAAACTACGGCGGCGTAGTGTATTTCTCCCGGCGCAAGCCATCTACGCGAGTAGAGGGCGTGAAGCATTTAAAATAGGCGCGTTCCCGCGGCGATCGAACTGCGCATGCTCCGTTCAGAAATTTCCCGCCGTGCATTGCGCAAAATCATGTCGTTACGTCATTCGTTGTTTGAGTAGCGTCGTTTACGGACATTCCTATTCCCGAACGAGTTACGTAAAAAAAAATAAAAAAATGAAATTCGACGCGGGAACGACGGCCATACTTAACATGGGCTACGCACCGTTAGACCAGCAAATAGCTGGTCTAACAGTACGTAGCAAAAAAATGACGTAAGCGATTGCGAAGACCACTCGTATCTTCGTGGATCACCGTAAAAAGTCATTTGCATATCCCGACGCTGAAAACGACACGGACTCCTCCCAGCGGCCGCAAAAATATCGCAGCGTAGATCCGAAGGCTTACGAAGACGTAAGCCTCTTGGATCGAAGCCCAAAGCCGCCGTATCATGGTTTGAGGATTCAAACTAGTGATACGGCACGCAAAATTTGAAATTACTCCTGTCTAACACCAGTTAGACAGGCGTAATTGCTCTGTGAATCTGGGCCATGGCGTCTGCAACATCCCAAAAAATTAGATTATACGTTTTACTCCCCGGTGCACGGGACGTACTCTAGGATTGATTATGCCATGGTGGACCACAGACTCCTGGAAAGAATAGAAGAGACTAGTATTGAAGTTATGACAATCTCCGATCATACACCTATAACTATGAAGCTCAATGTATCAGACCAGAAAACGAACCCTCCAGAGTGGAGAATAGATGAGAGCCTATTAGATGATGAAAAAATAGTAAAAAGAGTGCAAGGAGAATTAGAAAGATACTTCATAGAGAATGACACGGAGGGGATCTCCAGGGCTACACTGTGGGAAGCCTATAAGGCCTACATAAGAGGAATATTTATTATGGAGGGGGCTAGGAAAAAGAAAGAAAAAACAAAAGAGTTAAAGGAATTAGTGAAGGTTATCTCATTATTAGAACAAGAACATAAAAATAAAGGACAAAAAATAGAAACATGGCACAAAGTAAAGATGAAAAGGGATGAGTATAGAGCACTCATAGAACAAGAGGTCAAGAAAGAATTAAATATTGTTGAAAGAGAGATATATATGGGGAGACAAACCGGGCAAATCCCTGGCCAGAATGGTGAAAAAAAAAAAAAAGTAGGAACTATATAGAAAAAATAAGGAAAAAGAATGGTGACTTAGTCTATAAAACCAGTGACATTGCAGAAGAGTTCAGGAGTTATTATGAGAGCCTATATAATGTAAAACAAAAGAACTGGAAACCGGGTGAGAAAGAAGATAGAATTGAGGAGATACTGAGAAAAGGCAAACTCCCCAGAATAGACAAAGAGGCAGCCGAAATCCTAGACCAGCCTATAACGGAGGAGGAAATAAGGATAACTTTAAAAAACTCCAATAAAGGGAAAAGCCCTGGCCCTGACGGCTTTTCTACCAGATATATACAAAAGTTCGGAAACATATTAATCCCAAAACTTTGCCAGTATTTTAATGGACTTGGGAGTGACTATGAGCTGAGTAGAGAAGCCGCCATGGCAAACATCACGGTCATAGAAAAAGAGGGGAAAGACAATACGGTATGCTCAGGGTTTAGACCAATTTCATTGTTGAACGTAGATATAAAGATTTATGCTAAAATTCTAGCAGACCGTATGAAGGAGATAATGACGTTTATTATTCACCCGGACCAGGTGGGATTCATATCAGGCAGAGAGGGCAAGGACAATGGAACCAGAGCCCTCTTACTCAGAGAAAATTAAAGAAAATCGAACCCCCTGTCTACTCCTTTCAGTAGACGCTGAGAAAGCGTTTGACAGGGTAGACTGGGGGTTCATGATGCTATCACTAGAAAAGACAGGGCTAGGCCCAAGGATGAGAGAGAGAATCCAAACATTATACCGACACCCACGAGCAAGAGTCAAGATTAACGGCTCCCTATCATCAGCCTTTGAGATGGGGAACGGGACGAGGCAGGGATGCCCTTTGTCCCCCTCCTCTTTGTGCTCTCACTCGAGCCCCTTTTGGCCAGGATACGGAACGACCCCAACATTAAAGGGGTCAGAGCAGGAGATGAGGAACACATATTGTCAGCCTTTGCTGACGACGTGTTGTTTTTCGTAAGAAACCCAAGAGACACGCTTCCCTACTTAATAGCGAACATTAAACAATATGGAGAAATTTCTAATTTCAAGATGAACATGGCCAAGACAGAAATATTAAATGTAAACATTAATAAAGACGAGGTGGGATTTCTTAAAAAGGAATACAACTTTACTTGGCAGAAAGAGATCAAGTACTTAGGAATAAAACTAGCAAGATCCTTAAAAAATATATACCGATTAAATTATATCCCCCTCCTCGAGGAAATAAAAGGAGAAATTAGAAAAACAAAGAATCGACCGATCTCCTGGTTCGGTAGAGTAAATTTAGTAAAAATGATACTAGTCCCGAAAATCCTGTATAGGTTCCAGATGATTCCAATTTTCATCCCCCAAGGATATTTTAGATTACTGAACTCACTCCTATTGAATTTCATATGGAACAAAAAAAAAAAAAACAAAGGATCTCCCTTCAAATTCTAAAACAGGGAAAAAAACTGGGGGGCTTAGGAGTCCCGGATATCAGAAAATATTACGCAGCTTCAATTATCTCCCGTATAATAGAGTGGGCCAAAGAAAAGCACGATAAAAGATGGGTTCAGATCGAGTGTGCACTAGCAAATACACAATTAGGTAGAGTGATATGGAATCCACCACAGTACAAAAAATTACACATAACCACCCACGAAATGACACGGACAGCACTAAGGATATGGGATAGAACACACAAACAACTAGGATCAGTTTATAACTCACCACTCATAGATTTAAAAGATAATGTATTTTTCTCACCGGGTTTAAAAGAGGAGGGGGGGAATTGGATTAAAAACCGGACTCGGGTAAAAGATTTAACACAGCAAGGTAAAATAATGACACCTCACGAAATTAAAGTTAAGAATATATGCACAGGGTGGAATGATTGGCGATACAGACAGCTCTCCTCCTTCATCAGGACCCTACCAGGCCCCATCCAGGAACAGAAGGACTACACACCCTTGGAACAACTTTGCCTGGTGGATAGTTCAAAAGGAAATATCTCAAAATTGTATAAAATCCTGATGAAGGCGGAAGAGCTGGGGACGCCTAGGTATATAATGAAATGGGAAAGGGAACTTGAAGTCACCAGGGGGAAAACATCAGTAGAAAGAATATTGAACCTAACCCATTCCTCAGCAATCGATGTAAGAACAGCCGAGATGAATTTCAAACTTATTATGGGATGGTACTCTACCCCCGATAAAATTAGTAAATTTAAAGAAGGGGAGACAGGAGAATGCTGGAGAGGCTGCCCAACAATGGGGACAATGGCCCACCTGTGGTGGAAATGTCCCAAAATTAAAAGCTTTTGGAACAGGATTCTTCCACTAATCAAGGATATTACTAAAAAAGAGATTAAAGACGATCCTTGGGAAGTCCTATTTCATGGAGGAGTGGTGCCCCTAAAGGAGTATAAAAAGACCCTGGTTCCCCACCTCCTTAATGCTGCAAAACGGTTAATTCCGAAAAAATGGAGGGATAAGAACAGCCCACAGATATGGGAATGGATTGACTCAGTGGAGGAAACCTATAGGAGAGAGGAGTTGAAACTTAGAGAGGGGGAGGACAGCGAGGATATATGTAAGAAATGGAGCCCGTGGAGAGAATTTAAAAGAACCTGGAGCTACGCAGAAAACCTTAGAGTACCTTGAACAAGGAAAGCTAACCGTAGGGGGGACACTTGGGGGGAGAGATAGTGGAATCACGAGATAGAGGGAGGGAGGAGGGGGACCGAGGGGGGAAATCCACATACTAAACCAAAATAGTATATATATTAAAAAAAATAAAAAAAAAGTCATTAAAACAGAAGGAAAATAAAGAGAACCACAGATGATGCAATGACTATAATGATAAGCGAAGGGCGGAAAGACCCGTGAGCTGGTCATCTGGTATTACCTTGGGTCGTGACTGATGTGAAAAAAAAAAAAAAAAAAAGAAGTTGCCCAGAAACATAGCGATAAAAAGAGCTTAAAAAACACGTTTTGTGTATATTGGCTGAAAATATTGCCATCTGTATGCATACCAAGTTCCTGGCCAACGCCCTTCGCACAAAATTCCACGGATTTGTCTGATTGAAATCCGATTGTGTGTACGAGGCTTTGGACTTGAGCGTCTAGAGTGACACCTAGATATTTCAAGAGATAAGCTGGTTCCAGTGCTAACTTCTGAAGTTTTAGGATGCAACCAAGCCTTTACAACATCTGAAACTGCCAGCCAGAATGTACACCAACGGTTCCCTTACCAGGAGTATTCACTCATTTGCAGGTTTATGTTCATTCTTATTTGATTTCAACACTGCTCACTGTTATTGTGTTACATTGATTCACTAGCCACCTGATTCGCACTAGGCATTGGAATCAGGGTAGTTATTTCAGCATTCACTCATTAAGTTTTTGCCTGAGTGTTAGCGCTTATCACCCATTTTTATCATTTTTTGATCACATAATGCATTCATCTTGCCATCAATTTTGACCAAATTTCCTGTGCCTTTGTAGCTCACACATCCCCAAAACATCAGAGATCCACCTCCGTGTATCACAGTAGGAATGTTGTACCTTTCATCATAGGCCTTGTTGACTCCTCTCCAAATTTAGCAATTATGGTTGTTGCCAAAAAACAACAATTTTAGTCTCATCACTCCATATTACTTTGTGCCAAAAGGTTTGGGGCTTGTCTCTGTGCTGTTTGGTGTAATTATAATTGGGATACTTTGTGGCATTTGCGTAGTAATGGCTTTCTTCTGGCGACTCGGTTAAGTAGCCCATCTTTCTTCAAATGCCTTTTTATTGTGTCTTGAAAAACAGCCATACCACGTTTTCAGAGAGTCCTGTATTTCATCTAAAAATTATTTATGAGTTTTTCTTTGCATCCTAAACTATTTTCCTGGCAGTTGTGGCAGAAATTGTAGTTTGTCTACCAGACATTGGTTTGGTTTAAACAGAACCATTAATTTTCCACTTCTTGATTACAGTTTAAACGCTGCCGATTGACATTCTCAATTTCATGGATATATTTAATATAAATTTTCTGTTTTATACAAGTTTAACTATCTTTTCCCACCGGTTCTTTTGACAATTCTTTTGTTTTCCCTGTGACTCAGAAATGTCGGTGCAGCACTGGATAAATGATGCAAGGGTCGGTCAGGAGTCCCAAAACACGACCCTTTATACACACACACACACACACACACACACACACACACACACACACACACACACACACACACGTGAGGATGGCTACCTTTACATTGCCATTCAAACCCCTTTGTGTCAACTTGTCTGCATGTAATCAGGCCAAAATTACCAGGGTATGTAAACTTTTGATCAGGGTCATTTGGGTAGTTTCTGTTGCCATTGTGATTTAAAAAGAGTAAACACAAGGTCAGGCACTTGTATTGCCACCTCGGACAGCGAGTACCCATTTTATCAGCTGATGAGGCTTGAGATGTGTCGCCACCCACACTTGAAGTTCCAGTTTTTGTGTTGTATGCGTTGGGCAGGTCTCCACTCTCCACTTTTAGCTTGCTACCCAGGCCTTGGGCCTCTGCGATACTTTTTTGAGTACTAGGTCCCAATGTGTTTAAATGTGTTTATATGCATCTTTGTTTTCAAAGTCTATCTTGTTTTTATGTTATGTTGAAAAATGAATGGCTTATTGTTTGCTGCAAGATGCTTCTAACAACATGTGTTGTGATGTACTATTATGCCATTCACAAATAAAGATTTTACAAAAAAAAAAAAAGAAAAAAAAAAAGAGTAAACACAGTTTATTAATAAATGGCTTCAGCCAAACACCAACCATGAGTAAAAGAAACGTTTTTGTGTTATCAATATTCTCTGAAAAATGGCCAAGAGATCATAAATTGAGTGTTTTGTCAACTGAGGCAAAATGCCTAAAAGCTCAAAAAAGTACATGAGCCTCTTTTTGGGCACATTACAAGCGTTTTGTGGCCCATAGACATCAATAGACACGCCTTACTTGAGCAGAAAAAGGCTTGTAAAACACCTGTAAAAACAATAAAACAACATCTCTCCACCCCTATCATCATCTCCCTCTCCTTGTGCAGGGATATGCAATTAGCAGGGCTCCAGCTGTTGCAGAACTAGAAGTCCCATGAGGCATAGCAAGACTGACAGCCACAAGCATGACACCCAGAGGCATGATGGTACTTGTAGTTTTGCAACAGCTGGAGGCCCGCTAATTGCATATTCCTGCCCTAGTGCTTAAATTGGCTACATAAAAAAAGAAAAAAAAAACTGAAGCTGTGAAAATGCTTTTAATACACGTAAACACTTCTAAAAAAAAAAAGCTGCAAAAAAGCCTAAAAACTTTGGAAAACTATATGCTCAGGTGTGAATGCAGCCTGAGTTTCAGTCACTCCACAATTAAATGATCAGATTGATCTGTAGCCCAACCAGCTAAAGTTTGGCAAAAAGGTCTGGTTTTTTTCAGTCTCTGTAAAGGATGACGGGAAAAAAACGGTGAAACAAAGGTTTTAGCAGTCTTGGGGACCCTAAAAGAGCTTAGGCTGGGAACAGAATTGTAGAAGCCAGTGTCAAAAACAGCTGCAATGGTTAATATAAACCTGAGTGTAACAGGCGTGGTTCCTCATGTGCAATGACATAAGAGACAACATCAGAGTTTCTACAGCTGGAGACTCCTAATGCCACAGGCAGGATTCTGCACGGGTAGGCATAGAAGGCCACTGTGATCAGAGTCCACAATCAAACGTGCCATCTGGCATAACAGAGGTGAAATACTCTTGGGAAAGAGCCGAGGAGACTCAGAGGATGGCATAGAATCCCAACAAAATTCCCAGCTATTGTGTCAGACAATACAGGGGTTGAACTGCATGCAGAACCTGAACCCGAGTTATTGAGGCACCTGGGGAAGAGGGAATGTTACCAATCCATCTGTGTTCTGATATTCTGCAGCAGGTGGAGGACCAGGTCACTATAGGTGGGGGAAGCAGACAATCTAATCTAAATCTGTGTCACATACAGTCAGGAGAACCTCTCTGCTGAATGGATGGAAAAACGCCGCAAAGCATGCACATGTGACACCACCCAGCAGATGACATCAGCCTTCAGCATTAACTTTCTGCATGAAAGAAAGGGAGTGATTTGTAAATTACACTAGTCTTTAGTAACAATGCAGCTTCTGGTGGCTTAACTCCCATGGTCTGCACAAAAAAGTGTGTTTTTAGAGATGGGATCACATCTGAGGCTTTGGCCAACACACACTTGGTGGCCAACAGTACACTTAAGTCTGGGGAGCAACACAACACAAGGCCAAGTGCTAAAGGTCACATTGCAGGATAGGCCTGCAATCATTCAGTCCATAAGGGTCCAAGTATGGCTTCTAACGCTGCATAAATACAGTGCCTTGCAAAAAGTATTTGGCCCCCTTGAACTTTGCGACCTTTTGCCACATTTCAGGCTTCAAACATAAAGATATAAAACTAATTTTTTGTGAAGAATCAACAAGTGGGACACAATCATGAAGTGGAACAAAATTTATTGGATATTTCAAACTTTAACAAATAGAAAAAATAAAAAATTGGGCGTGCAAAATTATTCAGCCCCCTTAAGTTAATACTTTGTAGCGCCACCTTTTGCTGCGATTACAGCTGTAAGTCGCTTGGGGTATGTCAGTTTTGCACATCGAGAGACTGAAATATTTGCCCATTCCTCCTTGCAAAACAGCTCGAGCTCAGTGAGGTTGGATGGAGAGCATTTGTGAACAGCAGTTTTCAGTTCTTTCCACAGATTCTCGATTGGATTCAGGTCTGGACTTTGACTTGGCCATTCTAAAACCTCAATATGTTTATTTGTGAACCATTTTCCATTGTAGATTTTGCTTTATGTTTTAGATCATTGTCTTGTTGAAAAACAAATCTCTGTCTCAGGTCTTTTGCAGACTCCATCAGGTTTTCTTCCAGAACGGTCCTGTATTTGGCTCCATCCATCTTCCCATCAATTTTAAACTATCTTCCCTGTCCCTGCTGAAGAAAAGCAGGCCCAAACCATGATGCTGCCACCACCATGTTTGACAGTGGGGATGGTGTGTTAAGGGTGATGAGCTGTGTTACTTTTACACCAAACATAACGTTTTGCATTGTTGTCAAAAAGTTAGATTTTGGTTTCATCTGACCAGAGCACCTTCTTCCACATGTTTGGTGTTTCTCCCAGGTGGCTTGTGGCAAACTTTAAACGACACTTTTTATGCATATATTTAAGAAATGGCTTTCTTCTTGCCACTCTTCCATAAAGGCCAGATTTGTGCAGTATACAACTGATTGTTGTCCTATGGACAGAGTCCAGCTGTAGATCTCTGCAGTTCATCCAGAGTGATCAGGAGCCTCTTGGCTGCATCTCTGATCAGTCTTCTCCTTGTATGAGCTGAAAATTTAGAGGGACGGCCAGGTCTTCGTAGATTTCAGTGGTCGGATACTCCTTCCATTTCAATATTATCGCTTGCACAGTTGCTCCTTGGGATGTTTAAAGCTTGGGAAATCTTTTTGTATTCAAATCCAGCTTTAAACTTCTCCACAACAGTATCTCGGACCTACCTGGTGTGTTCCTTGTTCTTCATGATGCTCTCTGCACTTTAAACGGACGTCTGAGACTATCACAGTGCAGGTGCATTTATACGGAGACTTGATTACACACAGGTGGATTCTATTTATCATCATTAGTCATTTAGATCAACATTGGATCATTCAGAGATCCTCACTGAACTTCTGGAGAGAGTTTGCTGCATTGAAAGTAAAGGGGCTGAATAATTTTGCATGTCCAATTTTTTTGTTTTTTATTTGTTAAAAAAGTTTGAAATATCCAATTAATTTCGTTCCACTTCATGATTGTGTCCCACTTGTTGATTCTTCACAAAAAATTACAGTTTTATATCTTTATGTTTGAAGCCTGAAATGTGGCAAAAGGTCGCAAAGTTCAAGGGGGCCAAATACTTTCGCAAGGCACTGTACATAGAGAGACCAGCTCAGCAGCTTGTAGAGGAAGTTTGATGAAGAAAAATAAAAATATCAATAAAGAAAGGTTAGGCTTTTCTCAACAGAGCAGGTAAACATCCATCTCCTTGAACATTTGAAACAACTGATACACGCTGGGAGTTTGGCACTCTTAAAATGCTTCTGTAGGAAATATTATAACCCAAAAGTCTTAATTCCGTGTCCCTCAAGGAACGACAAGAAAAAACACTTTGTAAAGTAATTTTTCCATTAGTCAATGAAGCCCACCTGGATATCCCTTTAGCTGAATATTAATAAGGAATTGTCCAGAAAATTTAAAAAATTGGGAAAGAAATTGCTTAATGGGTGGAAAAATTCCTCAAAAGATGGGTATACTGTAAAACGAAAAAAATTAAGTAAATCAAGAAAATCTCCAATCTGAAGGTCACTACTCACCAGGCTGGGGCTCAAAGTCTTTCAAGTTCACTTCATAATCCTCTTCGTTTATGTACTGATGTCGGCCCATCATAACAATGGCAAACTTGAACTGTAACCAGAAATATATGTTAACCCTCGCTGTGCAAAAAAGCCCATTTAGTTTAGAATAGAAATGAAAGGCAAAACATTTTTGTATAGATTTTTGTGTAAAAAAAAACACAATATAAACACCCTTTTTAGTGATCACATTCCCTCTGATCTCAGCTGTATAAGAGCTTGCCGATGCATAGCTGTGCAGTGGGGGTGTGTCAGAACTAGTCTGATCATTGGAGAGCAGCCTGAGCTCCCAGCATACAGTGCCTTTAAGTATTCATATCCCTTGACATTATCCACATTTTGGCATGTTATAACGAAAAACAAATGTATTTTACGGTCATAAATTAACACAAAGTGGCATATGATTGTTAAGTGGAAGGAAAATGATAAATTGTTTTTCATTTTTATAATTTTTTTTTTACAAATAAATATGTGAAAAGTGTGGCGTGCATTTGTATTCAGCACCCCCCCCCCCCCCCCCCCGAGTGAATACTTTGTAGAACCGCCTTTCCCTGGAATTACAGCTGAAAGTCTTTTTGGGTATGTCTATACTTGCTTTGCACATCTAGAGAGTGAAATTGTTGCCTGTTCTTTGCAAAGCTTTGTCAGATTGGATGGAGAGTGTCTTTAAACTGCAATGTTCAAGTCTTGCCACAGACTCAATTCGATTTAGGTCTGGACTTTGACGGGACCATTCTAACACATGAATATGCTTTGATCTAAACCATTCCATGGTAGCTCTCTCTGGCTGTATGTTTAGGGTTGTTATCCTGCTCTCAAGTTCTTTGCAGACTAACAGGTTTTCTTCTAAGACTGCCCTGTATTTGGCGCCATACATCTTCCTATCAACTTTGACCAACTTCGATGTCCTTGATGAGGAAAAAGCATCTCCACAACATGATGCTGCCACCAACACGTTTCAAAATGGGAATGGTTTGTTCAGGGTGATGTGCAGTGTTAGTTTTCCACCACATATAGCATTTTGCTTTTAGGCAAAAAATAATAATTTTTGTCTTATCTGACCAGGGTTACCGCCAACGCCCGGGGTGGCTCAGTGTGAAAGGGCTTTAAGGTGAAAAAAAACATCTTAAAAAAAAAAAAGCCAACGTGACTGACATACATCGGACACCATTTTGGGACCATTGTCCTTTTTACAGCGATCAGTTCTATAAAAATGCACAGATTACTGTAAAAACGACACTAGCAGTGAAGGGGTTAACCTGTAGGGGGTACTGAAGGTTAAGTGTGTCATAGGGAGCTATTCTAACTGTTAGGGGGCGTGGCTACGAGTGACACGTCACTGATCACTGTTCCCGATGACAGACGATCAGTGACATGTCACTAGGAAGAACGGGGAGATGTTGTGTTAAACACCTCTCTGCTCTTCAGCTCTGTGACCCAATCGCGGGACACCGGCACGAACGACCACACGGCGGCAAATTAAAGGGGACGTACCTGTACGCCCATTTGCCTAGCCATGCCGTCAACGTAAATAGGTGTGCGCTGGTCGGCAAGAGGTTAACCACTTCAACCCTGGACCATTTGGCTGTCAAATGACCGGGCCACTTTTTGCGATTCGGCACTGCATCGTTATAACTGACAATTGCGCGGTCGTGCAACATGGCTCCCAAACAAAATGAATGTCCTTTTTTCCCCACAAATAGAGCTTTCCTTTGGTGGTATTTGATCACCTCTGCGGTTTTTATTTTTTGCGCTATAAACAAAAATATTCTAATCAATATTCCTATCGCACGGGGGGCGTGGCCTGGCAAGCAATGGTGGAAGAGCTCCTCTTGTAACAGATCCTGTTTGCCAGTCTGCTTGATCGTTTTGGATCCTACCTTACACTGACAGAGATCGGGGGACAGCGAGAGCAGGGGCGATCATGTCACCGACGAGGAAGTCCACCGCAGCAACAAGCTGGCCAAATTCCGCCACGACGGGGAGGAGGACCAGGCCAAAGATGGCGCCGGCGAGGAGCAGGGAGAGGATCGCCACACGGCTGAAACGGCCAAGGTGCTGGAAGCTTTCGCTGCACTACAAGGTACCCTCACTGCCAAAATAGATGAAGTGAAAATAGACATCTCACTTATGAGGCAAGATTTGGCTGCAGTGAGGGACAGGGTTACGGAGACGGAAACCCGGACTGGTGAGGCAGAGGACATCATACACCCTATGCAGCAGGACGTGGAGGAGCTGAAGAGACAGGTCCATCAGCTCCACTCCCACCAGGACGAAATGGAGAACAGACTTAGACGCTGTAACCTGCGGTTCATTGGATTGCCGGAAAGAGTAGAAGGCAGGGACCCGGTCGGGTACCTGGAAAATCTCCTGATCACTACATACGGCAGGGAGGCATTCTCAGTGATGTTCGCGGTGGAAAGGGCTCACCGAATCCCAGCAAAGCCTCCACCCGAGGGCGCTCCCCCCTGCACATTTATTGCTTAATTCCTCAATTTCAGGGACAGGGACACCATTATGCGGTTATCCAGAGAAAAGGGGAATATACAGTTGGGAAATGGACATGTGGCGGTGTTCCCGGATTTCTCAAATGAAGTTCAGAAGAAACGGTCGCAATTCCAGGATGTGAAACGCCGTCTCCGAGTACTACACCTCAAGTACTCCATGCTATTCCCGGCCCGTCTCAGAGTAGAGGAGGATGGAAGAGCACAGTTTTTTGATACCCCCGCAGCGGCTGCAGCGTGGCTGGATCGGAAGGGACGGCGAGAGTAGCAGGAACCCTGGCTGTCAGTGAGTACTTTTTACAGGGGGAGAGGGGGGGAAGCTTCCCAGTGATTGACACAGTTTCAACTGGGTGTCCAGGATGGAAGTGGGCCCATGTCTCACACAATGAACTTCCTTGACTGTGTTTGAATATACATGATGCTCGTGGATCCCCTTTTTTTCTCCCCTTTCCTCTGGCCTGGGAGAGGTGTTAAGTTGCCCCCCCCTTTCTTTTTTGTGGTTTATTTTTTCTTTTTTCCCTGGCGGACTCTCTCAGTTTGTGATCCCTGCATAGGATTTGGGTGGAGTGGGGATGGCCCTCCACGGGCTTGAGGGGGGTGTTTGAAACCCCAGTACCCTGCCCCATCCTGTATTCCCCCCCCCCATTTTTAAATATATTTTTTTGTACGCTTTCATTCCCCCTTTTTTTTTCTTTTGGAGCCTGAATTATGGGCGTACGAGAGAGGAGTGAAGATGTTTATTTCAAATTATAACTGCAGACAGATGCGTGGTATACAGGCGCATATGAGGATTCATATCCTACACTTGCAAGAGGAGCTCAAACCAGACATTTGTTTGGGGAGTTTTGATATCCCCTGCGTTGGATCCACATCTTGTTCAGTGGACAATCGGTCTCCTGAAAACATTATATGATGCTGATGTTAGTTCAATACTGATCATAAGTTTTGTGCCTCCTGCTGGAGCAAACAGCAGGAAGAGTTTGGTTTTCTTTTTTTTCATAACTGTTGTGTTTGGGAGCCAGATGCCTTCACCAAGTTCGGGGGGTGATGGGCAGGGAGGGGGGAAGGTTGCCTTCGGGCGGGGCCACCGTTGTGGCCTTCAGGGGATTAGAATACATTTAAAACATGTTAGAGATGTGTCAGGGCTTGCATTGATATATGTTAAGATGGATATCATTTCTGTATTTTTAGCTAGTGAACTGCGGGACTGGCCAGTCCGGCAGGGAGATATGTACCAAGGGGAGTCATGACAACGATTAAGTTCCTGACGTGGAACGTCAGAGGCATGAGAGATAAAATTAAACGCACAGCAGCTCTCACATATCTAAAGGCACAAAAGGCAAATGTTATAGCATTGACTGAGACCCATGTTACAGGACACCTACAGGCTGCACTGAAGCGCCCATGGATAGGCTGGGCCTACCACAGTACACATACCAGCTTCTCCAGGGGGGTGTCACTACTGGTTACTAAGACCACCCCATTCGAGTTGTTGGCACTAGAGTCAGACCCACAGGGGAGACATCTTTTTATACATGCACTTATTGGTGGGGGCCCAGTGGTACTGATCGTATGCTACACCCCCCCTACAGTTCAGAAATTGTGACTGCGGGTTTGGCATTTATGGCTAAGCACCCAGCCGCCCCTGCTGTATGGATGGGGGACTTTAATATGACCATGGATCCCTATCTAGATCGACCAGTGGGCGGCGGGGGGGGGGGGACTGGATGTTCCCAGACAGACCAGACTGAGCCGACTGATACAGGAATTTGCTCTGGTGGATGTGTGGCGGCACAGGAACCCAGGGGCTAGAGCTTACACATGTCACTCAACAAGGCACGCTACCATGTCGCGTATAGACTATATTCTCATGTCGGGGCCTCTGCTGTCAAGGGTGGTTGGGGCTGGGTTTGCACCCCGGGCACTATCAGACCATGCTCCATGCTGGGTTCAGTTGTCCCTACAGGGGGGGGGGGCCCTAGGAAAATATGGATACTTAACCCTTTCTGGTTGACTACCCCGACAGACCACGATGATATAGAGAGAGAACTGAACTTCTTTTTTTCTGGGGACCGAGACCCGACATGGACCAATGACCACTGGGATGCATTTAAACTACACGCACGTAGGATATTAGACACCAGGATTAATAGATTGAAGGCATCCTCCAAAATAATTGTTGATATGGCAGGGACTGAGCTGCAGGGCCTCGAGGAGGCTTACAATACCCAGCCATCTGTGGAAAATCTTACTAGGGTAAAGCTACAGTCCAGGGTGGTGTCGCAACTACTGATAGAAAAGGCAAAACAAAGCGTTTTCTTCTGCAAAACCAGAGTATACGAACATGGGGAGAAGGCAGGAAAGATGTTGGCCTACTTGGCGCATCTGGAGGACAGGCCCCCGGTTGTGGTATCTCTGGCAGAGCCGGATGGCTCTGTCATTACGGACCCCTCAACAGTAGCTGACAAATTTAAACAATTCTATGAAGACCTGTATAGGTCTCAGTGTCAAAACACCCACCAAGAAATTAGGGAGTACCTGCATAAGCTGCAGTTCCCCAGGCTGAACCCAGAACAATTTAAAATGATGGAGGCCCCCATAACCACTCAGGACATTGCTGATTCAGTGTCACAGTTGGCGAAATCCAAAGCACCGGGCCTTGATGGCCTACCCTTGGAATTTTACACTACATACTCAGAAACCTTGATCCCTAGACTCAAAAATCTGTTTCAATCCATATTTGACTTGGGGGTGCTTCCCCCATCGATGCAGGAGGCACAGATCATAGTTCTTCCCAAGCCGGGCAAGGATACAAGATATCCAGAGTCTTACAGGCCAATATCCCTATTGCCAGTGGATATCAAAATCCTTGCTAAGATTCTGTCCTCTAGGTTGAATACTGTGATCCTTTCCCTGATACATCCGGATCAGACCGGATTTATGCCAAGGAAAAATACAGCAAGGAGCCATGCAGAACGTCACCCACGATCGCTGCAGAGTACAGAGATACGGTCCTGTACACATGCTGTTAGGCTGACACTCGGCTTACAGAGTGTCCTTACATGTGAGTGCAACTTTTTATTGCTTGATTAAAAGTATTTTTCAACCGGAGAGCACTAGATTTTTCCCTTTCTTTTTCCATATGATGTTATGATCGGTTTAAGCCATTGGGTCCGGATCTAAGGTGTCATTTCCATCCACTCGTTTCCTATGGGAGCTGGCAGCTGAAGCTCTGATTACACAGATTAAGCTTTGAGATCCATACTGGTCAAAGTACAGAGGTGAGAGTCCATCTGTCACTGGTGGAGGATATCTTTTGGTGTCATCTTTTTCGCTTCCATTCTGGAATCCTTTGTCTGCTGGGTCTGGCTGCGGATTGATTGATTTATGGACTTTTTTTCACACATGGACCTTATTATCACGATTATTTATTTTCTATGCACTTTTTAGTTTATATACTGGTCACAGTATTTATATTTGTTTATATTTGCGCTGCACTTTTTCTATATATAAATGAATATACGTCGGCTGTTCATGAATGTTCAAGCACAACACGATCATGTAGGCAGCAGAGTAGTGGTGGCACTAGATACGGCCAAAGCATTCGATTCCGTCGAATGGTCGTATTTATGGGAATGCCTGCGGTGTTTTGGGTTCGGCCCTAATTTTATTAAGTGGGTACAGCTCCTTTACCAGACCCCAAAGGCCAGGATCTTCGTTAATGGGTGGCTCTCGGAACAGATCTCCCTGGAGAGAGGTACGAGACAGGGGTGCCCCCTGTCTCCACTCCTTTATGCCTTGGCAGCGGAGCCCTTGGCTATGGCCATTAGAACAGACCCGGAGATAGTGGGACTTAAGAAAGGTGACAACTGGGATAAGATAGGGATGTATGCGGACGATACGGTCTTAGACCTAGCGGATCAGGGCCCATCCCTAAGGGCGGCATTGGCAATAATAGAGGAAGTGGGCCATTTCTCGGGGTTGAAGATTAACTGGGACAAATCTAAAATTCTCCCCCTAGATCTGTTCCCTCCACAGGAGATGACCCCGGAGCTACCGTTACAAAGAGTGGCAGTGGTTAAATATTTGGGGGTATTGGTCACCAGGGACTTGCAGGAATATGTGTCTTTGAATGTGGATCCTTTGTTTGCGATTATTAAATCCAGAACCCAGGCCTGGGCGAGACTACCATTAGGAGTAATGGGGAGAATTAATCTAGTCAAGATGATATTATTGCCCAAAATTTTGTATATGGTATGGCACGCTCCCCTGTATCTCCCTCTGAAAATTTTCAAACAGATGGAGGCAATCTTGAACTCCTTTGTCTGGGGTTCGGGCAGACATAAGTTAGCATGGAACATACTTAAAAATCCCACACTGGAAGGGGGTTTGCTCCCTGCCGGATCTTCAAGACTATTATGTGGCAGCGCAGCTATCGCACCTCTACCACTTTAATAAGTCTGAGACACAGAGGTATAGATCGTTGGTCTGTAACAAACCTGGAAGTGCTTTCCACACTCCCTGCCAAGCGGTGTTCAGGAAGGGGCGGGGAGGATGCAAGACGCAGCAGTTTGGGGCCGAAATGCTATTGCACCATCAGAGAGTGTGGGACATAGCCCTTAAAAAACAAAACCGGTCACACGTGCATTCACACACGCCACTATGGAATAACGGGGGCCTGCCCGAGTTGGACTCGGTGCCGGACGCTCGACTCTGGGCCTCATATGGGGTGTTATACCTGTCCCAGGTACTGGAGCCGGGCGGTATTAAGTCATTCTCGGTGTTGCGGGGGGAGTTCTCCCTCCCGCAACAGTTCTTATTCAGGTACCTACAGTTTAGGCACGCACTTAGGAAACAGATGGCAGAGGTGAGACCAGATCTTAGTACCCCGCCGGTGTTGGATGTTATCTTTGGAGCAGATTCAACCAAACTTATATCCAATATATATTACGTGATTAGACAGTACAAGATAAACAGAGTGGTTCAGAAAGCGAGAACTCAGTGGGAGCGGGACGTTGGACCGATTGAGACAGAGGACTGGGGGGAGGTTATGGAGGGGGTAAAGGCTGCATCTCCCAAGCTCTCAGATAGGCTGACACAGCTGTACATACTTCACCAGGCTTATCTTACACCTTTAAGACTGGCGAAGTTTCAACCCACGAGGAGCCCAATGTGTCCTAAATGTTTAGTGGTGGAGGGAACATTCTTCCATATGCTATGGCAGTGTTCGGATATACAGGCATACTGGCTGCAAGTGACGCATTTCTTGCATGATAATATGGGAACACCGGTGGGAATGGATCCGAAACTTTGCTTATTAGGGTTACTGCCTGATGTGGAGGTTGACAAGTACCAGACCATATTTATATGTGAATCACTGTTCTTAGCTAGGAAAGTGGTAGCAAAGGTCTGGATGCAGGCGGTGGCTCCGACACAGAGACTGGAAAAAAGAAATGAACGCTGTACTGCCTTATAGGAAAATGATCTATATACACAGGGGGCGCCCTCAGAAGTTGCAAATCGGTGGCTGGAGGACGGGGAGACGTGCACCAAGTGATTTGCGGATGATAATTTGGTGTTGGATCATGGGGAGGGGGGAACTGAGTTAGAATAAAGGTATGGTTAGAAACCTCTTGTACGCCAATTGGGGCTGTCACCACAAGTAGGCTTATGAATCATAACTGCTGTGAGGGAGGAATATGTATATTTGTTTGCTTTGTGTAATAAGACGAAATGGAAACCGTATTATACGCCTTGTTGTACTTGTACACCTCTCAATAAACTTGCTTTTCTGGTTAAAAAAAAAATATTCCTATCGCACACGTTCCCGGTAAATATGGCTCATAAAATGGTGGGTGCTGCAGTGATTGCCAGTTGGGTCTTGGAATCATCAAACAAGCGTACATATTTGCCAGCACAAGGATTGACTAATTTTGTTCAGAGAGTTTTAATAAAAAGAGATCACATCACAAAGGTGCAACGTTTCGGAGCTACGCAGGACCCCTTCTTCAGGCATGTGATGAACAAAAATAGAGCTATATTTTGTACTTTTTGCTATAGTAAATATCCCCATTTTTTTTTAAAAAGCAATTTAGGCCGATACGTATTTTTGGTAAAAAAAAAAAAGCAATAATAAAAAAAGCAATAACCGTATATTGATTGGTTTGCGCAAAAGTTATAAGGTCTACAAAACCGGGGGGTGGTGAATTTTTTATTTGTACCAGTCATGACGACGATTTTTATTGCGATTTTATGGCGGACACTTGACACATTTTTGGGACTATTGTCATTTATACAGCAATCAGTGCTATAAAAATGAACGGATTACTGTAAAAATGACACCGGCAGTGAATGGGGTTAACCACTAGGTGGCGCTGAAGGGGTTAAGTGTGTCCTAGGGAGTAATTCTAACTGTTAGGGGAGGAGCTACCAGTGACACGTCAGCGATCACAGGGAACAGATCCCCGACATGTCATTAGGCAGAACAAGGAAATGCCTTGTTTACAAAGGCATCCCTCCGCTCTGCCGACCGCAATTGCGGGGCGCCCGGGAAAATCGAGTTCCTGGGACCCGCCGGCGCACTCATGAGGCACGCGGCAGGCACCCGCCGGGTGGCAAATTTAAAGGGATGTACAGATACGTCCATTTGCCTGCGCCATTCTGCCGACGTATAATCGGCACGCAGCAAGTGGTTAAGGAAATGTTTTCTCCCTCACACATATTGTTATACAGCCCTGACACATGCACCCTTGAACCCTGGGTCGCACACATGGAAGGGTGGGCCTTGCTGTCACTGAGCTACACCTTCTGGACTAAACATTTAACACCCACCCGAATCTTCGGAGGGTCTGAATAGGAACAACACATCCACTAGGTCTGAGACAGAAGCTACTCTCAGAAGAAAGTCGTCTAAGTAGCCAATGAGGCAAAGCCTCGCTGTCCCAACAGAGTTAGGATAAGTGCAAGCTCCTAGCTGAAAACCCGAGGTGCTGACGCCAGATCAAAAGGGAGGGCCACAGGCTGACAGAGACACTCTCTCATCACGAAGCACAGAAAAAACACTGACTTGCTCAAAACGGGACATGCATGTATGTGTCCCTGATGTCCGAGGACGCCAGGACGTCCCCCGGATGGAGCGCAGGTACCACCGAACGAATGGATTCAATGTGGAACTACCAGACGTTCAAAGATATTCAGGGCCGGAGGCCCATAGAAAACCCCAAACCTATCGTCCTGCAGGAAAGGTAAAATTACCCCGCAGCTTAGCAAGTCCCACACTGCCGAAGGCAGACTGACTGGCCGGGAGAGGAAGACACAAGGAAAGAACTTTGTTCTGTGGATAGGAGGAAACCCTATCTAGTACTCCGAAGAGACCGCCTCGCAGACCCACTGGTCGGAGAGCAGGGAGGTTTTACCAAATTGTGAACCTGCAAGCTGCCCCCCCAGCGTGATGGGCTTACGCACCCATGGAGGTATTTGTCCCCCAGCTGGGCCTTTGACGGCCTGGGAGGGTTGTCCATAAATAATACAAACACATAATGTGTATGTATATTATGTAGGTGTATGCACACATGCCTTTGGAGGAAACCGGAGTCCCCGTAGGCCGCAAGTCAGACCCCAGCATGGTGAACATGAAATGGATCAGTACTTTGGATCTTCTATCAGTCAGATCCATACAAGCAGGGGTTGACGCAATAGGGAGAGTGGTCACCTATACATGACACCGAAGGGTCAACCACTGAAGAAGCCCACCTTTTGAAAAGGCTCTCCTCAAAGGGGCACTGAACCGCCCAGTGGTGAGGGACTACAAACGTCCTCAGTGGCTTTTCTCATTCCGCATCTTATAAATCATCAAAGGAGGGCACAGAAGGAAAAAACCTACACAGAGCGGTCTGATTTGTGTAATCTAAAAAAGACAGAGCCCTCGGCAGAAACCCAGCTGCACCATTTAGCTATAGAGAGTACCTTGCAGCAGTGAGAAGCGCACCCATAAATGCCTTATCCTGCACTGACCCAGGTACCTGGTCCATGGCTCCATAACAGAGCATTCCCCAGGGTATAACGAGGGAATGGGGGCACTCTTACAGAACAAAACTGAGACTGAGGCTGCATGCTGCAGTAAGGAGGGTTATGTCTGGAGGGACCGCCCCCTGGGCGGGGCTGTTCAACTCTAGTCTTCTCCTGTAAACAGGTAACATAACCCACTTATCAAGATTTAAGGAGCTGTGTCCGTTCATGTGCAATAAGAGAAAAAAAGACTTACTTTCACAAGCTTTTTAACCCCTTCATGCTGCTGAAACTGCTGCGCCTTGCCCACACAGACTGCTCTGCATTGCCCCACACACAGAGACTGCAATGTAAAGCCAGAAAGCATCACACCAGCCCAAAGACTGTTGATTGCCCATCTTCCCAGCATGAAATTGACATTGACCAAGTCTGTTCTGACTCTTGAACCTGCCTCCAGTACATCAACCACTCTGGGCGGTCCCTGTGACCTGGTGACTGTCAGAAAAGGTATATCCAGGGGTGGGGACAGGGCTTTTATTCAGTGCCTGATGTGCACCATTATTCAAGGTGCCTGATGAGGTCACACGCAGGCGCTCTTCTGCCACTGCTCGGTCTGTGCCCCCCCCAGCCAACAGGTTTTTAATGGGCACTCGTTTCATGTCACTGACAGGAGAAAAAGCCCTCTTTTTAAAGCGCAGACAGGGGCTATATTATATTAAGGTAGGGGCCTGCAACTCCAATAGCTTTATGTCAGTGATGGTGAACCTATTGCACGCGAGGGAGAGAAGCATGCATCGGTGAAGTGCAGGAAACCGTCTGCACGAGTGAGAGGGCGGCCCCACGTCCTTTGCATGGCAAGCTACAGCTCTGAGAGCGCAGTAGGGACAGCAGAGCTCCACCACTTAATTGTATGGCTGAAGAGGGGCACAGCATCCCTGCAACCTTCTGGAGCCTGGACTCCTTAAACCTCCTCTTAACAGTGAGGTCCGGAGAACTGTGGGATCGGAAGACTAGGAGAGATGAGAGACAAAGACTGGGGCAGAGAGGCAGAGCAGGGATTGCAGATAGAGCTAGAAGTCTCCCTTTCTCTCAGCCCCCCCTCTGTCTCCACCCCCCTTAGCATCTCACACTTCTTCTCCCTGTAAAAACACTCTGTTCCCCCTCCCTCTCAGCATCTCTCACACCCATCGCTCTATCCCCCCCCCCCCTCAATATCTCTCTCCCACCTCTCTGTCCCCGTCCCTCTCTCAGCATCTCTCACAACCCCCCTCTTTCGTGAATTGCCGTGTTGGCACTTTGCAACACAAAATCAACTTATAAAAGTTCGCCATCACTGCCCTATGTTAATCCAACCCTGTATGTACAGTCTGGAGGTTGGGAAAGGGGAGAAAAACATCAAGGGGGCGAATAAAGTTCAAGAGGGCAGTTTTTTCAATATAAAGCCAAAATCAACATGGGGACATGACCTCAAACTAATCTGAGGAAAGTTCAAAACTAACTATAACATATTATTTTACTGAAAGGGTAGCTGATGCTTGGAATAAACTTCCAGCACAGGTAGCGAGACAATCAACAGTAAATGGCTTCAAATAAGCTGGGGACAAACAGATCTAAAGATAATAAAAAAATAAAAAGGATAGATTTGATGGACTAGTCTCATTTCTGCCAACACATTTCTATGAATAGGAGTCTCTATACAGACTCCTATTCATTCATCTATAGTGTTGCTGAGGCTGCAGAGAAAGGCACTGTTCTCAGTCCCTTTCTGGGTCTCAAAAAATAAAAGACAGAGGTACCAATAAAAATAAAAAAAAGCCCAACCCGCATTCTGATTACGCTCCAGAGGCTACTGACAAGCAGTAAAAAAAAAAAGATGCAATGGCTCATCACCACTGGATTTAAAGCGGATCTCCACCCTAAAGTGAAGATCCGCTGATCGGAACCCTCCCCCCCTCCGGTGTCACATTTGACACCTTTCAGGGGGAAGGGGGGTGCAGATACCTGTCTAAAGACAGGTATCTGCACCCACTTCCGGCCCGCAGTCTCGGGCAAAAGTCGGTTTTTTTTGCGACATTCCGTCGCCCCCCCCCCCCCCCCCGTTGTGTGCTGGGAACTCTCGGCTCCCAGCACACAGCGGGAGCCAAACGGCGGGCGCAGCGCGACTCGCGCCGTAGGGAACCGGGCAGTGAAGCCGGAGCGCTTCACTTCCTGGTTCCCTCACTGTGGATGGAGGGGGGAACAGCAGAGAGACGAGCGAACGCTCGTCCTCTGCTGCGGACGCCGCTGGACTCCAGGACAGGTAAGTGTCCTAATATTAAAAGTCAGCAGCTGCAGTATCTGTAGCTGCTGGCTTTTAATATACTTTTTTTAATGGGACATCCGCTTTAACCCAATTTTTACTGGCAAATGCACTGTACGCAATTGCAAGTCGTGTGCAGCGATTCCCTCCTACATAGGTTGAAAAAAAACACAAGTCTAGTTCAATCAAAAGATTCTAGTTCAAGTAGATTCTAGTAAGTATTTATAGGTAAAGTTGATCAGGAAGGATTTTTATTTCCCTGCTGTTGCAAATTGGATCATGCTTTTGCAGTTTTTTTGCCTTCCTCTGGATCAACTGTGGGGTGGTAAGGTGTTTTTTTTTTTTTTTTTATTGAACTAGACTAGAATGTTTTCCCTGAATAGCTTGCTTTACCTTAGTGCAGTCCTCCTTCACTTACTTCATCCTTTGATTTTGCTTTTAAATGCCCTTATTTCTTCTGAGAAATCTTCACTTCCTGTTCTTCTGTCTGTGACTAAACACAGTAATGCGACACTATATCCGTGTGGAAAAAGCCTTTTGTGGGGGGCAAGCAGGAGTGTCAGGACGCCCACTAACACACAGCTCCTTTATCTGCAAGTAGATAGAGTCCTGACACACCTGGACCAGATGATATACACCCACGGATCCTTATAGAATTGAGCGCTGTCATTTCAAAGCCTTTGTTTAAAAAATGTTTAATGACTGGAATAGTACCACCAATATTGGCGCAAGGCCAACATGGTGCCTATACTCAAAAAGGGATCAAAGTCTTTACCAAGTAACTATAGACCTGTTAGTTTAACTTCTATAGTTGGGAAGATACTGGAGAGATTAAAGGAGTTGTAAAGTCTCATGGTTTTCCCCCTTAATGAAAAGGAGGATCAAGACCGCTCTGTGACAAACCCTTGCACAGAGCAGGCAAGTAGAACATGTTTGCTATTTAAAATAAAAATAAATAAATAAAAAAAAAACCTTTACAATCACTTTAATAAAATACCACAGATGAGTTCTTGTTGGGAAAAAATATTTTAACAGACAGCATTCATTAATGAAAGACAGAAGTTGTCAAACTATTCTGATTTCTTTTTGAGAGGAGGCAAGAAAAACCTTGGACAGAGGGGTGGCTGTGGACATATTATACTTAGATTTTGGTAAAGCGTTCAACACAGTTCCCCACACACGACTAATGTGAAAGGTTAAATCTACAGACCTGGTAAAAGCAGTTTGTAAATAGATAGAAAACTGGCTAAACAGACAGTCTTCAGAGAGGAATGGTTATGGATTAATATTCTAAATGGTCTAGGGTTGTAAGTGGTATACCGTCCGGCTCCTACCTTTTCCGAATGTACAGAGTCAGTGGTTACTGACTGTACATTCACATAACAAACATTGTAACCTCCTGTGATTACGATGTTTCAGTTTATGAATGGAGAGAAGCCGCTGGCTTCTCTTTCATTTTCAGCGCAGCTGAGGCGTAAGAGAAAAGTAGTGGGGAATTTGTGTCCCTAGTCCGTTTCCCTGTCTCAGAGGGGAGATGTCAGAGGTTTGTTAAGACCCCTGATATCTCACCAAAGACCCCCCCCAACAGGGCTGATAAAAAAAAAAAAGAAGGAATTGCAATAAATAAAAAAATGAATTGTAAAACTAAAAAATGTAATGAAAAACACACTGACACTGTACATTTTCCCCACCCCCTTAAAATAAAGCATGGTTAAAAAAAAATTAAAAAAAATTGTAAAAATATATAAACTGGAAAAAAAAACTACTGACACATGTGCCACTGTCACATGAGATTTAAAAAAAATTTTTTTATCAGTAATCGGTATCGGCGAGTACTTGTACTCGGTCCTAAAAAAAGTGGGACAGCCCTACTTTTTAATATACTTAGAAATGATATTGGGTCTGGAATTAAAAGTACCATTTCAGTCTTTGCAGATGACACCAAGCTATGCAGTGGAATAATGTCCTTACAGGATGTCTCCAACTTACAAGCCAAACTCAATGCACTGTTTAATTGGGCAACTGTGTGTTAAAATAGGATTTTTTGTACTCACTGTAAAATCTTTTTCTTTGTCGTCCATGGATGAACACGGCCTTCTCAAGTCTTGACACGTGGGTTATGTTCCTGTTCACAGGAGAGGACTAGGCAGAACATGTTAGACAAATACATGTTACTTTAACAGAGTTGAACAGCCCCCCAGGGGGCAGTCCCTTCCGGACATAACCCTCCTCCCTGCAGTATGCAGCCTCAGTTCGTAACAAGCAGTACAAACCTAAAAAGGAGGGGTGGGTACTGTGTCCGTCCATGGACGACAGAGAAAAGGATTTTACGGTGAGTACAAAAAATCCTATTTTCTCTCATCGTCCATGACAGACACAGCTTTCTCAAATCTAAACAAGTGGGACGTCCCCAAGCAGTTCCAAAAAAACGAGGGGTGGTACCAGTAAAAAACAAACAACTTCACCCCAAATAAGCAGAGCTCATCAACAGAGGCAGTGCAACTTCAAACATCCGCCTGCAAAACCTTGCGGCCGAAGGAAGCATCAGACGATGCACTCACATCAACCTTGTAAAATTTGGAAAAAGTGGGAACGGACGACCAAGTCCCCGCCTTGCACACCTGTGAGACAGACGTTTGAGGTTGAAAAGCCCAGGAAGCGCCAATTGCCCTGATCGAATGTGCCGTGACCGGAAAGGGGGCCCCGCCCCTTTAAGAGCATAGGCCTGTACGACAGTCTGCCTGGCGAGTCAGATCTTCAAAACGGAGCTGTAGTAGACAGGTACACCCGCAAAGCGCCGTACCACGTCTAAAGTATGAAGCGCAACCTCCCTAGGATGCGCCGGCGAGGACATAAGGACGGAAGAACAATGTCCTCATTCAGGTGAAAGGCCAAAACCACCTTCGCAAGAAAAGGAAGGTTGCGGGCGCAACACTGCCTTATCCTTATGAAGGATCAAGTATGGCGACTTGCAAGACAAGGGCGTCAACTCAAAAACCCTTCTGACAGAAGTAATGGCGACCAAAAAGGCCACCTTCTGAGATATTGTCAATGGAGGAAGAGGTGGTTTAAGAGGGGGAAGTATATGACAAACCCCCTGCCAAAAGTACCGACCAGTGAATGGGCCGCTAAAGACCGCTGAAAACACAGCCGAGGCTGAAATCTGTCCCTTAATGGTGCTTAAGGCAAGTTTCTGATCCACTCCACTGTAAAAACAGCAGGACCCTGGAAACCGAATACGTCCGTGGACACCACCCCATCTCCTTGCAGATGTAGGCCTTCCAGGTGCGATGGTAGATCTTCCTGGAAGAAGACTTAAGTGCTCTCAGCATGGTTGAGATGACCGAGTCGGAAAGATTTTGGTCTCTTAAAACCTGGATTTCAATAGCTATGCCGTTAAAGCCAGTGACTGTAAAGCAGGATGAAAAATGGGACCTTGAGACAGAAGGTCCTCCCGCATTGGCAGCCGCCCGGGTATATCCGCCACCAGGCACACGAGATCGGCATACCAAGGATGCCGAGGCCAATCTGGAGCGATTCGAATCATTGGGATCCCCTTGGCCTCCACTCTGTGGAGCTGCCAAGGAAGCAACTTCAATGGGGGAAAGCCATAAAGTAGCAGATACTGACCCCACGGAGCCACCGACCCGTCAGCCCAGGGATCTCTGCACGAACCTCGACACCTTGCAGTGGAGCCGAGAGGCCAGGAAATTTACATCTGGTGTACCCCTCCTCCTGCAAAGGAGTTGAAACACCTCCGGATGCCATGACTATTCCCTCTTGGTCCAGCATCTGGCGACTCAGGTAGTGCTCTTACCCCCAGTGACAGTTATCTACGCCCTGGAATGTAGACGGCCGACAGAGTGGGCACGCTTCTTTCTACCCACCCTAGGATGTGAGTGCCCTCGGATGCTGCAGTCGAGCTCTGTGTTCCACCCTGATGGTTGACATAAGCCACCGTCGTGGCGTTGTCCGACAGAATTCTGATTGGGCAACCTTGCAACCTCCTCGATCACGAGGAGAGGCATAGCCTGATCGCTTTAAGTTCCAGGACATTGATCGGCAGACGGGATTCTGCTAGAGTCCAGACTTCCTTACTCTCAAAGGCTTTTAGGGCTTTGAGGGCCAAAATTTGACAGGCCCCATCCTTCTTCGGGACCACAGATTCAAATAAAAACCCTGAAACCTCTCGTCCTGCGGAACGGGTAAAATTACCCCGCAACTTAGCAAGTCCTGCACTGCCCCTAGTAGGGCAGACCGACGAGCAGAAAGGAGAGGAAGACTTGAGGGAAAGAATCTGTTCGGTGGATAGGAAAGAAACTATCTTGCACCCCGAAGAGACCACCTCGCAGACCCACTGGTCGGAGAGCAGGGAGGTGCACCAAAATGTGAACCTGCGAAGCCATGAGTCAGGCGGGAGCAAGACTTCATGCAGTGGTGGGTTTGGATGGCGGCTTGTTTGGCTTGCGCACCCAGGGACGTCTGTCCCCCAGCTGAGCCTTTTGTCGGCCTGGGAGGGTTTACCCGTGGGCCCTGACTGACGAAAATACAGCTTCTGAGTGGAAAACGAAGGACCCGGCTTACAGGGCAGCTCCTTCCCCTTGGTGGACTGAGGGAGGAGAGTGCTCTTACCCCCAGTGACATCCTTGATAATGGAAGCAGACCAACATTTCAGCCAAATCAGGCAGCGCTAAACCACCGCCGAAACAGAAGCCCTGGATATCAAGGGGGCTGCATCCAGTGTAGCATCACAGACATATACAAGGCCTTGGACCAACTAGTCAGCCAGTCTAATAAATTCAGGAGGGAGTTGGTGCTCCTCCACAGTCTGTTGCAAAACCTTTGCCCATTCAGTGAGTGTCAGACACCAGGGTTGCGGCCACAATGCAGACCCCAGCATAGTAAACATGGAGCGGGTCAGCGCCTCGGACCTCCTATCAGTATCGTCCTTGAAAGCAGGGGGTCCCTTCTATAGGAAGAGTGGTCTTTTTTAATCGTGGGGGTCAACTACCGGAGGAAAAGCACATTTTTTCAAAAGGCTGTCCTCAAAAGGGTACCAGACCACGAGGCGTGAGGAACTACAAAGGACTTCTGCGGCTATTCCCCTTACTTCCTTATTAATGAAGTTGTCAAACGACACCTAAGGAAAAACCTTCACAGTGCGGTCTGACTTGTGGGACCCAAAAAAGACTGAGCCCTCAGTGGATGCCTCAGCTGCACTATCCAGCTTAAGGGAGTCCCTCACAGCACTGATAAGCGCACTAACAAGTGCCCTGTCCTGTACTGAGCCAAGTGAGGAGTCTTCCTCACAAGGAAGGTCCTGGTCCACACCCTCAGACAACACAGAACCGGGGTCCTGTGCCGTAGCCAGGTCCGGGTCTGAGTAAGAGCATTCCCCGGGAGATGCCGGGGGGAGGGGGCTCTTTTTACCCCACTTACGCCTCTTCCACCCTGGCAACAGATGATTCCTGGACTGCCGACACAGTGTCAATGGGAAGCGCAGGTGCAAGATCACCAGCTGCCACCTCTGGCATGTTTGGGGAAGAAGAACCAGATACTGACTCCATAATACAGAAGCTCTCAGGGACCTACTCAAGACCTGAAAAAAAGCCAACCCCCCCCCTCCTGCTGCGCTGATCGGGGGGTTACTCAGGGGACTCACCAACCCAGCAAGAGACTGTTCAGTGCCACTGCCTGCCCTCCGTACACAGTGTGTGTGAGGAAAAAGCTATGAGGTAAACTGTGAGAAGATATGTGCTGCGCGCCGTGTAGCCAGCACTAGAGGCCAAAACCACTCAACAAGGCTGCCAGTCGCCTCAGATGACAGGGCACATCCACAGTAAAATGGCCGACCGTAATAGCAAGCTGCGCCATAGCACGACCACAACAAAATGGCCACCAATGGGAATTTTTAATGTTAACAGCAGAGTACAAAAAATGGTGCCACAAAAATGGCGAAGAAACGCCATGATGTGGATGAGAAGGCCTAATGGGGCCTCCCTTGAGGCAAACACACCCAACAGAAAAATATGCGCCCAGACATCCCACAGTCCCCTTGTCGGAAAAGGAGCCCCCCCACAGGTTCACCCCGGTAGCAGCAGAGGGAAACATGACAGACAAGGGAAAGGGAGGATAGAAGGACCCCCTAACCCCAGCCATACCGACCCACCGAGGCAGGAAGGACTTTACTTACCTGTCCATGCGAGGATCCGCCGACGCATTCCTGACAGGCATACAACCGCGTTGGAGTAGCCGTCAGCCCGTTCCACTGTGAGTGAGACACCACCACAGCCAGGTCATGTGTGGACCCTGGAGGCCACACCAGGAGGCATGGGGTATGTCATGGCAGACCCAGCCCATAGCTACGTTGTGCTCACGTTTGTTGGCCGGACTTAGGAGACCACAAATATCTATATAGCCAGCCTGCCTCTCAGCCGGCAGTTGATAGAAGATTCTCAAATAAAATTGCCCCTTAAAAAAAAAATATTAAAAGCCAGCAGCTACAAATACTGCAGCTGCTGACTTTTAATATTAGGACACTTACCTGTCCTGGAGTCCAGCGACGTCCGCAGCAGAGGACGAGCATTCGCTCGTCTCTCTGCTGCTCCCCCCTCCATCCACGGTGAGGGAAACAGGAAGTGAAGCGCTCCGGCTTCACTGCCCGGTTCCCTAAGGCGCATGCGCGAGTCGTGCTGCACCCGCCGATTGGCTTCCGCTGTGTGCTGGGAGCCGAGAGTTCCCAGCACACAACGGGAAAAACCCGTCTTTTGCCCGAGACTGCGGGCCAGAAGTGGGTGCAAATACCTGTCTTTAGACAGGTATCTGCACCCCCCTCCCCCTGAAAAGGTGTCAAATGCGACACCGGAGGGGGGAGGGTTCCGATCAGCGGAACTTCACTTTAGGGTGAAGATCCGCTTTAAAGTAACATCTATTTAATTATCTAACATGTTCTTCCTAGTCCTCTGCTGTGAACAGGAACATAACCCACTTGTCAAGACTTGAAAAGGCTGTGTCCGTCCATGGACGATGAGAAATGAGGTTTAATGCTGATAAATGTAAAGTTATGCTCTTGGGGGCTAAGAAAATGCATGCATCATTCATACTAGGGAGGGTGTACAACTGGGGGAAATAATGGTAGAGAAGTATCTGGGTGTACTGGTAGATCATAATCTAAATTGGCATGCAATGCCAAGCTGCAGTTTCCAAAACTGCCTTACCGTTCTTTGTAAAAGACACAATCAATTTACTTCAATTCCTCAAGCCAGAGGTCCAGAAGTTATCTCTCTCAAGCATTAACCACTTAAAGACCCCCGCACGCACATATACGGCCACAACATGGCTCGTACAGGCACAAGGGCGTAAATTTACGTCCCCGCCTGAGTGCGGTTCGGGGGTCCCATCGGGACCCCCTCCGCGGCGTGCAGGGGTCTCCCTATCTCTGGGAGCGATCCGGGATCTGCGGGCGGATGTCCGTGATATCCGCCCCCCCCCCGCGATCGCTCCCAGCCAATGGGAGCGCGCTCCCAGCCTGTCACTTCCTCCTCCTGTGTTTACACAGGAAGGAGGAAATGATGTATTCTCTCATCGCAGCGCTGTTTCCCAGCGCTGCTGATGAGAGAAGACATCACAAGTAAGTGTGCACCAACACAACACTGACACACACTCACATAGGCATATTAACCCCTTGTGATCGCCCCCCCCCCCCCCCCCTGTCACAGTGTTACTGAATGCAGTGATTTAATCACTGCATTTAGTGTCAGTGTGACAGGCACTGTAAAAAACAGTTAGTGTTAGGTTCAGGATAGCCCCCCCCACCCCCCCTAATAAAGTTTTAACCCCCTGATCACCGCCCTAGTTAACCCTTTCACTCCCTATTGCCAGCGTCACTAAGCGATCATTTTTCTGATCGCTGTATTAGTGTCGCTGTTCCCGCTAGGTAGCTATTTTTTTTTATTGCGATTTTTTTTTTTTTACTAAAGACATGTGGCTAAATAAATTTTGGCCTAAATGTTTGACTAAAATTTAGTTTATTTGATTTTTTTTTAACAAAAAGTAAAAAATAGTGTTTTTTTTTCAAAAATGTCGCTCTATTTTTGTATATAGCGCAAAAAATAAAAATCGCAGAGGTGATCAAATACCACCAAAAGAAAGCTCTATTTGTGGGAAGAAAAGGACGCAAATTTTGTTTGGGAGCCACGTCGCACGACCGCGCAATTGTCTGTTAAAGCGACGCAGTGCCGTTTTGCAAAAACACCTTGGGTCATTTACCAGCGTATTGGTCCGGGTCTTAAGTGGTTAAAATCGCGGTGTTCAATTCGATTCCTACAATGAATTTGTGTTAAAACTGTTGGAATTCAATTCTAACTCGGAATGTGTTCGTTTTTGGCTCCTCCCACTTCCTCCAGAAACAGGAGGTAGCTATGGGGACTAAATGTGCCCCAAGCTATGCAAACCTGTATCTAGGGGGTGGGAGAAGGAGATCTTTTCGGACAATCATAGGTCTGATCTGCTATCCAATGTCATTGCATGGCACAGATATATTGATATTTTTTGGTTCGGCAGTAGAAACGAGCTCACACAGCTGATGGAGCTGCTTGCAGTCAATTCTTACAATCTTAGGTTTACCATGGAATGCAGCCAATCCTCGGTCAACTTTTTGGATCTGAAGATCCATGTTGATTCAACCGGCTGTCTGCACTCATCTCTATATCGCAAGCCCTCAGCGGGTAACACCATTCTGCATGCGATGAGTGCACACCCCGAACCTCTCCTAGATAGCATCCCGTATAGTCAGTTTCTCAGACTTAAGAGAAACTGCACCAGGGATGCAGATTTTCATACTGTAGCAAACAAATTATATGTACGACTACATTCCCAGGGCTATAGCCGTTCGCTACTTAAACGATCATTTAATAAGGTCACGAGACTGAATCGCTCAGTCCTTGTCCATTCTACCACAAAGAAACAAAAAGGACACTAACTCTGTTAGAATCGTGACTCAGTTCTCAAAACAGCATGTAGAAATGAGATCCATCTTTAAAAAATATTGGCCTTTGCTTACAGCTGACAATGTTATTTCTAAATACATCAAAGCCTACCCCGAGATCACTTTAAAGCGAACACCCTTTATGAGGGATCGTCTTCTAAAAAGTCACCATGCACGAATGGACATTCATCCATCTACATCCACGGGCACTTTTGCCTGCGGACATTGTGATGTTTGCCCATTCATGATTAACACCGTGACCCCTCTACCTGAAGGTAAAACTCATAAACCTAAATTTCGCATCACATGTCAGTCTATAGGAGTTGTATATCTAGCTAACTGCCAATGTGGATGCTTTTATGTTGGCAAAACAAAAACCATTCTTGAAACGCATAAAAGATCATGTGAATCCTCTGAACAAAAGCCTGATGACTACTGCCCTTAACAGGCATGTAGGCTGCCTACACGACTGACACAAATACGTTTCGCAGCATTAGAACATGTTCCTCCACATGTTCGTGGTGGAGGTATCGACCAGACCTTACTCCAGCTTGAAACCAGGTGGATACATCTATTAGACGCTGTTAAATTTCCTGGTCTGAACGAATATATTAGTTTCAAACCTTTTCTATGATTTTTACTGAATGAAATTATTTATGTATTTGCAACGTCTATGGATTTGTCCTTTCCTGGGAATACCCCGGTGGCTTGGCTGGTCTCCTCTCCTTATATCATTCTCTTCCCCTCCCTTATCTGACCTTGGGCCTGTTTCATCTTGGTAACCAATATTTGCCCCATTCTTCCAACTTTGGGGCCCATCGTGTTTTATACAAACATAACTGACTTGCCCCCAATTTCTGGGGGAGTATTTAATAATAATTACAAATTAAACATTTTCATATTTGTTTACAACCTTTTTGATGTAATTTAAATTAACATTTGAATGTCCTGGATAATTGTACAAATTATGATTGTTTTGCTATTTGTGTTCATTTTGTTCTTGTTTCATTTATTTTTTTGACTCGGATCTATGGCTAGGCTCATATACTTCTAAGGGATCCACCCACAAGTGGGAGTGGGTCACTTCCCAACATGGTCCCTCTATTCGATGCTTGCTCTGACTCCCCTCCCCAGTTTTCATACATCCCTTACTAGTCCCCACTGTTTTCCATGATGGCCTTCCTCCTATTTTGCTTTGGCTAAGCTTCTAATATTGTCTATGTGATGGCTGCCCATGTGTTTACGTTTGGCCCCATGGTACCACCTGCTGTAATCTGATTGGCCACAAATCGGCATTGGGCGTGAACGCTCCTCTTCTTTCTACCTGGTCCGGCCCATCTTTCCCCCTCCCCATCTCCGCTCTCAGTATGCGCGCGCCACTTCTCCCCTCACCGCCCTGCATGATGTGTGTAGCACGTCCATTTGTGACGTCCTCACACGCCGCAGTGAATTTTGTAGTTTGTAGGCACGCAGCGCGTCTGTCCAGGTGCCTGTGTGACGCTACTGCGCCGGGGACGGCTATTTATAGCCTCCTCTCCTTCACCACTGACGCTATTGGCAGGAACCCTGTCCACTCGCTCTGCACTGTCCAAGGTAAGCCCCGATCCAACCAAATATGCTAGGGCCGTCCTCTGTCCCCTCTCTTTATGGTATTTCATC
This sequence comes from Rana kukunoris, assembly GCA_029574335.1. Lineage (NCBI taxonomy): Eukaryota > Metazoa > Chordata > Amphibia > Anura > Ranidae > Rana > Rana kukunoris. The sequence continues at coordinate 93,130,890 of CM056054.1, forward strand.
CCCACAACTTTGTTCCTCCCTTATGTCTGTTTCCTTCTTATTCCCTTTGCTTAAGGACCCGCTCCCCATTTATATGTGTTGGGTTGCCTTGGCGCTGCGGTTGTCTGGCGTCCTTTTGATCAGCGCTGGCTTATGATCATCAAATCTGGACCTAACCTGTAAGTCCTGAGCACTTAGCCTGAACATAGGCAAACTCTACCACTGATCCCCACTATTTTATATGAACTGAATATCTGTATGCTCTCTTTTCTTCTTAGATGTACACTGTGCATTGCGATTTCAGTGTCTCTGCTATCCCTCTGATATAGAATTCTCCCTTTTTAATCACCTACCCCCTAAGGTAGGTCCACATTTTTGTTGAATAATATTTCTTGTATAGCATCTTTATCTTTTCAAACGTTAAAAAACTGGCATTAATAATTTTCTGCCTTTATATTGTCTGCTAATTTTATATTTATTCCTTACATATACCCTAGCTGCCATCCCTGGGGCTCTGCACTTTCCTTATCCAAACTCATTATTTATCTTGGAGGTCTACCTACATGGCAGCACTGGGATATTTTGGGTAGGTTTCTTTTCTATCCACCCCATAAGGGATACTTACTGTCCTCTCACATTATATGTATATATGCATGTATTTGAGTGTTTCAGTCCATGTGATTGGGTTTGTTGAGGGTGGCTTTATGCATTGGAATTGATGGGTACCTGGGTTGCTGATGCCTCGCCATAGATCCCAGCCAAATGTCCTAATGTTTTTTTAATTAACATTGTAGAATTTATGAACCATATATGTACTTATTAAATCCCTTTTGCTTTGTTCCTCTAGAGTTCTTATACTGAGATGATCCAGTCCTAATCCCCCTGACGAAACCTTGCATGGCGAAACTAGTAGGATTGATTGGATCTGTTACACTACATCTCTATACTACTCCCACACTGCATATTTTTTGCTAATTGTACTATTTAAAAAAAAATTAACTTTTGTAACTTAATAAAATGATTTTGTACTTTGATGATATCAATGCAGTTGTTTGGTTTCTAAATTGGGCACCGCTATTATCCCTCACCTTCCGATACTCCAAGAAAAATCCTTTGTATTGTTAGGTATAGACTCCAATCACAAGTAAAACCTCACCTGGAACATGCAGTTCAGTTTTGGGCACCAATTCACAATGGATATCGGGGAACTGGACAAAGTGCAGAGAAGGCTAACCAAACTGATCAGAGGCATGTAGGAGCTCAGCTATAAGGATAGATTAAAGGAACTGAATGTATTCTCTTGAAAAAAGGAGATTGTGGTGGGGGTGGGGGGAGGAGCTGTGATCAACATGTATAAATACATAGGTGGACCATATAGTGAACTTGGTGTTGAGTTATTCAGAGGACAGGGGGGAAATTAAATATTTTTTCTAGAGGAAAAGATTTAATTTCCGAATATGGAAAGGTTTCTTGACAGCAAGATGTGAAAATGTGGAATAGATTCCCTTAAAAGCTGGTTCTATCCAGTTTAGATTTCTTTAACCTGCTTGCGTCCGTGCTATAGCCGAATAACAGCTACAGTGTGGACCTACATTGCCGGGACGTCGTCATGACGTCTGCCCCTTTACACACTCCCTGCGCACTTCCTGTGATTACAGAGTCAATGAGAATCGGCTGATTACAGATCAGAGTAGAGGGGCCGATCCGGGCCCCTTACCAAGTGATCAGCTGTCAGCCAATGACAGCTGAGCACATGATGTAAACTACAGATCGGTAACCGTTTTTTTCCCTCCTTGTGCTGACAGTGCAAGGAGAAGAAAGAAATCCGATCACCGGCTTCTGTAAAAAGTACATCAGTGCTAAAGAGGAAGAGCCAGTGCCACCCCACCAGATTAGTAGCCACCAGTGGCCACCAGTGCCACCCCACCAGTGGCAACCAGTGCCACCCCACCAGTGCCACCCCACCAGTGTAATCAATTAAGGCGAAAAATTACCCGTTTTCAAAATTTAATAACAAAATGTAATACGTGTTTGGGGGAAAAAATAGGATAAATAAACGAATCTGGGTACAGTGTTGCATAAACGCGCAATTTTCAAAGTGCGACAGAGCTTAAAAGCTGAAAATTGGTCTGTGAAGGGGATTAAAGCTTCTTCTAAAAAGCTTAATATGAAGAGAAAACGTTGTCATCGTTCAGCATGACAACAACCCAAAGCATACATCCAAAGCAACAAGGGAATGGCTTCACCAGAAGATGATTAAAGTTTTGAAATGGCCCAGCCAGATCCCAGACCTGAATCCGATTTGAAAATCTAAAATGAAAAAAAAAAAAATCAGCAAGGGACAATATTTACAATCGGATGTGTCCCCTGTGCTACTGGCTCCTGCATTAGCTGAAATCCTCCTCCTGTGATCCCCCTTCATCCCTGCTGCAATAATCTTTCGGTGTGCCAAGGGTTAGTAGAGCTAAAGGACCTCTGACAGGCACTAATCAAGGCACTATGCTCAGCCTTTCTGCTGCCCTATTATTGTACATAGCTTCTACAAATGAAATGTTATCTTTGTGGCAGCAGACCTTTCATTCTTACACTCGTCCTGCAATCATAATGTGCTTTTCTGCAAAGAGGGCAGTTAAAAGCTTCATAAGAAATGTAATTGTCACAATAGAAATGTGACAGATACAAAAGAACTCATCACGATGGTCCATTACAGTCAATGAGACACGAAGACCGATATCATGGTTACCTTTTCAAACTCTTTTTCCTGGATGTCCAGCATAGCTTGAATCCTTTTCATGACCTCTCTGAAAGGTTCTCTCTAGCAAAAAAAAAAAAAGAGAAAAAGCTTGGAAATGCATTTAATGGGATTTTTTTCTTCCCAATTCATAAAGGTCAAAATGAAACAAAATTAAGCACAATTTTTACATTTCTAAAATATGGAAATACAAAAAGGTTTTCTAAAGAGATAGAGCGCACACAGCACAATACTAAACACGCATGACATAAAAACCCTAGGGTAACACCCAGGCATCCAAAGTTGCCTCTAATAACATTTAGGCCCTATGTACACTGCTGCTGTTAAATGGAGGTTCAGAGGCAGTTGGACACTTTTTTAAACTGCCCCTGAACTCATTCAATGTTATCTTATGTGTACCTGTACACAGGTTCGTTTACAGGCAGTTGTGTTTATAGTCTTTTTTTGTTTTTGAGGCAAAAAAAAAACACGATAACCTGCGTTTTGTTTTTTAGGCGTTCGGTTTTGGCGATTTAAAAAAAACAAACACTGGTTTCTAGCTGTCAAGTTGAATCGTTCAGGAGGTTGAACAATGTTCTGTGTACATGAAGGCTTAATGTTTGTGCTTTTAACTCAAAGTAACACTGAATTACACCACCATTCTTCAAAAATAAAAACGTACACACACTTCATGGCCATGGAATATTTTTCTTATAAAAGTGGTTGTAAAAAAAAAAAAAAAAAAAGACTTACCTGTAGGTAAAAGATAAATAAAATAAAAATCACAAAGCGGGATTTACAACCGCTCTAAATTGTTTCTTACTCTTTTTTTTATGTATTTGAATACAAATGTATTTTTTGTTAGAATGTGTTGACTTGTTTTTGTTGGGTGTGATTCTTGCAAAAGTCCCATGGGCAATTCCAGGGTATGAGCATTACCTTTCAATAATGCTGTAAAAAAAAAAAAAAAAAACTCCAGCGCCCAACCTCCTCTTCTTGGTAGTAATGATCTTTTGTCTTGTTTTAATCGTCGTACCTATACGTCGCAGGCCATTCTTCCAGGCATGGGGTGTGATCTGGCTGTTTCTTCTCCATGCAAAGCAGGGAGAATAAAACAGCCAGATAGTAAAGTAAAAGCAGCATACATTACCCTCAATTGCCCCTAGATGTCAAACCCTTCCAAGCCAGTGTTAGTTTACAGTATTATCATTGTATTAGTGTCACTATTGGAGGTCCATGTCAGTATACCTCCCAGCAAGGACCAGAATGCCCACCACCCTATCACAGTCACACTATAAGTCACTGATCACCGCTATTACAGTATAGCGCCTATAGCTGCGTAAATGCCTAGAATAGATACAATAGATAGAATATATATTCTATCCATCCATAAGTTTGTAGACGCTTAAACATTTGCACAAACCAATATACACTTATTGGATTTTTTTTTACCAGACATGTAGCAGAATACATTTTAGCCTAAATTTATGAAGACATTTTATGACTTGTTTTATTGTTTGATAAAGTAGAAAACTATTGTTTGTGATGCTCCTTTTGCCAGCAGCTTCAATTGTTCAGTCTTTGAGACACAAGATTCCATACATGTAAATGGGGATTAGGACAATTATGGAAATTTGTGTCATGGCCTTCAAGGGTATCCAGTCAATAGAGCAGAATGGAAGGTAAATGTTCCATTAAAAGTAGTAAGAGAATTAAAAGTAGTAAGAGAATTAAAAGGAAAACATTTTTTCATGATTAATACTTAGAAAAAAAAGTAGTTGCGCTGTGATGAAATATGTGAAAAAATTCTACAGTGAGTAGTAATGAAAAACGCAAATGAAGCAATAACATGCAAATTAAGCAATAACAAATGTGTTCTAAATTAGTTCAGTGAAGTCCAAGAAAAAAAACAATCAATACAAAATCTTTTTAGAGATTTAAAAATGAAGAAATCCACCACTGAAAGTGAAGACACCATAAGGAATGCAGGCTTACCAGATGGGAAGCAAGGATAGCTTGCTGCTGTAAACCCCAGCCCGGGCCTTTAACATGAACGGCAGCACTCGCTAGTGAAAGGCAATCAATTACTGTATTTATTGGCGTATAACACTCACTTTTTTACCCTAAAAATAGAGGGTAAACTGTACCTGCGTGTTATACGCAGGGGGCTGTGTAAAGTTTTTTTTTCCTGAAACCTCCCTCTTAATGTCGGGGTGCGTGTTATATGCCTGTGTGTGTTATACGCCGATAAATACGGTAATCCTCAAAGCACGGATGTTTATACTCACCTACTGCAGATTAATACTTACCTATGTGAATGCAGCATTGGTCCGATGCTGCATCTGTCCCCCGGGGCGTCTACACAGAAAACCAAGTGATCGAACATTCACAGCTCCGTGAGCAGAGAGCTGTAGACCGTCAGTCACAGTTCTCTGCTCTTCTCCCTCCTTGCTCATTGGAGCGCGGAGAGGCCGTCTCAGGCTCTTAACTGCTCACTAAGAGGCGTGTCAGTCCAGGCACCTGACAGATCCAGACTGCCATTCTCAGGACGACGCAGTGCCTGGACTGGCATTGGTGACATCAGCAGAGAGCGGACTTCAGTCTAAAACGAATTGCACTTCTGTGATCTATAGAAGTACAGCCAAACAAGCTTTGGCTATACTTCTGCTTTAAAGCATGGTCCTGGAATATAGTATTTCTCATTGCCATAGTCAAGTTAGCTGCAGTTTGACATTAAAATTTCAGTGAGAGCTGGATGCAGGGCTAGGCCTGGCAGAGTAAAAACAACATTAAGAAGCATCCTTGCAGAATCCTTGAATGAAGGTGAATTTTCTCTTAAGAGAAGTTCAATGAGTGCAGGATCAACTACAGGAACAGACCATTTATGAATTCTTCCCATAGGACAGAGTTCGCCAAATTGGGAATCCGACTCAAGTAAAGATGGAGGAGCTGGAGAAGGGACATGGTGTTTTGGAGCCCTTAATAAAGATGACTGTAGTAAGGCCATGTGTGTGAAGAAATTGTGACAATTATTTTGTCAGGTAGGTCCCTTGTTGCATGCCTGAAATGGAGCTAAAATCAGATGGAGACCTATGTTAAAATCTGCTCCAGTGCAAGGGAAGTAGCATCATAATGAGGTTGTGAGTTGTAAGAGTGAGGGTTAGCCATGGCTACCTTTCTCCTGGTTTCTGACATTGTTATGAGTGAGGGAATTCCCCTGTGGGGTACTCACAGTAGGGTGCGGAATATAGGGTAAGCGTGTTCAAAAGAAGCAGAAACCTTGTTGTAAACCATGCTGCAATGAATTCTTGGGGACAAAGGTTGGCAGGAAGTGCCTGTGTACCTTATAAGAGCTGTAGGCGAAAGTGGCAGTAAAGTGCATGACCTGCGATGTCACACCCGGTCAGCCACCTAAGACGCCGGTTTTAGTGGCTGAATTTTAGTTCCAAGCTCGAAAAGTTTACGCTGTAAAGTGAATACATTCCAAACATAACACTGTTTTTACAGTAATGGTCAGCAACACACCAACCTTGTCTCACCTGTCCGTGGCACTGGACTTAAAAGTCCAGGCTTCGCCTGTCACAATGGGCACACCGCTGAAGGGGTCTTTAGGGTCTGGGTTTCATAGCTACAGACCATAGATCTGTATAGCACCATACGGCAGACAACACCTGTTGTGCCAAGGGTCGTTCACATGTGTTGATTAACCACTTACCGCCCGCTATATAGCAAAATGGTTTCAATATCCTGACTGGAAGTCATATGACGTCTTCAGGATATTGAGATATTGACATGTTTTTGACACATTTTTAAAGTGTTGAAAAAGCACCAAGAATGCTCATTAAATGCCCACAAAAATATTGTGTTTCTAGGGATAAGCGTTTAAAGGGATAGAGATGTAAAATAAATGATCTGCGTTGAGGCATGTTTAGGTTGCGGCATGATAGCAGGCATTTGTGTGAATTCACTGCAAGATGGAATCATATACATTGATCTCTTTGCCATTTGGCTTGGTCCAGATCAAGATGACTATGGAAAGATTGTCAGTCACTTGAAGGCACCAACGATTTGACACAAAAAGCTTTGCCAGTGGCGATAGTGCTCAGTGCCTTTTTTTGACTGGCATGTTTGGCCGTTGTGACAAAATGACCAACCTGGCAAAATGTGCAACCTGCGTCTCGTCCTTTGATGTGGAATCAGCTGCAACTCCAAACCACATGCACTCCGCAGGCGCAACGCGCCATACAGCCCTTCAGTAAAGAGAAAAAGAAAAGAAGGCGCCTCCAGGTTAGGAACAAAGTAGCTTTAATTAGCAATAGGTGACAACATCCACTTACATTATAAGTAATGGACATCCGGCATGTAAAATCCTTTATAGTGGTCCGGATCTCCATTACTTATAATATAAGTGGATGTTGTCACCTATTGCTAAATAAGCTACTTTGTTCCTAACCTGGAGGCGGCTTCTTTTCTTTTTCTCTTTGCATATGTTGAAGTTTTTGCTCTCATCTCCTCCTTTTGGAAGGCTTGCCCCGGAATATGGACTCGGGTCATCAGCTTTATATATAGGACATTGTCCCCCCTTTTTTCTCACATTGCTTCCATCCATCCCCAGAGTTTTAAACACTTTACTACAACACCCTAAGGACTTGTATAAAAACTGACTTTTTATGTTTGTTTTTTTAACCTCTATGTACCACTGATCTTCAGCGCCACTACCCCATTTGTTACATCCCTTCAGTGGCTGACGTCAGTGCACAGAGGAACTTGCCTGACAAAATACTTGACCGACTACTGCACATTGGCAGAAATCAACGCTTATGAAATTTACATTAAGGCCATATTGGTACACCTTACACTCAATTTTGTCACACCTACAGTAAGTGGGGGGCGGTTGGGCAGCGGGCATATTGCTACATCAAACCCGAGTAAGCTTATCTACATAAAAATATATTTATGTAGATAAGCTCACTCGATTACTAAAAATTAGTTTGCCAATTAAAAACGGGATTTGGTGTAGCAATGGGCCCGCTGCCCCGACTGCTTACTATTAGGTGTGATGAGGTCCAGTGTAAGGTGTACCAAGATGGCCTTAACACAAATTTCGTAAGTGTTAGTTGATTTCCGGCGTGCGCATGTACAGTAGTCGGGCAAGCATTTTGTCAGGCAAATTCCTCCCTGCACTGACTTCAGCCACGGAATGTGAGACACGTTGCGCCTGCACAGTGTGCGTGGTTTGGAGCTCCAGCTGATTGCATGTCACAGGAAGTGATGCGGGTTGTACATTCTGCCAGGTTGCTCATTTTGGCAGAACACCTGCACAGAAGTAAATTGTGTTAGCACTGTACAAACAGAAAATGCCTGGGGCTGCTCTGTCCTAGTTCTCCATTTCCTAGTGCATTCTGGGATACAGGATTCTCAACAGTCTCTCCCCCAGTGCTTAGCTAACAAATTTAGCTCAGCATAAATGCTATAGGTGCGGTTATGGTGTGTTACTATTTAAATTAATGGAAGCGGATGATAAAATTCAAGGCCTTGTGATGCGACATGTTGACACCACACATGGGTCCCTGGGAGAGGAGATTGCGTCTGGACGGGAGAATCGAAACACCTTAGGGTGGGGAACCATGCCTGCTCTGGCCACGAGGGCGCAATTAGAATAAGGCACCCATATGAACGGGATAGCTTCTGCAATACCCAGGGAATGAGTACCAGGGGAGGGAAGGAGTACCAGGGGAGGGAACGCATACGCCAGGGCGAACTCCCAGTTCTGGGCCAAGACATCTATTCCCCGGGTGAAGTACTTTTGAATTTAGAAGTGCTGCTGACTTGGCAGTTCTAAACGTTTCTACCGCAGCATCTGCTAAATATACTGCCTAACCACCTCCAGAGAATCTAACACCTCCTTAGATTTACTCTTGTGTGCTACATGGTTCATTAACCTGCAAACCCATGCCTCCACGTTTCTGGCGAAACAGGAAGAGGCACATGCTGGGCCCATAGCTGCAGTGTTGGCGTCCCAGGCTCTGCGTAGCAAAGTTTCATATCTCTTGTCCATCAGATCCGGAATGTTTCCGGAATCTTCGAAGGACAAATCCGAACGTTTGGATACTTGTGCCAACGAAGCATCTAGACTCGGAACTTTAAAGAATCTTTCTTCTTCCTCAACCATAAAGGGGCACCTACGCTTCCAGGTCTTAAGTCTTAAAACTTTGCGCTCAGGTTATTTCCATTCTCTTAAAATTATATCTTTGAGACTGGTGTACTGGAAAAGACTTGGCCTGAGGCTTGCCAAGTCCCCTGTATACGGTATCCTGTGCCGAGACCTGAGTGGACAGTAACTGAATATCCTCAGCCGCATAGATAGCCTTGGGGAGACCCTCCGTGTCTTCGGCTACAAAGAGATGTCCCCCAGGTCTAGCCTCACAGACTATGCTGGTCAGAAACTTCTCCCTCTCGAGAGCTCTGGTCCGAGGCCTCTTCATCAGAGTAACCGAGAGTTGGTCCCTGGGATCCCCCTCTGTATTACTTGCCAGGATTCATCCTGCTTCTCTACCGTGGCTCTGAAGGACTGAAGGGTAGCTAGCATCTCAGAATGTAGTGCTTGCCACTCCTGTATAGCCTGTGCTGTCTCCTTGCCACCTAATTTGTAGATGTATCTGAACAAAAGGGTTTTGCATGTTCCTGCTTGAGTTTCTAATTACAATTCCCACCATGCTTAGATTTACTAGTGGCTTTGGACTTAGACCTACTGGTCGTCCCCTGGGCAGGGCATTCTGTGTCTGTAAAATAAAAAAATAGACCCTGTATAAAAGCCATTACCCACTGGGTATCCTGTAGGGGAGAGAGAAATAGGGCCACCCCAAAACAACTCTCTCTCACCAGCCGGATCACACACTACCTGTGGTAACCACTGATGCGGTCGGAACCGGTCCATCCTTCCATGCTGCTTGGGCTGCCCACCCGACTGGGTAGGATCGCCTAGGGTGGATTGAGGGACACAGGACTGCGGACCCCCGCTCTGCTCCCGCTTTTGTATGCGCTCATGCGCCGCCATTTTGCCGAAGCCCGGCGCGCCGAAAGTGACCTCAATACGGCGCACCGTCAGCTCCTGGACATGCGTACTGGCTGCTCGATGCAGAGAACCAGCAAGACGACAAGGGAAGGGGATTGCATGTCTCCGCCGGCCATCCTGACTCGGGATCAATGCTGAACCCCTTTGCGCATCAGAAGAGACTTCTGTATCCCCCCCATTCACCACGGTCAGGTAGGAGAAGAGCGTGAAAGGTCCCTGGGGTTATGGACACCCTTTACAGTGTCCCGCACCACCAGTTTCCTCAGGGGGGTTCTTGGTACACTGCTCGTGAGCAAAAGTTCTGTCGGACCCTGCAGCCCCCCACTGGCTGCACTTGGTCTGACATTCTAGGGGAAAGACGTTGGTCCCAGACCTTGGTCTTTAAAATTTAGAAAACAAATAATTGTTTCGCTGCCATCCTGTGGGAAACTATCAATAACTGAGAAACAGAGGGAAGGGCGGGGCCTTTTAAACTCTGTTGATTGCGTTTCCTGTCAGTTTGGACCCATCAGCTCAGGTGTGCCGTCCTGGAAGATGACTGGAGAAATATTGCATACATGCTGCTTAAACACAGGGTATTGACACATTTGTAAACACGCCCTGAGCATTAAGTGCCAAAAGGTGAGCACCCATGCAGGATCCAAGGCCAGAAACATTGCATACTGTTCCAATTGCACAGGGTCTGGGTACAACTGAGGTTTTTCTGATTGTGCTGATCTAGTTGCACTACTTCTATTTTGAAATTATAAGATAGTGAGGGAGATGGTTGAAGAGTTTTAAGAATCCAAAGACAAAAACAAGTCATCTGAAGGTATGAGCCTATGACAGAGTCTATGGTTACCCTGCCCATGTCCCTATACTGTAGGATTAGAATAGGATTTTTAATAACAGCTTACCTGTAAAATCCTTTTCTTGGAGTATACCACAGGACACAGTCTCTATTCATTAAATAGTGGGTTGTATGGTCACCAGGATGTGATTGGACAATGACACAACCAATGAATACAAGTTCCCCTCCATATAACCCCTCCCATAAGGGAAGTAACTCAGTTTTGTAGCCAAGCAGTAAGGTTCCTATAGAAGAGGGGGGGGGGGGGACTCTGTGTCCCATGGTATACTCCAAGAAAAGGATTTTTACAGGTAAGCGGTTTTAAAAATCCTATTTTCTTTATCGTACACCACAGGACACAGAGCCTCTATTCATTACATAGTGGGACATTCCAAGGTAAAGCTCAATTTAGGGTGGGAGACAGAGCGAAAGCAGGCCGCTAACGGACAAGAAGCCCTATACTGCTGCCTGCAGCACACTACGCCCGAAGGCAGAATCCTTATGTCCTCTTACATCTATTTGATATAACTTGGTAAATATATGGGCTGAAGACCAAGTTGCAGCTTTACAGATCTGAGCCATCGAAGCCTGGTGATGGACTGCCCATGAAGCACTTAATACCCTAGTCGAGTGTGCCTTAACAGAAAAAGGAGGCATCCCGTTACTTAAACCATAAGCCTAAATAATAAACTTGTCGAATCCACCTAGAAATGGTGGATTTTTATGCCGCTTGGCCGTTCCTGGGACCATCTGGCACAATAAACAAAACATCTGTTTTATGTATCTGAGCAGTTGCCTGCAGATAAACATTTACTGCTCTCACTACAGCTAGAAAATGCAATAACTTTTCCCCGGCCGTCCGTGGTTCAGGAAAAAAGGAAGGCAAAACAATGTTTTGATTTAAATGAAACCCAGACACCACCTGTAACGGAATGAACCGTGACATTCAGAGACTTTGGAAGGATGAGAGATACTCCTGTGCCAGGGACCCTAATAACTCCTGGGTCGAAGTCCACCCTGGGCCTTGTAGGCGTAGGGTGGCTAATAAAAATCATAATTCATATATTGCAGAAGATGGGACATTAATAATAATACATGTTTGCAGGATGTCTTGAGATATCACAAGCTGTTGGCTATTCAATATGGGCACACATGCTTTTGAAAGGTGTTAATTGCATCTACTCCTAGACAATACAAAGGTGCCAAGCCCCTTTAGAGACAGTATGTCTGTCTAGATAATGTGATTGAGGTTCCTTGTATGGGTGTGAAGATTATCTGTGATTGTGTATTATTCAAGGTTAATTGATGATTCGGTGCCCACATGTCTAGCTACTGATTAGATAATTAGCCTCAGTGTGTGAATAAGGGGGTGGAGATTGCATTGTCCTGTGATTGGCTGTAACATCTTGTACTGTATAAAAGCTGTAAAAGCTGAGAAGAAACCAATAAAGTGTTCATTCATTTTGAAACCAGAGAGAGTACCAGAGCTTGTGTCTCGGTTATTATGGGAAATGGAGTGGATCGTGTATGCAGGATTGTCAGAGTGTGTCGGATAAGCTTGTCGTGGTTGGATGGAAGGTCGTAAACGGTGGTGACCATTACACCACCTTTGGAAGAAAAGATGGGGCGAAGTACAATTTTGTCTTTGTGACAAACTAAGAAAGAGCTGCTAAATCCGATACACTTCTAGCAGAAGAGATAGCAATCAAAAAGGCCAATTTCCTGTTTAAAAGAATCAAAGGAATATGGCAAAAAGGTTCAAATGGTTGCTTTTGCAAGACTGGCAATACCAAGTTCAAATCCCAAGGACAAAATGGAGACTTGACTGTCGGATTTATCCACAGTACTCCCCGAATGAAAGCCTGAACAAGGGAACGAGATGCCAGTGGCCTCTGAAAAGAGACCGATAGAGGCGATATTTGACCCTTCATGGTACTCGGGGGTAATTTCATATCCACTCCTAATTGTCAAAAGGCGAGAATCCTACTTATGGCATACTTTTGAGGATTCCACCTTCTGGAATCACACCAGGAAGCATACGCCTTCCAGGCTCTATAGCAGATAAGCCTGGAGGCTGGCTTTCTAGCGTTAATGAGTGTAGAAAGAACTGGACCGCAAGAGACCTAGTCTCTTCAAGATGTAGGTCTCAGTAGCCAGACCGTCAAATTTAGCTTCTGTAAGGAAGGGTGGACCCTGTGACAGCAGGTTGTGACGTAGTGGAAGTACCCAAGGTCTTCCTGCTGCCATCTTTAAAATCTCAGCATACCAGGGCCTCCTGGGGCCAATAGGAGTACTGGTATTTCCTCCTCGATCTTGCACAGCAATCTCTGTAAAAGAGGGATCGGGGGGGGCGGGGGGGATACATAGATCAGTTAAAATTGATTCCAAGGAATTATCAGAGCATCCGTAGACCAACAGATTTCGCATCCTAGACACAAAGTTGTCCAACTTCCTGTTGAGCCTCGAAGCTAGCAGGTCTACATCCGGGGCCCCCATCTCTGGAATATTGCCTGAAAGACATTGCAGTGGAGAGACAGTTGCTGGTGACTTTGATAGTCCGCTTGCCAGTTCTCTACTCGTGGAATGAAGATTGCAGAAAGACAAGGAACATGTTTTTCTGCCCATGTCAAAATCCAATTCACCTCTTTCTGAGCATCCCGACTCCCGGTGCCTCCTTGGTGATTGATATTAGCTACTGCAGTAGCATTGTCGGATTGAATCCAAACCGGGGGGCCCTGTAACCTGTGTGTCCAGGTTCTGAGGGCAAAGTATACTGCCCGAAATTCCAGTATGTTGATGGGCAGGCTCTCTTCGGTCTTGGCCCAGGTACCCTGGGCTGAAGCTCCTTCTAACACTGCTCCACAGCCCAACAGGCTGGCATCCGTAGATGCCATCCTCCAGTTGACTGGGAGAAAAGGACCTTGCTTTCTGCAAGTTCCCTGTCTTTAACCACCAACTGAAGATTTGGCGCACCTGTGGAGATAGGTGCATGGGTAAAATCAGAGCTTGGCTTTTCCTGTTCCAGGCAGCTAAAATATTGCATTGCAGTAGTCTCGAATGAAACTGGGCGTAAGGAACTGCCTTTGAAAGAGGCCACCATCTTCCCTAATAGCCTCACACAAAGGCGAATCGATGGTCCCTTCTTCGCCCCGACTTTGTGGATCAATTCTCTTAAAGACTTGATCTTTGGCTCTGGCAGGAATACCCTGCTTTGGTCTGTGTCTATGATCATGCCCAAATACTCTACCCCTTCTTAGGGCTTGCAGAGAGGATTTCTGTAAGTTTATGATCCATCCTAAATGCTCCAGGTATTTTACTGTATTGAGCACTGCGTGATCTAATCCTGCCACTGACTGATCGATCACAAGTAGATAGTCTAGGTAGGCCATCACCGCTATGCCCCGTGCCCTCAGCTTTGCCAACAGATGGGCCAGAACCTTTGTAAATACTCGGCGCACGGTTGCCAAACCAAAGGGCAGAGCCACAAACTGGAAGTGGCGATGTTCTACCGCAAACCTTAGGAACTTTTGGTGAGCGGGATGGATAGGCACATGTAAATATGAGTCTGATGTCTATCGACGCCAATAATTCTCCGCCTTGTAGGGTGGCGACCACGGATCGAATAGTTTCCATTCGGAAATGGCGAATGCTCAGAAATTTAGAGATCTTAGATCCGGGATGGGTCCGACGTCTTCATTTGGTTTTGGAACAAAGAGGTTTGAGTAAAAACCTAAATTTTGCTCCTTTAGGGGTACTTCCATGATTACCCCTTGAGACATGAAGTCATCCAATCCTTTGAAGGATTTTCTTTAATGAATCTTTGGAGAGCCTTGAACTTCTGAAACGGTAGGGTGGGATCTCACGAAATTCCAGCTTGTATCCCAAGGATACTGCAGAAACTACCCACTTGTCCTGGATCTTTGTCTGCCATGCCGCTGAAAACTGCAGAAGCCACCCCCCACCACACGGCCGAGTGGGGGTGCCTCTTCATAAAGAGGCTTTGGGGTTTTGCTTGCTAGCTTTTGAACCCCACAGCTTCTTGTTCTTCTGTGCCTGGTTTTCTTTAGCCTTTGCGGCTGGCTGAAAATGCGGTCGCCACTGGCAGATCTTCCAGGAGCCAGGGAGAGAGAACGTTTAAAACAAGGATGCTAGTTTTTCGTTTCTGGCAAAAGAGTAGTCTTACCGCTCTATATCATTTGAACATACTTTTACAAATCATCCCCAAAGAGGCGTTTGCCATGAAAGGGGAAACTGGACAAAAGCTTTTTGCACGGGCCTTCCGCTGACCAATGTTTTAGCCAAAGAATTCTGCGCATATGCAGCAGCTGGAGCGTAAGGCGAGATGCCTGATGAATAGAATCTCTAATGGCATCCACTGTGAAACATAAGGCCCTAGGCATATTTTCCCCAAATTTGACCTGCTCCGGCGGAAGCAGATCTTTCAGCCCTATATAAATGAAAGAGGGGGCTTCTGCGCTAAAATTCAAGGTCGCCCTAAACACACAGAAAAAACAATGCAGCAAAAACAAAAAGTGCCAACACAACACCTATAAATAAACAACTGTAAGGAAAAAGTAATTGCGCAAAGTGAATAAGACCAACAAATGTTAGATATTAATTTGCAGAGTGATGCAGGTGACCTATAAATCAATAGTGCCAAATACTATAGTGCCAGATACTATAAAGTGCAGACAGAGCCCATGATGTTATAGAAGGTGTTCCAGGATACCCGCTGGTTCCGTGAAAAGATGTGCACTTCACCACACACACATTCTGGTCTCCCAGAACTCTCACCTCTAAACGGCTAAAAAGAGACCTCAATGTGCAGATCCACGGCTGGTTATCTCCCTGATGTTCCTGGTGTCCGCAATATAGATAGGAATGACAAATATAGAAGTAAAACGTGCATATAACACAGCGGCACCACGCTGGTGTCACGGCAATCCCGGTGTACGTCTCCCTTCACCCTACGCGTAACGACTTACGAGTCTCACCTTCTATAACATCATGGACTCTGTCTGCACTTTATAGTATCTGGCACTATAGTATTTGGCACTATTGATTTATAGGTCACCTGCATCACTCTGCAAATATCTAACATTTGTTGGTCTTATTCACTTTGCGCAATTACTTTTTCCTTACAGATCTTTCAGCCCGTTTCACCTGATCCTTTAAGAACCGACACATTACTGCCGCCACAGCAGGTTGGGTTACTGCGCCCGCCAGGAGAAAGGAAGACCATAGTTAAGATTCCAACTTCTTTTCAGAAGGATCTTTAAATACTTGGGCATTGTCCACCAGACAAGTTAAGCTTTTATTTACACAAGAGATAGCTGCATCCACGTAAGGCAGACTCCATTTCTTGGCAAACTTCTCCATAGGATAAAGAACTCTGCGTAAATCAAATTCTCCAATAAAGGATGGATCGGAAAGGCACAAGCAGCCTGTAGGGATTTTAATGAAACCAGATGTCTCGAGAGATCTGTACAGCGTGCAGAGATGGCACAGGCTGGGAACAGGCTGAAAACAGGAACTGTAGCTGCTACAAACTAGGACAACATGTGTCGGGTCAAAGCCCTTCGTCAGGTCGTTAAAATGTAGCATGTGCAAACTATTTATAGGGGACATCCTAATGACCTGACGAAGGGCTTTGCCCCGACACATGTTGTCCTAGTTTGTAGCAGCTACAGTTACTGTTTTCAGCCTGTTCCCAGCTGTACAGATCTCTCGAGACATCGCTCCAGGAACACCATTCTGGCAGCCGCCTACTTCGTTTTCACGGGCTCAGCCTCTAACCCAGCCTCCTACCTTCCATTCAATCCCGGACTAGCACTTCCTGATTCTGGCTCCCGCCCCTCCATTCAGCATCAGTGAGACGCCCTGCATTGCCTGAGTGTAGCGTGCAGCTTGGCCAGCTTCTTGTCTCCAACGGCTGACAGAATCCCTTCTTCTCTGACCGACCATCCATCCACCAGGGTGAGGGTAAGAGCGTGCTAGTCACTCTGTGTCAAGCTGTCTAGCATTGGATTGCCTCCCCCACGTCAGAGTGCCTGTGGGATAGACATATGCCTGGCAGAAGTGCTTCTTCTTGTGATTGCGCTGAGGTTAATTGTGTTGTGGAGTAGAACCTCTTGGATCATTTACATTGCATATGCTGTGGTTTTAAACTGGAACTTTGGATATTCTCTTTTGAGACACCATTTATTTTTAATAAATCTATTAACATGTTTGTGGGACTTTTGCAATGATTTAGTTGTAGCGCTTTCTTTAAGGATTTTTCTAGTTTGTTTTGACCCCTCCACATCATCCTTTCCAGCTGCTTATCAACCAATCCAGTCCTCACCTTTGATATATTTATCGAATATCACCATTTGGTGTTAATGTGTGGACATTACCTTACTTTGTACCTTTGGCGCTGTACTTGTTTTGTTTGTTTTATGGGATTAAAAGTGTCACTTTCACCAAGCGCACACATCTATAAATATCCAGCACAAGGGAAATTCTTCAGGATTTGTGCCGTTTTCACCTGCCAACAATGGATTTTTTCATAGTCTTGATATTTGTTACACAGGATTTCATATGCACTTTAATATGTATGCACCAGCTGTTTTATATTGATTGCAGCGGATTATTATTATTCTTGATTTACACAGGTTTATTGAACGTATTGATTGCGTAGTTTAATCAGCACAGGTGCACTCATTTTATATTCATTGCACACCTTGTTATATTGCACACTTGCATCAGATGCACCAAGCACGCATGCACTTTTGGACTATTTATATTTTGGATATTTTTTTTTTTAATATTTATATAGCATGATGTTTTTTCATATTTTTTATTTATGACCTCAAATAGAACAGCGCCACACCTACTATCTTCTCCAACCAAAATGCATATACTACTGTGCTAGTTTAGCAATTTCACATAAGTATGCAACTAACAAGACAGTTTCACTCAGGAGTAGGTGTCTATTTTGGGAGTGCTCAGCCAACCACAGAGATCATACATGCCCCTACGCTGCCGTGTCCCTGCAAGGAAAGCTCCTCTGATCACTTCCTGCCTGTATATTTGCCATAGGAATAGCGTGCCCATGCACGCTCACGGGTCCGCCCCCCCCCTCCCATAGTTGTATAGCATAAAGCGTGCCCTGTGCGCGCAACCTAGCGGGTAATGGCGGTGATCAGATATAAGGAAGATACCCCTGATACCTGCCTGAGAGGAGGGAGGAGGCAGCTGTTTATGGCAGAGCTTCTGCAGCGGAAGGAGTGTGCTGTCTGAACGAACTGACACTGCTCTGGAGCCAGGCGAGTACAACTCAGCTCTCTACTCCCTCCAGTGGTTGCCAGAAAAAAAAAAAGACACCTAATCAAAAATAGGAAAGGTCCTTAACCACTTAAGGACCCGCTCATGCACATATACGTCGGTACTTTAACCACTTAAGGACCGCCGCATGTACATTTACGTCGGCAGAATGGCACATTGGCTCCCAGCCAATGCGCGCACTCCCCCTGCGTGTCACTTCCTCTGCCTGTGTAAACACAGAAAGGGGAAGTGATGTAATCTCTCCTCTCTGCGGTATTCTCAAACGCCGCTGAGGAGAGAAGACATCACAAGTGAGTCTGCACCAACACTACACTGACACCACACACATAGGCACATTAACCCCTTCCGATCACCCCCCACCCCGTCACTGAATGCAGTGATCATATATGTACTGATCACTGCATTTAGTGTCAGTGTGACAGGCAGTTAGTGTTAGGTTCAGGGTAGCCCCGTACGCCCCCCCCCCCCCCAATAAAGTTTTAACCCCTTGATCACCGCCCTAGTTACCCCTTTCACCCCCCATTTTGCCAGTGTCACTAAGCGATCATTTTTCTGATCGCTGTATTAGTGTCACTGTTGCCGCTTAGTAGCTAGTTTTTTTTTATTTCGATGTTTTTTTACTAAAGACATGTGGCTGAATACATTTTGGCCTAAATGTTTGACTAAAATTTAGTTTATTTGATTTTTCTTATAACAAAAAGTAAAAAATATTGTTTTTTTCAAAAACGTCGCACTATTTTTGTAAATAGCGCAAAAAATAAAAATAAATCGGTGATCAAATACTATCAAAAGAAAGCTCTATTTGTGGGAAGAAAAGGACGCAAATTTTGTTTGGGAGCCACGTCGCACCACCGCGCAATAGTCTGTTAAAGCGACGCAGTGCCGAATTGTAAAAACGCCTCTGGGCATTTAGCAGCATATTGGTCCGGTCCTTAAGTGGTTAAAGATGGATATCTCGGCAACGGCAGCAGCTGCTGCCACAACCGAGGTATCCATATTTAGCATGAGCGGTCGTATAAATGTTAACGGTGGTCTCCGCGGCGGATTCGTCGCGAGATCACCGTTATCGACAGTGGGAGAGGGGGCCCCCCTCCCGCTTACCGGAGCCGTTGGTAGCGGCGGAGGCGATCGGGTCCTGCTGCCTGATGTGTGGGGATGCGAGTGAGGGCAAGATGGCCCCCACCCGTCCCCATAGCATAGCAAGGCGGAAGCGACGTCAAAACGTCAGTCACGCCCATGCGTCTTAAAGGCACATTTTTTTTGTCATCTTTTCAAATGACAAAATTGCCATTTTTTTTTTTTTTTTTGCATTCAAGTCTAAATATGAGAGATCTGAGGTCTTTTTGACCCCAGATCTCATATTTAAGAGGACCTGTCATGGTTTTTTCTATTACAAGGGATGTTTACATTCCTTGTAATAGGAATAAAAGTGATAAAAATATTTTTTCAGTGTAAAAAAATGATAAAATAAAAAGAAAACAAAAATGTGTTTCTTTTAAAAGCGCCCCATCCCGACGAGCTCGCGCCTGCATATGAAAACGGTGTTCAAACCATACAAGTGAGATATCACCGCGATCGTTAGAGCGAGAGCAATAAATCTAGCCCTAGACCTTTTCTGTAGCTCAAAAGATGCAACCTATAGAATTTTTTAAACGTCGCCTATCGAGATTTTTTAGGGTAAAAGTTTGACGCCATGCCACGAGCGGGCGCAATTTAAGCATGACATGTTGGGCATCATTTTACTCGGCTTAACATCTTTCACAATATTTAAAAAAAATTGGGCCAAATTTATTGTCTTATTTTTTAATTTAAAAAAGTACATTTTTTCCAAAAAAAGTGTGCTTGCAAGACCGCTGCGCAAATACGGTGTGACAAAAAGTATTACAATGACCGCCGTTTTATTCTCTAGGGTGTTAGAAAAAAATAATAAAATGTTTGGGGGTTTTAAGTAAATTTCTAGCAAACAAAAATGTTTAGTCTTGTAAACACCAAATCTGAAAAACACCCAAGGTCCTTAAGTGGTTAAGCTTCAAACTTAGGACTCCTTCCTGGCTTACCTTATCCCGCCGCAGGTTTTCTGCCAAGCAAAATCAATCAACCCCCATCACGGCGGGGTATGTGTTCCAACCTTCAGGGATATGGGTTCCTACTTAAAGGAGGCCTCCTCCCTGGGCCTTGTGAAAGACTCTGCCAAGACTTTTAGCGTATAGTAGCGGAAGTGCTGGACCCTAGAGCCAAGTCCTCTGAAAAGAGACATTACAGGTGACACCTCGTCCACGAGGTCCGGATATCATCCAGTTTTGCTGTAAAAATGTAGGCATCTTGGACGGACACCTTAGACACTGGCAAAAAAACTGAGGTACTTCTCTTATGGGAGAGGTTATATGGAGGGGAACTTGTCTTCATTGGTTGTGCTAGTGTTCAATCACCTCTGGTGACAATACAACCCACTATGTAATTAATAGAGGCTCTGTGTCCCGTGGTGTATGACAAAGAAAGACAATTTTATACAAATGAGAAAAAAAGCACACACACCACATATGTTACAGGCACAACTTATTGCAAAACTAGCAAGACATCAAAATGATCCTTATGTAAACAAGTATGCTTTTTTTTTTTTTACTTCTCACAAAATAGTTAATTACAGCTATGTAAAATGGAATGTTTAAGGCTGCAATAGGGACACTGAAATATACCTGTTGTATTCTTAGCAAAAATGGAATTCCAAAGGTGCCAAAAACTTCCTTATGAAAATGAGCCACAGTAATTAGCATTTCATTTTCTTTGTCTATATCTACCTGGTCCAAAGGAATTTCCTGTAAAACAGTACAAAATAAGTGACAAGTAAAATTTACTAGAATATAAACAGCAATTTCAAAGACAAGACATTCAGAGTAAGCAAATGTGAGCTGCATTTCTCGTTTTACCAAAACGCAGTTATACAAAATAGCTGGTACCATAAACTTGCCTCTATTCGAAATGTTCGACTTGTTGCAGGTGATAGACATTCTAATAGCTCCTCCTCTTGATGCACACCAATGATCTTGTAGCTTACAATTTCTAGCAGCCTTGAAGAAAAAAAAAACACAATAAAATAAGCATGGGTAAAGTAGTTATTCCTGCGCTACAGTGGAAACTATGTGTGCAGAGGGTAAAGTAGCGGCAACTACCGTATGGGCCAACCACTACCCATAGTGAGACATGGAAAAAAAATCTAGAGATGGTGTTGCGCTCCAATAGCATAGAATGGTGCAAGTGGTAAAATGTATAAATAACCAAAATAGTATAATTGATAAATGAATGTGCAAATACAGTGCGGAAAATAAGTATTTGAACACCCTGCTATTTTGCAAGTTCTTCCACTTGGAAATCATGGAGGGGTCTGAAATTGTCATCGTAGGTGCATGTCCACTGTGAGAGACATAATAAAAAAAAAAAATCAGAAATCACAATTTATGAATTTTTAACTATTTATTTGTATGATACAGCTGCAAAGAAGTATTTGAACACCTGTCTATCAGCTAGAATTCTGACCCTCAAAGACCTGTTAGTCTGCCTTTAAAATGTCCACCTCCACTCCATTTATTATCCTAAATTAGATGCACCTGTTTGAGGTCATTAGCTGCATAAAGACACCTGTCCACCCCATACAATCAGTAAGAATCCAACTACTAACATGGCCAAGACCAAAGAGCTGTCCAAAGACACTAGAGACAAAATTGTACACCTCCACAAGGCTGGAAAGGGCTACGGGGAAATTGCCAAGCAGCTTGGTGAAAAAAGGTCCACTGTTGGAGCAATCATTAGAAAATGGAAGAAGCTAAACATGACTGTCAATCTCCCTCGGACTGGGGCTCCATGCAAAATCTCACCTCGTGGGGTCTCAATGATCCTAAGAAAGGTGAGAAATCAGCCCAGGACTACACGGGAGGAGCTGGTCAATGACCTGAAAAGAGCTGGGACCACCGTTTCCAAGGTGACTGTTGGTAATACACTAAGACGTCATGGTTTGAAATCATGCATGGCACGGAAGGTTCCCCTGCTTAAACCAGCACATGTCAAGGCCCGTCTTAAGTTTGCCAATGACCATTTGGACCGTGTTTGGAGGAAGAAGAATGATGAGTACCATCCCAAGAACACCATCCCTACTGTGAAGCATGGGGGTGGTAGCATCATGCTTTGGGGGCGTTTTTCTGCACATGGGACAGGGCGACTGCACTGTATTAAGGAGAGGACGACCGGGGCCATGTATTGCGAGATTTTGGGCAACAACCTCCTTCCCACAGTTAGAGCTTTGAAGATGGGTCGAGGCTGGGTCTTCCAACATGATAATGACCCGAAGCACACAGCCAGGATAACCAAGGAATGGCTCTGTAAGAAGCATATCAAGGTTCTGGCGTGGCCTAGCCAGTCTCCAGACCTAAACTCAATAGAGAATCTTTGGAGGGAGCTCAAACTCCGTGTTTCTCAGTGACAGCCCAGAAACCTGACTGATCTAGAGAAGATCTGTGTGGAGGAGTGGGCCAAAATCCCTCCTCCAGTGTGTGCAAACCTGGTGAAAAACTACAAGAAACGTTTGACCTCTGTAATTGCAAACAAAGGCTACTGTACCAAATATTAACATTGATTTTCTCAGGTGTTCAAATACTTATTTGCAGCTGTATCATACAAATAAATAGTTAAAAAAATCATACATTGTGATTTCTGGAATTTTTTTTTTTGATTATGTCTCTCACAGTGGACATGCACCTACGATGACAATTTCAGACCCCTCCATGATTTCCAAGTGGGAGAACTTGCAAAATAGCAGGGTGTTCAAATTCCTATTTTTCCGCACTGTATACAAATAGACTGACTGAAAGTTAAAAATCACTATAAATGCGAAGATGAGGTGCATCCGAAGGTGAACTGAATGAATGTGCAAACAGTGCAGGTAGGATGACTCAGGTGCATAAATAAAATTACAACGTAAAGATAATGTATGCAGTCGTAGAGGAAGTTGCAGGATGGTGTTATGCTCCAATCAAAATAAATGACTGAACATAACTGATATACAATGATGGATGAATAAACAGTGAACTAAATAAGAGTGCAAATACAAATAGATGACTGTATAATGCAAGTAAAACCACATTGTATGAATGGTGGATGGAACCACAAGATTGTCCAATTGTTACAAAGTGCAAATGGTGCAACTGCAACTCAGTCCAGGAGGTAATGGAATTTAATCAAAAGAAATTGCAAAGTGCGAGTGAAGTGCTGGGTGCTAAATGACATCAGCAGGTGGCAAGGTGACTTGCTGGTGACACAGTCAGGAGTCAAACTCTGCCCAACCCTGTAAGGCTCACATCACGTCATTTGCATGTTCCTATTCATATGAAGGAATGCCAATTGCAAGGCAGGTCAGATGATCCACCTGGCCAGCAGTTTTAAGATAAGGGTCCGAGTGCCGGACCCTAGGTAGGCAATCTTTTCATGAGTAATATTCTGGATCAGGCGGTGTCCAAGATCAGACCCAGGTACTTCAGTGTGAGAGCACACTTTGGAATGTGGATTATCCAGGAACCGATTTGAAAGAACTATTGTTCTTAGGATATCAGCAGAGTCCTGCCTGAGGAGTGCTTCAGCAGTAGTTTGCCACGGTAAACCGACATGAATACCTTGAGTTCGTAGAAGAGGCAGATGTGGGGCAAGCACTATTGTGAACAAACAGTGTTAAAAGCTTAGGCCGAATGGCAGTGCCACAAATTGGAACTGCTAGCCTCTCACATTAAATGGGAATGTGTAGATGGGCATTTGTTTCTGTCTACTGATGCAATGATTATTTCCCCTTGACTGAGAAACCATGACAGATCTGGTTTGTTGATTCCATTTGGAATGCTAGAACACAAAGAAGTATGTTTAGGATGTTAAGTCCAGTACTGGGAAGATACCCAGCTTGGTTTGGGACTATAAACAGGTTTATTAAAAACCTTAAAACCATTCTTCTGTAGGAACTGGTACAATCATCACCAAGATGGTCATTAAATCTGCCTTCCATTGGTCTGAAGCTGGCAGAGGATAGGGCAGTAAATAGCAAGGATAGGGCAGGGAAAGAAACCATTTAGTCCACCCTTTGAAAAATAGATTAAACTTAGGAGGTTCAGGATGTTAACAACCCCTTTCCCCTCTTTGAAGAGTTGGGATGACCCTTTGCTGTGAAGAGGGCTTCTGGGTAGGCCAAGACTTGTGACAAAAGGAAGTGTAAGGCTACATTCGCAGGGGTGTTTAATCAACACAGTAAATCTCAGTGGCAACAATCTACTAATACAAAATGTGACCGTGGTTGCTGGTGGCCAGGTAAACAAAGGGGCGGAACCAGAAGTGACAAACTACTTATTGCTCCCAGGGTTACAGAAAGAGGGTAAAAACTTGAGTTACTCTCTACATGGCAGCCATCTCTGCTGACCTTATCACTCCCGGCCTCCGCGAGAGGCGGCGGCAGGAGGGGGACGAGACACCCTTCCGCCACCTGCAGAGGTGATCAAGTGGCAAATTACATGTCACACACATGAAATGGCGCCAAACTATGGTGTGCTCTTCTACTTGGTTTGTTCAGTTTTTAACCACTTGCCTTGTCTAAAGAAGTCCTCGGCTTTGTGGGGGTATAAATGAATGATCCCTGAAGCTACAGACATCATTCAGATATTGTAGTTTTCAGCCGGCGATTCCCTACACCATAAGAATGATCATAGCTGCTGGTCAGCCACTTGATCGCTCTTACGGGCGGCGAGAGCGGACACCCCCCCCCGATGCTTCTACCGACTCACCTCTGCGATCGGTGAGTCGGAGAACAGATCCACCAACCACGGATCTCCACCCTAGAGATTTCTGGCAGACCAGATGGTCGCTGGAGTCTCTATGATCGTCGGAGGCCTGGCACGATGTTATGACATCACGCCTGGCCTCTGCATTTAAAAAACGCAGCCGCCTCAGTAGGGAAGCCCTGATGTTTTTTTTTATATTATTTTAGGCTTCCCAGCCTAGAGGTGAAATATGTCTTATTGGCCCCATATTTCATTGTAAAGAGGTCCTGTTGTGCCATATTCCTATTACAAGGGATGTTTAAATTTTTTTTTTAAATGTGTCAATTTTTTTTTTTTATTGTTAATTTTACTAAAACGTAAAGTGCCCTTGTCCCTGTGTGCTTGCACGTAGAAGAAAACGCATACACAAGTCCCGCTCACATATGAAAATGGTGTTGAAACCACACGTTAGGCGTCACCACGAATGCGGGAGCGAAGTTTGGCGCCATTCCCCGAGCGTGTGGAATTTTGAAGCGTGACATGTTGGGTATCTATTTACTCGGCGCAACTTCATCTTTCACATTATGCAAAAAAAAAAAAAAAGTCTAACTTTGCCGTTTTTTTTTTTTTAAAGCATGAAACTTTATCCAAAAAAAAAGTGGTTTAAAAATTGCTGCGCAAATACTGTGTGAGATAAAAAGTTGCAATGACCGCCAGTGTCTTATCTAGGGTCTCTGCTAAATAACATATATAATGTTTGGGGGTTCTATGTAAATTTCTAGCAAACAAAATATGATTTTTACATAGAAATTTCAGAATTGGCCTGGTGGGCAAGTGGTTAATACGAAAGCAACTAGCAGGAACACCAGGAACATCACATAAAGGAAGCAATGCAAAGAGAACAGAATATTTTCTCATACAAGTACATGGTACAGCAGACACATCAGCAATATGAAATGCTGGGGTAAACAAATGCATTAAATCTCAAAAGCATTCTATGCATTAAGTGGAAAACCTTTCTGTGGTGCTGCAGCCCCCCCCCCCAATTTACTTGATTGACCCCGATCTTTCTCCGGCTGGGAACGAGCACACCAGCTCTAGCAGGTGTCTCGTGTCCTGATTGGATAGATTGACAGCAGCGGGAGCCTGTGGCTGCGCTGCAATCAATCAAATCGCGTCTTGCATTTTGTGTGAATTGACACAGAAGCAGGACTCTGGAGCGCCGACACGGGTGTCAACCTTAGGAGAGCCTTCTCCAATGTAAGCACTCGATGCAGGGAGGAGCCCCCAGAGGGACGCCAGCAGAGGCAGATTGTGGCCACTCTGTGTAAAACCAACTGCACAGTGGAGGCAAGTACGACAAAAAAAAAAAAAAAAAACCCAAGTGTTTGTAATGTCAGAAGGTTTTATTTTTATCTTAATGCATTCTATACATTAAGATTAAAAACTTTCTGGTTGCAGGAGCCACCATAGCACCCCCTAATACTTACCTGAGCCCCTTCTCTCTCTAGCGATGTCCACGAGTGCCTCGAACGTTGGGGACTGCTGTCAGGGTCAGTCAATCAGGAGAGGGAGGGGCCAAATCGGGGCTCATTGTCTGAATGGACATAGGGAGCTGTGACTCAACTTGGGTGTCCCCATAGCAAGCTGCTTTCTGTGGGGGTCACTCGACAGGAGGTAGAGACAAGGAGAGCAGAAGAGGGACCCGAGAAGAGGAGAATCTGGGCTGCCCTGTGCAAAACCACTACACAGGGCAGGCAAGTATAACTAGGGTTGCCACATGTCCCGGATTCACCTGGACAGTTCGGGTTTGGAATCATGCATCCTTTTTTTCAGACCACCTGAAACCTGAACACATTTTTCAGACCAGTCTATCGCTTCCCAAAGCCAGCACTAACAAATCACACACACACACACACACACACACACACACACACACACACACACACACACACACACACACACACACACACACACACACACAAGAGGAGAGAGGGCTCGATATGCACCTCTTCCCCCTGCCCCTATCCCTCTATGTCTTTCCAATGCCTGGCACTGTGGCTAAAAAAAAAGGAAAGTGGGGGTGGGAAATTTGAAGACCAGTAGCCTCAGATACATCTGGATGAGAGGTGCTGACTGCCAAGGGATGAAGGAGTTCACCATGCTTCCCTGTCTGACTGAGGTCTCCCCATTTGTTACTCCTGTCTCCAAGTACACAAAAGTAAATTAGGGCTCCCAGAGCAATCATTACATCAGAGTTCTCCTTTACACCAGAGGCCACAGTGTTCCTCTTTACATCAGAGTTCTCAGTGTTCCCCTGAAATCAGGGTTCCCAGAGCATCCCTTATGTTACAGTCCCCAGAGTTCGCTCTTACATCAGAGTCCTCCCTTACAGTGTAAGGAAACTGAGCTCAGATGTAAAAGGGGAACACTGTGGACACTGATGTAAAGGGGGACACTTGTGATTAATTTCATATGATTAGAAATGTTATTTAAATTGCAAAATATATGTAAAGTTTATAATATAAAACAATAAAATTGCTGTGCATCGCTTAAGTGTACAAGTTTGACATGAAAAAAATGTGGCAACACTAAGTATAACATGTTTTTTTCAGTCTAGGCACCTGGCAGGTCCAGACATCGTGTCTGGATTACGCAGTGCCTGGACCGATTCCAGTGATGTCAGCAGAGAACATACTTCAGCCCACTCTGCTGAAAACGTGTTACAGGAGTGCAAAACGAATTGCACTCCTGTGACCAATAGGAGAAGCCTAGCCAAAACAAGCTCAGGCTGGACTTCTCCTTTGGAAGTGTGCTGCACAACATTTGGACAAGCCTGTGAAATACTGGGAGAATATAGCCTGGTCAGATGAGACCAAATTTGAACTCTTTGGATGCCATAATACACACCATGTTTGGAGGTCAGATGGCATTGCACATCACCCCAAAAACATATCAATAGTGAAGTTTGGAGGTGGGAACATCATGCTGTTTTCCATCTCATCTACTATACGCCATCCAAGCTGGCAAATATTTATGGGTTCAATACTCATTTTACCCACTGTGTGCAAAATATATACACACACACACACACACACACACGGTGACAATACTTATTTTACTGGCTGCATATGGTTTTGGTTAATATCAAGTACCACCTCTGCCTTTACAGTCCATTTTATTGCCTGAGGTTATGACCAAATTATTTTCCTATATGCATCTTACTCATCATTGTGGAAGACGTATGGCATCTTGTCTTTTGATTTGTCCAACGTAAACAGACCGTCTACTGTGGATCTAGATTCCTGGGCCTCCGACAGTCGTCTCATCGGGCTTTGGTGCTGGAAACACCCCCAAGTAAATAAGTAAATCCCATATTTCATGAACCCATATGTCCTCCTTCAGAATTGACCTGGTGTTTACCCAACTCCGCCCTGCTTCACATAGTTCATGAGACCTCATATATAGCATGCAAGTTGTCTGACCTCTCTGCTGAAAACAGTTAACTTCAATTTACCTACGGTCACTGGGGAGGGGTCTGCTGATTGATGTGTCAACAGGTGCCTCTACTTTTACCACATGCTGGGAAACCTTGATACCGCCTCTGTTCCTGTTATGTGGGATTCTTGTAAAGCTGTGATAAGGGAGAGGGGATACATTTTTTATTATAAAAGCCGCTTGCGTTCACTACAATGCTGACAGGGGTTGTCGGAAACCAAATTATGCTTTCTCCCCCTCTAACGATACCTTCATTGCCTTGTTGGAGGCAAGATATTCAATTGCACATGGCTTAATTAACCCATACTTCATGCACCAGGAGGACCGAGTCACTTTTTGACAATTAAGACAGAAACGGCAAACTGATATCCCTACTGGTGGTTGCCCAAAGGTTGCAAACACATATTCCATGTATCAAAACTTTGGCTGCGTTACTCTCTTCTGACTCGGAGGTCAAAGTGGAGACATTTGTACAATACTTCAGCCTTTAATATGCCCCCACTTCCTACATACAGCAATGAGGCGTTAGACTCCCTTCCATCACTGCTCACTATTCCTTTGAGGTTAGAGAATGACAGGGCTTTTTTTTTAGATGCTGCCATGTCCCTGGAGAAAATAGATGTGGCATATAGGCTTCACCTGCACTCAAATCTCCAGGGTCAGAGAGATACCCAGTTGAGTGGTATGGGAGTAATGCTGAGAGAGTTTAATCCCTAAATTACCCTCTATGCATAATGTTTAGATTCCTCTAATCTATGTGGGATGCCCATGTAGTCCCCATACCCAAACCTGGTAGTAAAAGGCATTAGAGAATGTAGGGCCTTATATGCAGATGATTTACTTTAGTTGGGAGCGATTCGGGTCAATTCCAAAAAGCGACTTGAAATCTTGCACCCCTTTTCTTGCTGCTCCGGCCCAAATGTCAACTGAACCAAGTCCTCCATTTTGCACTTAGACGCTGAAGCATTTATTTAAGCAGATCCAGGCCTCCCGTTACAATTGGTTTCCCCAATCATCTATTTGGGAGTGCAAATCACAGCTAGGGCCTCAGACTTTGACACAATCCATTCTGGTCATGTTGAGTTAGAAAACGGAAATGTGGTTCTTGTCCCTTATTGGCAAAATAAAAATGTTACCAATTAAAAAAAAAAATATTTTTTGTACTCACTGTAAAATCCTTCTCTGTCGTCCATGGACGGACACAGCCTTCTCAAGTCTTGACAAGTGGGTTATGTTCCTGTTCACAGGAGAGGACTAGGCAGAAACATTTTAGATATTTAAAGACGTTACTTAAACAGAGTTGAGCAGCCCCACCCAGGGGGTGGTCCCTCCAGACATAACCCTCCTCCCTGCAGCATGCAGCTTCAGTTCGGAACAAGCAGTACAAACCTAAAAAAGGGGTGGGTGCTGTGTCCATCCATGGACAACAGAGAAAATTTTATGGCGAGTACAAAAAAAAATCAATTTTCTCTTATAGTCCATTGACTGACACAGCCTTCTCAAGTCTTGACAAGTGGGACGTCCCCAAGCAGTGTCAAAAAACGAGGGGTGGGAATAATATCAGTAAATACTAACAACTTTACCCCAAACGAGCAGAGCTCCTCAATGGAGGAGGTGCAACTTTAAACAGCCACCTGCAAAACCTTGCAGCCGAAGGAAGCATCTGAAGATGCACTCACATCAACCTTGTAAAATTTAGAAAAGGTGTGAACAGATGATTAAGTCGCCGCCTTACACACCTGTGAGACAGACTCTTGATGTCAGAAAGCCCAGGAAGCACCAATTACCCTGATCGAATGTGCCGTGACCAGAAAGGAGGGTGCCCGCCCCTTAAGAGCATAGGCCTGTATGACTGTCTGTCTGATCCACCGAGAAATGGTGGCCGACGAGACCGCCAGGCCCTTTTGTGGACCGGATACCAAACACAAAGGGAGTCAGACCGCACAAAGATGTAGGCCTTCAGCCAGAATTTGAATAAAAACCCTAAAACCTCTCGTCCTGCGGGACGGGTAAAGCCACCCGGAACTCAGCTAGTCCTGCACTGCCCCTAACAGGGCAGACCGACGAGCCGGAAGAAGAGGGAGACTTGAGGGAAAGTATCTGTTCGGTGGATAGGAAAGAAACCATCTTGTACCCCGAAGAGACCATCTCGCACACCTACTGGTCGGAGAGTCCACCGAGTCATGAACCTGCGAAGCCGTCCCCCCACCCATGAGTCGGGCGGGGGCAAGACTTCATGCAGTGGCGGGCTTGGATGCCCGGCTTGTTCGGCTTATGCACCCAAGGACGCTTTTGTCCCCCAGCAGAGCCCTTGTCGGCCTGGGAGGGTTTACACGCAGGACCTGACTGACGAAAACACCGCTTCTGCATGGGAAAAGGACCCGGCTTATGGCGGGGCTCCTTCCCCTTGGTGGACTGAGGGAGGGAGGCGAGTGCTTTTGCCCCCAGTGACATCCTTGATAATGTCATCTAGCGAGGAACCAAAAAGCCTCCCATCTTTGAAGGGTAAATCTGCCAGGGCTTTTTTGGAAGCTTGGTCAGCAGACCAGCATTTCAGCCAAATGAGGCGACACAAAACCAGAGCCGAAAAAGAAGCCCTGGATATCAAGGGGGCTGCATCCAGAGAAGCATCACAGACATATACAAGGCCCTGGACCAGCTGGTTCGCCAGCCTAATAACTTTTGGAGGAAGTTGGTTCTCCTCCACAGACTGGTGCAAAATCTTTGCCCATTCAGTGAGTGTCCGAGACACCAGGGCAGTGGCCAGAATAGGCTGCAAGGCAGACCCCAGCATGGTAAACATGGAGCGGGTCAGTGCTTCGGACCTCCTGTCAGTCTGGTCCTTTAATGGCAGGGGTCCCTTCAATAGGGAGAGTGGTCACTTTATTTAACTGGGCAACCGGAGGATCCACTACCGGAAGAGAGGCCCACTTTAAGAGGCTCAAAAGGGTACCAAACCGCCAGCCGGCGAGGGACCACAAAAGCCTTTTGCGGCTTTTCCCATTCCGTATCAATGAACTTGTCAAGGCTGTCAAGACTTGAAAGGCATACAAGGAAAAACCTTCACAGAACGGTCCAATTTGTGTGACCCAAAAAAGACTGACTCCTCAGAGGATGTCCCAGCTGCACTATCAAGCTTAAGGGGGTGCCTTACAGCACTGACAAGTGCCCTGTCCTGTACTGACCCAAGTGAGGGGTCTTCCTCACAAGGAAGGTCCTGGTCCACATCCTCAGACAAAACAGAACCAGGAACCTGAGCACAACCAGATCCTGGTCCACATCAGAGCATTCACTAGGGGATGGCAGGGGGAGGAGGCGCTTGTTATCCCCCTTACGCCCGCACGCCGCTTCCACCCTGGCAATAAATGTTTCCAGGACTGTCGACAAAGTGTCCATGGGAACCGCAGGTGCAGGAGCACCAGCTGCCACCTCTGGCATGTTTGGGGAAGAAGAACTAGATACTGACTCCATTACAGACAGCTCTCAGGGACCTATTCAGACTCAACAACCAGCTCAGCGCTGCTGCCCGCCTCAGTACACAGCGTGCAAGAGGAAGAAAACTGTGAGGTAAAGCTGTGAGGCAATTGTGAGGAGACCTGTGCTGCACGCCGTAGGAACCAGCACTAGAGGCCAAAATCTCATCCAAGCGTCATGTTCTGCATAATCCATATTACCGTTTGGGCTTTTTTTTGTAACCAAGTGCGTTTTCTAGTTATAAAAATCAAATGATTAAAAAAAAAGAAAAAGAAAAGAAAAAACATTTTAAAAAAAAGGCTAGCCAAGGCTACATTAACTCCTGTTCATAGGCACCATAGTCATATTTCCCCAGTAGCTAGAAAACGCTGAAAAAGTATGAGCTGTAAAAAAAAAAAAAAATCACAACTTGCAGTCTCTCCTGCAAAAAGTATAAAATACTAATAAGAAATATTCCCAGAATCTATTCCCTGCCAATTTTGTCATATTGACAACCATCCAGTTTTAAACTACCAATTGTGAGATGCTCCCTAAACAACTAGAACTAAAATTAAACACCTCTATGCTTGCAGAAAAGATGCAACACCTCCACTCATCTACAACACCAACAGGATACCAGGAATCACATCAGAAGTACAGAACACAGGGTAGATTCTAATTTCAGATGATTGCTAAATGTCCTACAGGACTCAAATGTTGAGACAAGTCCAGACAGATCACAAA
Source organism: Rana kukunoris (assembly GCA_029574335.1). Lineage (NCBI taxonomy): Eukaryota > Metazoa > Chordata > Amphibia > Anura > Ranidae > Rana > Rana kukunoris. The sequence goes on from CM056054.1 coordinate 93,163,310, forward strand.
AACTTAATGAAAAAGTTGGAATGGAAATGTAAACATGCAGAAAAATCTAAAACTCGAGACTGGTGGTATCCAAACTGTGGCACAGGGGCAAGAGTGGCCCTTAACTTGCCTTTATCTGGCTCTTGGGGCACTATTCAATCAATTGACACCGATGATGGAGCACATAACCCCTACTGACACCATTAGATGCTATTCTTCCTATTGTTATTAGCAGTAGTGCCTTATTCCTCCCATTAAAACCATGATGTGACACTAATGCTGGGGTAACCTCTACTCCCACTGGTCACAATGGCTTATGTACGAACTATGTCGAATACCAGCAATCACAACATATAAATCCTATTACAGCGCAGAGTCCTGCAATATGAAAGCTGCCTGCAGTAGATGCTAGTGCTTAGTTAAAAATTACAATAGTGCAGCCTTTGCATACCAAAGTTATAGAAACTTACCTAAGTTTACCTGATCCTTTCTCAGAGAGTTCAACAGCTCTTTTACATTCTTCTAGAAGATCTCTTACACAGCCATGCTTGTCTGGATATAGTGTTATTTCCTGTTAAAAAAAAAAAAATCTTAAGCATAACTGGAAAAAAAAACTCTCCACAACAGTATTTAGAGATTATTAAATCATTTTAAGAGACTGTACACAATAGATCTAAACACTACTCATACATCTTGTAATTATTTATTTTTATAATTAGTGGGACTGCTTCATTTTTTTATTCTTAATTTCATTATTATTCCGTACAATTTTAGGCTCTGCACAACTTCTGCATACTTTCAGCTATCAAAACCATTCAACTTTTAAAATGTTCAGCTCTTTCAGCCAATAATGGGACTTGAACTTTTTTTTCTACCATTTATACTTTTTAAAATGTTAAGCTTTTTAACCATTAACATTGATGTGGATTCAAATCCTTAAAATCTTCTTCGGCTCCCAAAAGTTTCAGCTCCTTTATACTTTTCACCTACAGAAGCCAAACCAACATGTTTCACAAATTATTCAGCTATCCGGCTATATCTTTTCAGTTTGATATCTTTTACAGTTTTTGTGAAAAAACGGTTTAAGTTTAGTGATCATTTCAGGAAATGTTATCGATTAAACAGAGTGTGTATTGGGCTGCTTACAGTTGATGTCATAGATAGGGCACAGAGCCTTAAAAAAAATTGTCTCCTTCTCTATAAATTGCTCTCACAAGATCTACTTGTCATACACAATTTATACATCAAAACGTATATTTTTGTCTAGTTTCAGGCAATGTTTCAGTTTTGTGATATGCCTTTTAGTTTTGGCTGGTTGAGCTTCCAAATGACAAGAGTTCTACACTTTCTTCCATTGACTGTCCTGTATAAAAGTCTCCACATTTCACAGCGAACTTTTTAAAATCGCCAACATGCCCACATTAAGTTCAACAACATAAATTTTATACCGAGGCCATGCTTCTCTAACGATGAAGTCACTGTTTCGATAGCATGTACTGTTGTGGATTTATTAAGGCTTGTTTGAAGGGTTCTCTCAGGCCACGTACACACGATCAGACATGCCTGATGAAACTTGTCCGACGGACCGTTTTCATCGGACCAGGCTGAAGTGGTCTGTTGGTCTGATGTGCGTACACATTATCGGACCAAAATCCCCTTGGACCAAAACGAAGCGACGTAGAACACAACGGCATGATGAAAAAACAAAGTTCAATGCTTCCAAGCATGCGTCGACTTGATTCCGAGCATGTGCGGGTTTTTGGTCCTATGATTTTGTGTACTAACCATCGAACCTGTCCGACTGACAGGTTTCCAGCGGACATGTTTTCAAGCATGTTTTGAAACTTTGGTCTGCTGGAAAACGGTCCGATAGGCCGTACACACGATCGAACATGTCCGCTGAAACTGGTCTGCGGACCAGTTTCAGTGGACATGTTCGATCGTGTGTACGCAGCCTCACACTGTCTGGCAGCACACCATGGAATGACGAAAATAGCGTCCAATCGGATGATGCCTGACGAAGGGGCCCTGCGTGGCTTCTGAAACGTTGCGCACTCTGTGTTGTGATCATGCAATACATCATCCGCTTGGATGGCATTTTCATCGTTCCATGGTGTGCTGGCAAATATCTTAACTAACTTGCACCAGTATCCAGCTGGTTGTTGCTACAGCACCCAAATCCAAGAGCTGTGTCTCACTCATTAGGTGTGGGAATGAATGATAGACATGTGCAATTCTTTTAGTTGCAAACTTTTGGATAAGCCAGCCCTCTAACTTTTACCAGTCAGTCAGTGTGTCAGTGGGAGAGTAGGACGCTCCAAGCCTCCGCACGAGTCTGCTCTCGCCAGGGACCAGACAGTCAGACAGAGATCAGGTAGACTGTTAGGCAGGTTCTCTCTATCCCCCCAGAGACTCACCACCTGGCTTCCCCCGGCTTCACCTGACCCCCCTGGCTCCCTCCTTCACCCCTTCTCCAGGGGAACCAGCAGGTAAGCCATCCACTGAGGCTGCAGACGGCCGTCCTTTTCAGGACAAGCCGCTGCAGCTTACTCAAAGCCTTGGCTCTCCCCCTCTCCATACCTCCCTCCTATACCCCCACATTACCACCTCCACTCAAGCCGCCCATCCGCCACCTGCAATTTCCACCTTCTCGGGCGTTTTTCCTACACCTCCATGCCGGCCTGTGAGCAATCGCGGCAGCCGTGATCTAGGAAAAGCCGCGGCTTCATTCGCTGCCTTGCGGCGCGCCGCTTCTCACCCCCGGCAACTGTCACCAAACTCGGCCCAGAAACCCCCCCCCCCATACCCCTAAAAAGTACCTTCCACCCCCTGTCCATCGATCTAGGCCCCCACGGCAGCACTGATCCACCCAATCTGGGAGTTCACCAACCTGGATCCTGCTGCTTGATCGGCAGCCATCTTACTACACCCACCCCCAATCTCCCCTTTCTCAACACCATTGCAATTTGATCCAGGGTACACCCGATCGCCTCTCAGGGTCAGGAAGGAATTATTTTCCCCTGCCGTAGCATATTTGCGTAGCACGGCCAGGTTTTTTTTTGCCTTCCTCTGGACCAAACCAGGATAGAGGATTCAGTTAATCCTTGAAAATCCTCCCCTCCCCGGTGTTTGGCAACCATGGTTAATCTGCAATACTCGGCAGAGACCATTTGGGATCTGAGGCGATATGCCGCAACACTACCAGCCATCACCAAAAAAGCTCTTCGAACTGAGCGACTTCTGAGAATCGATCGACGATTGACTATCAAAAATCTCAGCCGCTTGCCCCAGCCTAAGCACATATTATGTGCTTTGATCAACACAAGATCGGCAGTAAAACACAGACTAGAAATCCATGATTTCATCCTACAATACGATTTAGACTGCCTCTTTATTACAGAGAGCTGGCTCACTGCTGTCGGCTGACTAACACCATTCTAGGAGAATTGGTGCCAGAAAACTATCGGATTATAACGGAAAACAGAATAGGGCAAAGAGGAGGAGGACTGGCGGTGATCCATAAGACTCATCTTGCGATCACAAAACCAGTCTTTCAAAACCCTCTTCCATTCATGGAAACCCTTACTCTGCAACTGCAAGCAAACTCCCAGGAGACCGTCCGGATTCTACTCTTCTATAGACCACCCGGTCCAAAATTGCAGCTTCTCCCTTCATTGACGGACTTTATCTCCACCTATACCCTTAACAGCAAACATTCCTTGTAATAGGAATAAAAGTGATCAATTTTTTTTTTCTATTTCAGTGTAAAAAATTATAAAAGAAATATAAATAAATAAGAAAACAACATTTTTTTTTTTTTTAAAGCGCCCCGTCCCGACGAGCTCACGCACAGAAGCGAACGCATACGCGAATAGTGCCCACATATGAAAACTGTGTTCAAACCACACAGGTGAGGTATCGCCGCGATCGTTAGAGTGAGAGCAATAATTCTAGCCCTAGACCTCCTCTAACTCAAAAAATGCAACCTATAGAATTTTTTAAACGTCGCCTATCGAGATTTTTAAGGGTAAAAGTTTGACGCCATGCCACGAGCGGGGGCGCAATTTTTAAGCGTGACATGTTGGGTATCATTTTACTCGGCGTAACATTATCTTTCACGATATAAAAAAATTGGGCAACATTTATTGTTGTCTTATTTTTTAATTCAAAAAAGTGATTTTTTCCCCCAAAAAAGTGCGCTTGTAAGACCGCTGCGCAAATACGGTGCGACAAAAAGTATTGCAATGACCGCCATTTTATTCTCTAGGGTGTTAGAAAAAATATATATATAATGTTTGGGGGTTTTAAGTAATTTTCTAGCAAGAACAACGGTTTTAGACTTGTAAACACTGAATCTAAAAAAAAAGCCCGGTGGTTAAGTGGTTAAGATATTCATCCAGTTAGCTTTAGCAATTCAGCATCTCCACTGAGCTACACCTTCTGGACCAAATGTTTAATACCCACCCAAATCTTCGGAGGGTCTGAATGGGAATAACACATCCACTAGGTCTAAGACAAAAGCTGCTCTCAGAAGAAAGTCGTTTAAGTAGCAAACGAGGCAAAGCCTCGCTGTCCCAAAGTTAGGATAAGTGCGAGATCCTAGCTGGAAACCCATTGGTGCTGACGCCAGATCAACAGGGAGCCCTCTCACCGTGAAGCACAGAAAGAACACTGACATGCGCAAAACGGGACACTCATGTATGCGTCCCTGATGTCCAAGGACGCCAGGACATCCCCCGGATGGAGCGCAGATACCAAACGAATGGATTCCATGCGGAACTACCCGACGTTCACAAAGGTATTCAGGGCCTGAGGCTGATAGAAAACCCAAACCTCTCGTCCTGCAGAAAAGGTAAAATTACCCCGCAGCTTAGCAAGTCCCACACTGCCCAAGGCAGACCGACGGGCCAGGAGAGGAAGACACGAGGAAAAAACTTTGTTCTGTGTATTAGGAGGAAACCGTATCTAGTACTCCGAAGAGACCACCTTACAGACCCACTGTTTGGAGAGCAGGGAGGTTTCACCGAATTGTGAACCTGAAAGCCCCCACCCCCCCACCTAGAGACAGAGAGGGAAGGCTACATACAGTAGCAGGATTTGGGTGCCGGCGTGATAGGCTTACGCACCCAGGGGCGGATTAGACTCCCAACTGGGCCTTTGACGGCCTAGGAGGGTTGCCCATGAATAATACACACACATAGTGTGTATGAATATAATGTAGGTGTATGCACACATGGCCTTAGAGGAAGCCGGAGTACACGGAGGAAACCCACGCAGACACAAGGAGCGACAATGCAAGCTCCAGGCAGATTGCTGTCAGTGTCCGTCACACTTTCTGCCAAGTAATAGAGTTAACCACTACACCACCGTGTGCATAAATCCATTCTGAAACAGAAGCTCTGGATAACAAGGGCGCTGCATTTATTGAAACATCACAGACCTATATGAGGCCCTAGAGCAGCTGGTCCGCTAGCCTAATAACTTTGGGGGAGAGATGGCGCTCCTCCACTGTCTGGTGCAAAATGCTCACTCCGTGAGTGACTGAGACCCCAGAGTAATGGCCACAATAGGCCGTAAGTCAGAAGCCAGCATTGTAAACATGGAAAGGGTCAATACTTTGGATCTGCCATCAGTCAGATCCATACAAGCGGGCCTCCCGCAATAGGGAGAATGGTCACCTATACATTACACCCGGAGGGTCAGCCTCTTGAAAGGGCTCTCCTCAAAGGGATACTGAACTGCCCGGCGGTGAGGGACTACAAAAGCCCTCAGCGGCTTCCCTCATTCTGCATCTAAGAAATTATCAAAGATGGGCACAGAAGGAAAAAACCTACAGAGAACAGTCTGAATTGTGAACCAAAAAAGACAAAGCCCTCGACGGAAACCCAGCTGCACTATCCAGCTGAAGAGAGTCCCGTACGGCAGTGAGAAGCGCACCCATAATGCCTTATCCTGCACCGACCCAGGTATCTGGTCTGCAGCTCCATAACAGAGCATTCCCCAGGGGATAACTGGGGAAGGGGGCACTCTTTAACCACTTAAGACCCGGACCAAAATGCAGGTAAAGGACCTTGCCCCTTTTTGCGATTCGGCACTGCGTCGTTTTAACTGACAATTGCGCGGTCATGCGACGTGGCTCCCAAACAAAATTGGCGTCCTTTTTTCCCCACAAATAGAGCTTTCTTTTGGTGGTATTTGATCACCTCTGCGGTTTTTATTTTTTGCGCTATAAACAAAAATAGAGCGACAATTTTAAAAAAAATGCAATATTTTTTACTATTTGCTATAATAAATATCGCCCAAAAATATATAAAAAAACATTTTTTCTCCTCAGTTTAGGCTGATAAGTATTCTTCTACCTATTTTTGGTAAAAAAAAAAAAATCGCAATAAGCGTTTATCGGTTGGTTTTCGCAAAATTGATAGCGTTTACAAAATAAAGGGATAGTTTTATTGCATTTTTATTAATTTTTTTTTTTTTTACTACTAATAGCGGCGATCAGGGATTTTTTTTGTGACTGCGACATTATGGCGGACACTTCGGACAATTTTGACACATTTTTGGGACAATTGTCATTTTCACAGCAAAAAATGCATTTAAATTGCATTGTTTACTGTGGAAATGACAGTTGCAGTTTGGGAGTTAACCACAAGTGGCGCTGTAGGGGATGTGTGACCTATGTGTTGTGTTTACAACTGTAGGGGGGTGTGGCTGTAGGTGTGACGTCATCGATCGCGTCCCCCTATTACAGGGATGACGCGATCGATGCTACGGCCACAGAGAAGCACGGGGAAGCCGTGTTTACACGCGGCTCTCCCCGTTCTTCCGCTCCAGGGACGGATCGCCACACTGCAGCGGCGATCGGGTCCGCGAATCCCCCGGTCCTTCGGACCGGGTCACGGGCGCGCGCTCGCGAACCACGGCTGGGTACTAAAATCAACGTGTATATATAAGTTGATGTGCCCAGCCGTGCCATTCTGCCGACGTAAATGTGCAGTAGGCGGTCCTTAAGTGCTTAACCCCCGCCCGTCCGCCCCCACTTTGGCACAAAAGTGTCCAGGACCAACAATAAAGCCTCTGTGGGAATCCCAGGTGCTAACACCTGCTTCCATCACCAGCATGTTGGGGAAGGACCCATATACTGACTGCTCAGCACTGCTACCCGTTTCCAGCACACAGCTGTGTGTGAGGAGAACACCGTGAGGTAGCTGTGAGGTAATCTGCGGTGGTGCTTTGTGAGGCGAATGGCACCACGTGCCGTAGGAATCAGCACTAGAGGCCGAGGACTCAGGCAAGATGGCCACCGAGCGCAGCATATGGAGCCTGACACGGCCACAGGAAAATGGCAATAATATGCTGCATCACAGAGCGGCTACAACAAAATGGCCGCCAATAGGATTTTCAATAGGAATTGAAAATGACCCAAAAAATTGCACCAGAGCCGCCAGAATGGCGGCAAAACGCTGCAATTTAAACAGAAAGGAGTACCCCCAGCAGTAAAAAACACATAGACCAGCGCACAGTCCCTCAGTAAGGTGCCCCCCTACCCCGACAGCAATGAAAGAACAGAGGGAAAAGGGAGCAGGGAAGGAAGGATATCCAAACCCCAGAAATGCTCAGCCGTACCACCCCACCTAAGAGGGAGGGACTGTACTTACCCGTCCACGCAACGACTTCACCGACGCATTCCAGAACGGCGTACAACCGCAATGGAGGTAGGTGTCAGCCCAGTCCACTGTGAGTGAGGCTAGACCACAGCCCAGTCGTGTGCGGACCTCGAAGCAAGGCTCACTGGCCACCCCAGGAGTCATGGCAGACCCAGCCTCTTTGCAAAGGTGTGCTCACGCTCGCTGGTCAGACTAAGTAGATTACAAGGATCTATAATATCCAGCCTGTCTCTCAGCTGACAGAAGTCAAAAGACAAAAATAAAATGAAAACTTTTCCTCAGGGCCAAAGGAAGCCATACGTCGTTATGTCTGGAGGGACCACCCCCTGTGCGGGGCTGTTCAACTCTGTTAATGTAACATGTATTTAATTATCCAACATATATATGTTTGCTATATTTATATGCATCTTTTAGCTATATATGTGCGTGTAATTTTTACAAGTTTAGAAATGTCAATAATAGGTTATGCCAACAACATTGATTATACATATGTATTTTTTTATTCTATAGATGAACTGATGAATTATTCTATCAACTATAGTAGTCTATTCTAATAATGTTGATTATATATATTCATTTTTTATTTTGTAGATGAATTGATGAACTATTCTATCAACTATATCATTGACTAGAGAGGAACCAAGTTCACCTGTTCCTGAAAGTCGTTCCAGTTTGTTTAAATTAACACATAAGAAATGTAGTATTTTATACCAATTAATTGATTCCAGCTTATTCTAATTGTTTGATTAATTGCTTATGTCTGTAAGCTATATATTGACCATATGTGTATAGCCAGTTGTAGGTATGTGGTTGTGAAGCAGCACCACAGTTATACAAGTCCTTTGTGTAGCAAATGACAGTGGGAACAGTTTCAAGTGTCATAGGTGTTAGTAAACGGTTGTCCTAGCATGAACCATCCACCAGAAAATAGTACCCGTGTTCCACCTCGTGAAGCACACTCCCCCAGGGGGTCAAACTCACCAGAAGCCTCTAATGAGAAAGCCTTAAGTTACGTGTTCATCAGCCAATTATCCCAAAAAGAGGATGATCTATCACCTTTTTTACGATTATATCTGCATAACTGGGAGCCCTTCTATATATGAATCCGGGTATGGGCGGTAGTGAAGGTTTAAGCAGGATATGCCAATGGAATCCGAAAATTTCCTCCACTTCCTTATATTGGGAGTAAAATCACGAAATGAAGCTCCATTGTTGATTATTGGTATTTGGAGGATGTATCGCATTCCTCAGAATTTTCTCTCGGTACTGAGGCAACACTCTATGATACGATCCAAATTCTTTTCACATTAACTTTTTTCCACAAATTTCTTCTTGATAATCCGAGCTTGGGATTAGTTAGTATTAAGGTGTCTTCTAAAGTATGGGGAGTTTGGTCATAAATACAATTACGCTATGTGCAACCATTTTTGTATTTTATGACTTGTGTTGGAGCCCCTGGTACCAGTGAATCTTTATTGATGGTGAGGACCCAGAGCAAATTGGCAGATGAACACCTAACTTAAGGCTTTCTCAGAGGCTTCTGGTGAGTGTTTCACGAGGTGGAATACGGATATCATTTTCTGGTGGAAAGTGCACGCTAGGACAACCATTTACCAACTTCTATGATGCTTTGAACTGTTCTCACTGCCATTTACAAAAGACTTATAGCTGTGGTGCTGGCCACGTGTTTATTTGAAATTTTAGCGCTATCTTAGTATCCAAATGATCCAGGGATTGGACTATTGCATCTATATACTACGGTTTTGAGATATATAGAATGAATACATTTTATATATATATATATATATATATATATATATATAGAGAGAGAGAGAGAGCGTTTGACCACATTGGAGTAGCTGTCGGCCCGGTTCACTGTGAGTGAGACAACCCCACAGCCCAGTCATGTGTGGACCCTGGAGCAAAAGTTCACCGGCCACCCTAGGAGTCATGGAGTATGTCGTGGCAGACCCAGCCTTTAGCAATGGTGTGCTCACACTCGCTGGCCGGACTGGGGAGACTACAAGGACTACAAGGAAGTTGATAGAAGATTCTCAAAGAAATAAAATAAAGAAAAAAAAATCCTCAGGGTGCTGGGCCCAAAGGGAGTCACACGTCCTCATTTGCTCGGCAGAGAAAAAACGAAGGTTGCATGCTGCAAGGAGGCGGGTTATGCTTGGAGGGACCGCCCCCTGGGCGGGGCTGTTCAACTCTGTTAAAGTAACATGTATTTAATTATTTAACATGTTTCTGCCTAGCCCTCTCCTGTGAACAGGAACATAACCCACTTGTCAAGACTTAAGACTGTGTCCGTCCATGGAGGATAAGAGAAAAACCTGTTGCGGTCTATCCCACTCCTTGTACAAAAGCTTATTCATAGTTTCTGTTATTTGATCTTTTGCTACAGCACTTCCATCGCCTGCGCAGTGACTTGCACGGTACAGATCTTTGACCAACGATCCTCTCAGCAACATCCTCATCTCCCTCACGCAGAACAACCTACCCGGCTCTTCTAACTGTAAGTGACTCTCTATCCCAATTCCCACCCGATCCCTGACCTCCAATGGCGACCACGATCCTATCTCTTAACGCTAACGGGCTCAACCACCCGGCAAAAAGACACTCACTATGGAAGACCGCTCTACACCTGAACTGCGACATTCTATGTGTTCAAGAAACACACCTCATGAGCACTGGTGCACCTGTGTGTACCAACAGGCACTTTCCCCACATTTTTGCGGCACCCTTCTCCTCCAAAAAGAGAGGAGTGCTCATAGCGGTCAGGGACACTGTCAAATTCCTCCTGCACCATGTGGTAATAGATCCGGAAGGGAGATATGTTGTTCTTGTATGTACTGTAAATGATATGAAATTTACCCTGGCTGGCATTTATGCTCCCAACGTCAGGCAGGTCAGTTTCCTCCGAAAAGTAATGAAAGTTGTACACTCCGTCAAGCAGGGACGCTTGATTGTATGTGGCGATTTCAATCTAGTCCCGGAAATGTCTTTAGACTCCACCTCTGCCTCGAAACGCAGGGAGTCCCCCCTAAAACAATTTATGGCCACACATGACCTGTTTGACGTTTGGAGGTGCTACCACGGTTCTGAACGTGATTACACGCATCTCTCTCCCCTTCACAAAACGTATTCACGTATTGACATGTTTCTCACTGACAAATGGCTCCTGCAATCTGTCAGCGCATCTGTGATCCATACCACGACCTGGTCGGACCATGCCCCTATCTCCATCACAATTTCTGATTCCCCTACAACTAGGCCCGCATTTTTATGGCGAGCCAACAACTACATCATACAACACCCTTCCTTTTCACCAACAATCTCTGACCACCTGTCAGAATATTTTGAAACTAATGTAGGCTCGGTGTCCGATCCAGGCGTGGTGTGGAACGCGCATAAGGCGTTCATAAGGGGAATTCTGATCAAACTAAGCTCCTCTCATAAAAAACAGAGATCTCTAAAGATAGACACTCTTACATCGCAAATAGACGCTTCCGAGAGACTCAACAAGTCCGCTCCGGACCCGACTAGGACCGCTCACATTCTCTCCCTACGCCAGGAGCTGAGACTCCTTCTCCTCCAATCCTTTGAACACCACCAAAGGAAATGGAAAGCAGTTACCTACTCCACATCCAATAAAGCGGGTAAAGCACTGGCTCAGCGTATCAAAGGCAGGAAAGCCAAAAGTAAGATTAACCACCTTTTTCATCCACATACCAACGCAAAACTTACAAATCCCCAAGACATAGCAGATGCTTTCAGCACGTACTATGGAGACCTATACAACCTCCGCAACGACCGTAACACACACCAACCTTCCCAGACCGACATAGACAATTTCCTTAACCATGTCACTCTCCCATCCCTCTCAGCGGACCAATTAGCCCGATTGAATGAACCCTTTTCCACATCTGAAATTTTGACAACCATCAAATCTTTGCCACTGGGCAAATCCCCTGGCCCAGACGGACTTACTGGGGAATACTATAAACAATTCGCCCAACATTTAGCGCCCACCCTAGCTGAGGTATATAACACCGCGGCTGCCTCCTCCAAATTCCCAACAGAATCTTTACAAGCTTTGGTGGTTACACTGCCTAAACCAGGTAAAGATCCAATAATACCCCAAAACTTTCGCCCAATATCGCTCCTCAACCTAGACCTAAAAATATACGCAAAAACGATTGCCACTAGACTAGTCAGTATCATGCCCACATTGATCCATAGGGACCAATCTGGATTTACAACTGGCAGACAGGCGTCGGACGCCACGAGGAGGGTGATTGACATTATCCACTACGCCGAGTCCAGTGGAACGCCTTCTCTGCTCCTAGCCTTGGATGCGGAGAAGGCGTTTGACAGGATTCACTGGGGTTACCTACGTGGGGTGCTTGAGAGGTTTGGATTTCAGGGACACATACTCACCGCTGTTCTTGCACTTTATACATCCCCATCTGCACGAGTATTTTCAGCCGACATGATCTCCCAGCCATTCAACATAACAAACGGCACCAGGCAGGGCTGCCCGATGTCGCCGCTGATCTTTAACCTACTCATAGAACCACTAGCGGAACACATCAGGCAGAATCCACGAATCTCTGTTTTTCAAATAGGCTCTACCTCTCACAAAATCAGTCTGTTCGCAGATGACGTCATTCTTATGTTAACTGACCCAACGCTATCCCTTCGTGAAGCACACAAAACCCTCCAGTGGTTTAGCGAAGTGTCATACTATAAAATAAATGCCAACAAATCCTACATTCTAGACCTGGGTCTTGACGCCACTTCCAAAAACCTATTGCAAGCACAATTTCCCTTTACCTGGGCACAACACGAGATCTCCTACCTGGGGATCCGATTGACAAGCACCACCAAACATTTATTTAGGAGCAACTTCAAACCTTTCCTCGACAAACTCCAGAAAGACATTATGGGCCTAGCCAAGCACGAACTATCATGGTCTGGTAGGCTCGCAGCATTTAAGATGATGCACCTACCGCAGCTACTATATCTATTCCGCACACTCCCTATCCCTATCCCAGCATCCTACTTCCAGTCCCTACAAACTACCCTGAACACACTGCTTTGGCAAGGCAAGAAACCTCGCTGCGCAAAGCAAATGCTCACCAAACATAAACAGGCGGGGGGGGGCAGGGTCCATAGACTTCAAAGAGTATTACTGGGCTACAATTCTTACTCAGCTTAAAGACTGGTTCCAACCGTCCCCTCTCACATTGTGGGGACAGTTGGAATCCACATTGGTTACACATAACAATCTCCGAGACTGGATTCTGGGAGTGCCACACGGAACGCTGGTCTCCAACTCACTCCCTCCCACGATGAGAGCGTCAACCTCAGCCTGGAAATTTTTGGTCCAGCAAGGTGAAATCCATCCTCATCCATTCCATCCTCCTCTCCCTTTGACCTGCCTTCAACACTGCACTACAGACCTTGACTTAAAACGCTGGACAGCCAATGGTATATCCTACGTCCAAGACCTATTTAGTGGACAAACACTACTCACGTTCCCTCAGCTACAAACTAAATTCTGCCTGGCACATTCGGAAGTCTTTACCTACCTTAGAATCAGACACTGTCTATCCCAGGTGTCCAACCCTTGCTATCCTATTCCCCCTTCAACGTGGTCATTCCTTACTACCTCCCCTTCGAAAAAGAAGGGAATTTCCCTTTTCTATACTATCTTTCGCCAAAAAAAGGTCTTCTCCAAAGCCAAACCCCACCTCCAATGGGATATAGACGTGGGCCAAACTCTCACTGATGACCAATGGCAGTCTGCACTTCGGTCCATCTACAAAGCTACCCGAAACGCAGCGCTGTGGGAACTCACACTAAAAATCTCCCTGCGCTGGTACCTCACACCAGCTAAAATAGCTAAGTTTGGTATAAACAGCCCTGACACATGTTGGAGATGCGCCGGAACTAAGGGAGATATGTTACATATCTTCTGGTCTTGCCCGTCCATTGCCAATTATTGGTCTGCCATCTTTCGTATGCTAACGGACGTCACTAACAGTCCTATACTCCCGTCACCATCGATGGCACTACTAAACATCAATATAGACCAAATACCCGCTGACTCGCGCCTCGTAGCCACCAATATCCTCCTGGCAGCTCGGCTGAGCATTACCAGGCTCTGGAAATCTGCCAAGCCCCCGTCGATAGAGAACACTATTGAGCTAATTAATTTGCACTGCAACTATGAACTCACTTTGGCATCTAGCAGGGGACGCTTGGTGGATGCTCACAAAACGTGGCGCCCATGGACAAGCTGGTCCAACGCAGCACTATTGCTGTGAACCCGGTGGTCGCAAACGCACCCGGGTCTTCAGGATTCTAACCTTAGCTGTCACCTTGTACCATGTAAGTCCGATAAATTCTACATGCTCCCTCATTTGATCTGATATCTGTATCACGCTACTTAGCTAAAAATTGAATATGACTTAACTGCTGTATACGACTTTGTTTATTCACTCTTGTCAAAAAACTGGTATACATTCTACTTGTGTAATCTTTAAAATGTTAAACTCAATAAAAACTATTGTTGAAAAAAAAAAAGCTTATTCAAATAGGATGCACAAGGAAACACCTTAGCAGTGCGGGTCGGCTTTTGGCATCTGAAAGGGACCGACATCTGTTGCCTCTGCTGTATCCTCCATCTTAAGATTATCCTGCACTTCGGTAATAAGTGCTCCTACAAGTTGCTTATCACACACCAACCCGGAGTCATCCTCACTGTCCGAACGGTCACGGTCCGTATCCTCTGACACATCAGAACCAGGAGCCGTAGCAGGGCCTGACTCTGTGTCAGAGTTGTCACCAGAAGCTTCTTACTTCATGTTCCCACGCACCGCTTCCACCCTGGCAACAAATGCCTACAGGACCGCCGACATCCACAGATACCGCAGGTGCAGGGGCACCAGTTCCTAATTCAGGGATTTCAGGGAAGAGGCGTCCTCTTCTGACACCATGCTGACCCACCTGATAGCAGGGACGTAAGGCAAGCAAACAGCCCACCCTCCTAGCTGCCACAGAGAACGAGCCCCCCCCCCCCCCCCCCCCAGAGTACTCACCACCCGAGCCCATCACTGCAAAAAGCTGCCGTCCGTCTCCCGCTTGAAATGCTCTCAGTACAGCTGCCCGTGTCACTCTGCTGCTCTGCCATGTGTGTCCCGGCTGATCGCGCCGTACTGACCAACACCATGTTAATATGGATGTAACATGTTATTAAAGGTGAACGTATCCTTTAATTTTCAAGCTCAGATGATTAGAGTCAGAGACTGCCAGATATGGTGCCAGGGTGTGCTTGGAGCTTCTGTAAGCAGATTGTTGATTGTTTAACCAGAGTGTAATGAACCCTCAGCAGAATGTATAGTTGAGACACCTTTTGGGCTACGTTAAGCGAACACTTGTTGACTACCTGTAATGCCTCCTCCCACATCTCCCCCATTATTGGTCCTGCCACTGAGCCACTGCTCTCATTGGATGCACCTCCGAGAATGAATACAGCAACATGTTGCAACACTGCGAGATAATACCCTTGGTCTCAGAAGCAGCCTGTGGAAGACCGGAGTGGGGGACTGAACCCCCCCCACTCCACCGCATCCCCCTGGGCTTTAATTGTATGTTGCAGTTGCAAATAGTAAAACATGGATGGAGGAAGCGCAAAGCTAGATTGCAAAGTACTAAACGGGAGTAAAGCACCGTTATGGAAGACCTTTTTTGTGAAAAGTTACGCCCAGAAGGCTCCATCTAGGGTCCTGATCCATCTTAGCCAATTCAGCATATGTATTGTTCCCCCACAGCAGGATGTATGCATTGAACCCTGTGACCCCCCTGGAGCGGTTTTGCCTTGTTCCAAACCTTTTGAAAGAGTGCATAAGTGAGTATTCTCTTATTAGTTTTCTAAAAACCGCTCCTCTAGTCCCTCCGGTATCGATTTGGCCCCCGAACCAAGCAGCACGAGCCTGGCCGAGGAGCCCACCGGCACCGGGGACATAGCACCTATTAAGTGCTGTAACTGCGCAGCCAGGTAGTAAATCCAGGGGTTGGGGAGAGCCAGCCCTCCTCCCTCCTTGGGGTGCTGTAATTGTTCCAGCTTTATCCTGGGTGTTTTAGTGTGCCACAACAGCTGCCTAAAAAGAGAGGTAACAACTCTAAATATTTTAAGGGTAACAACTACAGGGGAGTTGTGAAGCAGATACAGCAAATGCATCAAAATCATCTTGATGAGGTTGGTCTTGCCTGCCAGGGACATTTTCAGCTTATTCCATATGTGGATCTTATCCCTAAACCGGGTCAGTAAGGGAAAAACATTTAAGCGACAATAATCAGTCACCTTAGGGGAGACATATACCCCCAAGTATTTGAAGGAGCTCACTACGGGAACAGGGGTCCACCACCAGACGTGGGGGGCCCATCCAGAAACAGCAGGGCGGACTTAGTCCAGTTAATGGTGAGGCCCGAGAAGCGTCCAAACCCAGTGATAAGGGACATTACTTGGTTCAGGGAGTCCTCCGCATTCAAAAACAGGAGCATGTCGTCAGCATAAAGCATGTCACCATAGCGGAAGCCCCTGACCGCAGGGCAGTTCCGCACCAGGGCCGCCAGGGGCTCAATGGCCAGAGCGAAGAGCAAGGGGGACAGGGGACACCCAAGGCATGAGACATCCTGTCTGACAAGCGTACGGCCGCCTGAGGCGCGCCATACAGCAGTCTCACCCACCTCAGAAAGTTAGGGCCAAAACCAAACTTGGCCAGTACAGCCCACAGATACCGCCAGCTGACACTGTCGAAAGCCTTATTGGCATCAAGTGACAACAGTGCCCTACGGCCGACGGAATCCGAAGGGGTCTGCATATTTAATTATAGTCGCCGAAGGTTAGTTGCGGTGGAACTGCACCTTATTCACTCTCATGGCCAATACCTTTGCTAGAATTTTCACATTACTTTGTAGCAGTGAAATGGGCCTATACGAGCCTGGATCAAGGGGGTCCTTGCCTGGCTTCAGCAACAGAATACTAGCCCTCGCCATAGATGGGGGAAGTTTCCCTAGTTTAAATGAGTTAAAAACCTCCAGTAGTTTGGGTAGAATCGCCCCCCCCCCCCCCCCCATATTGGGTATAGACCTCCATATGAATCCCATCATCTCCCGGGGCTTTACAGGTGGGGAAGGAGGCAGCTGCCTCCGTTAGTTCCTCTAGGGCAGTGGTTCTCAACCCCTGTCCTCAGGACCCATTAACAGGCCAGATTTTAAGTAATACATTGGGGAGATGCAGACTAGAATACTGCAATTACTGAGCAGAAAATTATATCGCCCGTCATGTATTTCAGTTATCTTGCAAACCTGGCCTGTTAGTGGGTCCTGAGGACAGGAGTTGAGAACCACTGCTCTAGGGTGAGTGGAGCATCCATCTCCGTTCAGGCCCGGCTACCCAGGGACGGAAGAGCCACAGCATCCATGTAGGCCTGCAGATCTCTGTAGAAGGCTGCCAGTTCAGCCACTATCTGCTCAGTGTCGTTCACCAACCGCCCCCGTGAGTCACGGATTGCTCCGATGTCAGGAGACGCCTGCTGAGACCTGACGATCCTGGCCAAGAGTCGGACAGTTTTCTCCCCTTCCTCATAATAGGCCTGCTGAGTGAAAAAACGCTTCTTTTCCGCGGCGGAGGCTCTCAACCAATCCAGAGAATCCTGGCCCGAAATCCACGCCTCCCTCGCGGAATCCGAGGGGTCCATCACAAATCGAAGTTCCAACCTCCGCACCTGATCCTCAACTCGTTCCAAGAGGACAGACAAGTTGTTTAATAGAGGTAATTTTGTCTAGAAACGTGCCCCTCAGGCATGCCTTGAACGCATCCCAGCCCTGCATCGGCTCCCTAAAGGTTATCTGCAAAATACTGTTTTATTTGGTGCCCCACCCGCTCATGTGAGGTGAAAATCTTAAGCCAGAAGGCATTCATTTTCCATGGGGCCTTGGGTAAGGAGGAGACCAGACGGGTAACCAAGTATGCAGCCACAGGGAAATGGTCAGACACCCCCCTGGGAAAATATTTCTGCCTTAGGGACCATATGCAGGACCTCAGGGGACCCTACACACAAGTCAATGCGGAAAAGTGATCTGTGGGTCTTAAAGAAAGAGAATTGTTTGGTCTCGGGTACCTAGCTCTCTACACATCAATCCAGCCCACCTTCGCCAGCAGGCGGCTCAAAACAGTGCCTCTGCCTCCCAGCGGTGGTAGGGCTGGCGGATGTCTATCCAGTCTGGGATCAAGGCAACCATTAAAGTCCCCCATAATCATAACAGGTATATCAGGCTTATCTACTCGGTACAACAAGAGAAGCTGCAGGACCTCCCTAGAAAAGGGAGGGGGAATATAGACAGGCAAATATCATTGTCACAGTAAACACTTTACAATAGAGAAACGCCTCTTGGGAGTCCACTGCCGAGTCCATTTCCTGGTAGGCCAAGGATTTGTGTACCAGAACACTCACCCCCCGGGAATAGGAGGTGTGAGTGGAGTGGTAGGCCTTGCCCACCCAGGAATACCCTAGACAGCCCACCGTATCTGTCGTGAGGTGGGTCTCCTGGACTATTATACTACTATAGCAGGGTGAAACTTTTTCAGGCAGGAGCCAATCATGGTGCGTTTCAGGGGATCATGAACACAGCGGATGTTCCAAGTCACAATTGGAGTGGTGGCCATGGCGAGTGGAAAAAAGTATGCACCCCGGCGACAGTCCTGGGCCAAGGTGGTGGCGTACGCTGCCCGAAGGGTCAGATGCGAGACAGGCATACATGCAGGAGTCTGTCCACATATAATGCAAGTAGGGGAGCAAAAAAAAAAAAAAAGAGGAGAAACAACAAAAAAAAAATGGCAAAGTGAGCAAAAAACAAAAACAGGCGTTGACCATCTCCAGGGATTCGTGCCAACTGGGCACCGACCAACCCGTCTCTTCAACTGGGATTGCATTCGAACATAGGGGACGCAGTGGGCAAACTTCCCCCACTGCCGCTCAGAGTCTATTATGGGCAAACTTCAACTGCCAAGCTCTTAACTAGCGCCAACCATGTAAAAAATAGCAATGTCCCGCTCCGCAACGTCTGTAGGGGACACACCGGTTTCGCAGAGTGGGGTCCGGGGCCTTAGTCCCCCTCATCCGCATCCCATCGCCTCCTCAGATCCTGCTCATTGCGATCCAGCCAGTCAGTAGCCTCCGCAGCGGATTCAAAAAAAGGTGGCTTGGCCCCTGGCAGTGACCCTTAACTTGGCCGGGTACAGTATGGCGTAAGAGACTTGGATCCTTTGTAGACGCTTCTTTACATTGGCGAATTTGGCTCTCTTGCGTTGCACCTCTGCAGAGAAATCAGGGTAAAACTATATCCTTGCACCCTTATAGTGCACTGCTCCCTTTTCCCTCGGCAATCTAAGAATGATCTCTCTGTGCCTGTAATTCAGGAGCCTGGCGAGCATGGGCCTAGGCGGATTGCCTGGCAGAAGGGGTCTAGGAGGTATGCGGTGAGCCCTTTCCACCACGAACAGCGTGGTGAACACCTCCTTGCCGAATATCTCCTGAAGCCACGTCTCTACGAAGGTTGTGGGGTCCCTACCCTTCACCTTCTCGGGGAGCCCCATGATACGGACGTTATTTCTCCTCAGGCGGTTCTCGAGGTCATCTGTTTTTGCGTTTGCCTAGGCAGATTGTTTTGACGCTGATCTAGTGTCTCTGGTGAGGGGGGGTATCTGGTCTTCAACCTCGCTAATGCGCTCCTCCACCGCCGTGGTCCTTTCTCTGATCTTCTGGATGTCATGTCTTATGAATGATACTGTCTCTGTTAGTGCACCAAACTGCAGCTTCAGGCCATCCACAGATGTCGTCACAGAAGTCGTGCAGCGCTGCACATCCTGCAGGGCTTCACTCAGTGTGGGCTGTGGTGCATCCTCTGGCCACTAAAATATCTCAGACAACTGGTCATGGAAAACCTCCAGGGGCAGGGTGTCATCCAGGGCGGAGGCGCCATCTTGCCCTCCAGCCTCATGTGCCTGCGTTTGCATTGGTGGGGGAAGGGAGCAGCTAGGGCCCTGCAACTTCTGGGCATAGTACATGTCCTTGGACTGCTCCTTCCCTTGCTGTTTCAGGGCTTTAGAGGACTTACCGCCTGATTCGTGGTGCTTCCCATCGTGTGGTGTTCTCTGTGGGAGAGAGGGGCCGGCGCCATCTTGGAAGTCCAGGGCCGCCGCGGCTTCTTTATCGCCTATTGCGGATCATTTCGGAACCAGGGAAAGCTTCGGTACCCCTTCCACAGTGACCAGGAAGCAAGGTGAGGCCTCCGGACCGGGTGTCAGCTCAGGATCTGTGCGGGAAAGGATCACAGGAGGACCAGTAGCTGGAGCTCCGTGCAGTGCGAACGCTCACATTCCCGTCCAGGCCACGCCCCCTGAGAAAAGATACTTTGAGCATGAGTTTTCGCAAAGAAAAAGCACTAACCTTGTTTTCACTGTCGCAACAGGGTCTTTAGGGCCATGGTTCTGCCCCAGGCAGACAAAGGTCCTCCTGGAAGGAGCTTGCGGCCAATTCCATATGTACAAGGAAGGGAGCCTACAGCATAATGTAGTGTATGGCACATTACAGGGCTAACACCACCTCTTCAATCCTAGGGGAGCCGGGTACGGTTTTCCCAAGGTTGGACAGTGGACTCAGCCGATTATGAAGCTGGAGAAGGAGCTGCAATAGCTATGGTACGCTAGGAATCTACACTATTTAAAAAATTTATAAAACCTAATAAAACTTTTTCCCCCTCACGAAAAAGAGGGTAGCTAGGAGTGAGGTGTTAAATACCTCAGTTATGAGGAACAACGAACATGAAAACAATTCTCCCTGCAGAAGAGGCATTTAAGAGGCGATATGATCGTAATATACAAATCCATTAATGACTGGGGAAATAGGCGAACTGTCTCAAGCCTCATGCACACTGCAGCTGTCAAAAGTCTGCTTTAAAGGCACTTGACTTTTTATTGCCCCTAAACGCCCCTTTATATGGTATGGAGGAATGAGGAACAGGGACCCAAGGAGACAACAGCAGAACGTCACTTCCGGGTCAGGTGACGGGGAGTAGCGCGCGTTCGAGGCATGCGTGCCTCTTCATCAGGCAGAGCACCTCCCCGTGACGGTGGTAGAGGGGAGTAAGGACTGCGGTATTCCGTCGTACAGCCCGATCGTTCCCCTGCATTGGAGCCAATGTGATCGAGGCACAAACGAGGCATCCATCCACCAAGTGTATGAACTACAGAGCGCACCTATTCTGGACCACCTAGACGGATGACTATCCTCTACAGATAAGCTGAATCTTTTATTATGTCATGTGAGTGACACTTTCATATGAATTGTCATTTTTTATATTAAAAACTTTTAATACTACGGTTAGAGGGTGCTGCTTTTTGTCTTTCTATAAAGAGCTAGTATGCATAGCATACTAGCTTATTATGAAATACTCACCTTAGATCGAACCCCCTGTAGCGGCCCACATACACAGCTCTGGCCGGCGACATCGGTCCCAGAGTTACTTCCGGGCATCGTGGGCTCTATCGTTGTGATTGCCCAGGGCCGCGATGACATTACTCCCACTCATGCACATCGGTAACGGCACACTAGCTAAATCAATGGCACAAACGCGTTATTGCTTTAGTGCGCATGTGCCGATGACGTCACATGCTGATACAGGGGATATCTCTGTGTAGGTTTGATAGATATCCAGGGTAGCTACAGGTAAGCCTTATTATAGGCTTACCTGTATTAAAAAGTGGTTTGCAAGTGTTTACAACCACTTTAAAGAGGATGACAAACGCAGACTGTGCTTTAAAAAACTGCAAAATAGAATCTGTATCACAGAACACAACAGTACAGACTTTTTAACGTGATTTGGTGAGAAATTGTAAAAACAGAGGGCGCCTCCAGGTTAAGCGTTGTAAAGCTTTGATAAAATACAGATGACAGTGTAGACGTACATATAAAAAGATGGAATCCAATGTGTAGATTCTATCAGGAAGTTCTTGAATGGGGGGAGATGTGGCGTCTTCCCGGACGCCACATCTCCCCCCATTCAAGAACTTCCTGATAGAATCTACACATTGGATTCCATCTTTTTTATATGCAAGTCTACACTGTCATCTGTATTTTATTAAAGCTTTACAACGCTTAACCTGGAGGCGCCCTCTGTTTTTTCTTTTCCTGTACATGTTGGAGTTATTGCTCTGGTCTCCCCTGCTAGAAGGCTTGCCCCTGGAACAGCGTCTTTTGGACGATCAGCTAATTACAGAAATGTCCTTGTCGTTCTCCTTTTCACCACTCATCTCAGGTTTTATTTATTTATGTAATTTTAACAAAAAAAGACTTGGATTTTGCACAGCGGACTTTTTTCACTTATATGCCATTGTTTTACAGCGCCACAACCCCAACCTTTTTTGGTGAGAAATTGTAGCTGTGAAGAATCCTACCTATGGCATTATATAAAGAATAAAGTCTAAACTGACTAAGCGTAGACTTTTGCATGCATTGTGCTTTCTTAATGCCCATGAATTGAAACCACTGTCTTAGAACATTCATTTACTATTGATATTGACCATATAAAAGCCTCAGTATTCAACAAAACACACAATTACAAACCTCTTCTCTGAATTGGCTATTTAGCCATATACACTTGAAACTTCTTCTGTTTTCAAAATCTGTGATCTTCATTTTAAGCTGCAAAAAATGTTTAAAAAAAATTAAGTCATCCACATAATTTTATTTTTTTACCTGATAATTTTGTTAAAGTAAGTGGATGTACCTGCTGGTAATATAGTTTTTTGGGCTGTCTAGGCTTGAAGAATTGTAGAAGGTCTCTTAAAGTTCCTTCATAATTATGCCTAAGAGGATTTCCAGGACCATCCCTGTAACTATAAATAAGTTAGTTATAAGCAACAGACTAAACAGGCAACAATACTATAGCATTATAGCACCAGAAAATGACACAGCGAACCATTTGTGTCACAAATGCTTGAATTGTTCAGTGCTCTCAGGAAAATGTAACTTTTAGTGACCCTATCAAAACAGGGTGACTTGTATCTAAAAGCATATCATAGGCCGCGTACACACGACCAAATAAATCCGATCAAATCGGTCTGACAGACCAATTTGATCGGATTTGTCTGCTGGGCTATATTGGTTTGATCGTGTACACACGATCAAACCAAAATCCCCGCCGGCAGACAGCGCGGTGACATTGACGTCGCCACGTCACCAGGAAGTAAAAAAGTTCCACGCATGCGTCTAATCCATTCGACGCATGCACGAGCAGATATGTCCGCTGTTCGTGCACACACGATCGAATTTGTCTGCTGAAACGGTCTGTCGGACCGTTTCCAGCAGATAAATTTGATCTTGTGTACGCGGCCTAAGAGTTGATACTATGGAAGAGGTTAGAAGTATGTGACCCACCTGAATGGTCAAATACTTGCAATGGCTAGGAAGCAACAAGAGGCTTTTTAACTCATTGGCTACTGGAAGGTAAGAATATACATTTTATTTTCATTAGGCTACAAGTAAACGTTGCTTTAAACTTGAAAAGCATGATTTATATCACACCGGTTACTAATTTCCCCTAATTGCCATTCAAATGAATAAAAATGAATTCGTGGAATTTAAATGGTCTACTGCAAGACAGGAATTTAAGCACAAGCCTGAACATGGCACAAGGCGGTTGCACTGTGATGACACTGAAAATTACGCACTCAGATTCAGCAAATTTTTGTAAAATAAAAAAGCCAACACAATCTGCAAAAAAAAAAAAAAACCCTAGAGTCGTACAAAAATGATTTTGATATATGGATGCTTTTTAGAATGCTTTGTGTCACACAGCTGCAGTTGGTTCTCCAAAAAAAAAATTGTCAGCGCATGCACAAGAGACTGTTGGCCAGGAAAGTTTGCAGCAGTGGTTCCACAGCTCCTAATGGATGGTAGAAAATGCATCTGCCAGGAGCATGAATTTGCGAATAGGAAACACATACAAGGTAGGGCAGCTCTGTATTCATTAATATATCTTTACACGATTTGTATTTTATCAAAACAGTACAAATACATTAATTTGAACTGGAATCAGAGCCTTACAGCCCACATACAACAAAGCTACAGAAAGGGGAAGTGCAGGATGCCAATCAACTACGCTACAAGAAGATGCTGATTGGATAAAAATAAAAAAAAGACGATAAGGGTTCATCAGTCTGCTGCATTTCCTCTAAGACCCCTTTCACGCCGAGGTGTTTTTCAGGTGCTTTTGGGCTAGAAATAGCGCCTAAAAAAAGTGATTTTTAAATACAGCTTACCTGTAAAATCCTTTTCTTGGAGTACATCACGGGACACAGAGCGGCATATTCATTACTATATGGGTTATATGGAGTACCTTCAGGTGTGGACACTGGCAATCTCAAACAGGAAGTCCCCTCCCTATATAACCCCCTCCCCTAGAGGGAGTCCCTCAGTTTTGTAGCAAGCAGTATGCCTCCCAAAATGGTCACCCAAAAGAGGGGTGGGAGCTCTGTGTCCCGTGATGTACTCCAAGAAAAGGATTTTACAGGTAAGCTGTATTTAAAAATCCCTTTTTCTTTCTCGTACATCACGGGACACAGAGCGGCATATTCATTACTATATGGGATGTCCGAAAGCAATGCTTTAATGAGGGGAGGGAGACATCTTCCAAAGAAGGATTCAATTTAGAGGTATACTCAAATAATAATAATTCCAACTTAGTCAAGAAAAAACTTTTTTTTTTTTTTTCTTTTTTACAACCAAGGGTGCCTCTGATCCAGAGGATCTTAAACTGCAGCCTGTAGTACTGCCTGTCCAAAGGCAGAATCCGCATTCCTTCTCACGTCTAGTTGATAAAACTTTGTAAAACGTGTGGACTGATGACCACGTCGCCGCCTTGCATATCTGAGCCATAGAGATCTGATGGTGTGCTGCCCAGGAGGCGCCCATGGCCCTGGTAGAATGGGCCTTTACCGACAAAGGAGGAGGCAACCTCTTCAAACCGTAGGCTTGAATGATTAATTGTCTAATCCATCTCGAGATGGTGGATTTTGCAGCTGCCTGCCCCTTCTTGGGGCCATCTGGTAGAACGAACAACACATCTGTTTTCCGGATCTTTTCTGTAGCTTTAAGATAGGCCTTCATGGCCCGGACAATATCCAAGGTATGCAGCAACCCCTCCTTTCTAGATGTGGGTTTCGGAAAGAAGGATGGAAGTACCAAATCCTGGTTCAAGTGAAAATTGGATATAACCTTTGGTAGAAAGGAAGGATGGGGCCGGAGAACTGCCCTGTCCTTATGTAGAACGAGATATGGTTCCTTACACGATAAGGCTGCTAATTCTGACACTCTCCTGGCCGAAACTATGGCGACCAAGAAAACCAACTTTCTTGTCAGTAAGACTAAAGGAATCTCAGCCAACGGCTCAAAGGGTTGTTTCTGTAGAGTGGACAGGACAAGATTTAAGTCCCATGGACAAATTGGTGACTTGACAGGAGGATTAATACGCAAGACCCCCTGTAAGAAGGTCTTTACCAGCGAGTGGGTGGCCAGCGGCCTCTGAAACCACACTGACAGAGCTGAGATCTGTCCCTTGATTGTGCTTAGTGCCAGGCCTTTATCCACTCCTAGCTGGAGAAAACTTAACACCCTATCAATAGTATATTTGCGGGAATTCCATCTTTTGGATTCACACCAGCCTACGTAGTTCCTCCACACCCTGTAATAAATCACCCTGGAGACCGTCTTTCTAGCCCTAATCAGGGTAGGAATTACCTGCCTAGACAGACCTCTACCCCTGAGAATCAGGGATTCAGCCTCCAGGCCGTCAAATTTAGACGCTGTAATGTAGGGTGGAGGATCGGGCCTTGTGAGAGTAGGTCTGGTTGTAGAGGAAGAGTCCAAGGGTCTCCCACTGCCATCTTCAGGACTAGTGAGTACCAAGTCCTCCGGGGCCAAGCCGGAGCTACTAGAATGACTGGCTTGTGCTCCACTCTGATCCTGCGCAACAGGCGAGGGAGTAACTGTAGCGGAGGGAATGCATATAGAAGTTTGAATTGATGCCAAGGGCAAACCAACGCATCGGTTCCGCAGGCCATAGGATCCCTCGCTCGAGACACAAACCTGTCTAGTTTCTTGTTGAACCTGGATGCCATTATATCTACGTCCGGCATTCCCCACCTCTGGCAGATTGTCTGAAAGACCTGGGGATGCAGAGACCACTCCCCTGGCAACAGACTCTGGCGACTTAAGAAGTCTGCCTGCAGGTTGTCCACTCCGGGAATGAATATCGCCGAAATGCAGGGTACATGAACCTCTGCTCCACTGAAAAATCAAGCTCACCTCCCTCTGAGCGGCCTGACTCCTGGTTCCCCCTTGGTGGTTTATGTATGCCACCGCCGTGGCATTGTCTGACTGGATTTTCACCGGGAACCCCTTTAATCTGGAGGTCCATGCCAGAAGGGCTAGGCGAGCAGCTCTGATCTCCAAGATATTGATGGGGAGCTGCCTCTCTGCTTTCACCCAAGTTCCCTGGCGAGAGAACCCCTCGAAGACCGCCCCCCAGCCTGCCAGGCTGGCGTCTGTGGTAACTACCTTCCAGACAACAGGGCTGAAGGATTTTTCCTTTAGAAGATTCTGGGGGTTCAACCACCAGGCCAGGCTTTGTCGGACCCTTGATGATAGCGTCAAAGGGGACTCTAAGGCATGTGCCCTCTTTCCCCAGGCTGCTAGAATGGCTGCCTGTAGGACGCGAGTGTGGATCTGAGCGTATAGTACTGCCTCGAACGTGGCCACTAGCTTGCCTAGTACTCGCATACACAGGCGAATAGTTGTTTTTTTCTTGTTTAGAACCAACTGAACCAACCCCTTGATAGCCTCGATCTTTACAAGGGGCAGGAACACCCTTTGCTGTTCTGTGTCTAACCTCATGCCGAGGTATTCCAACTGCTTTGTAGGCTGGAACGCTGACTTTCCCCGGTTTAGGACCCAGCCGAATCCTTCGAGGTACCGAACCGTGAGGTTTACTGCCTGTTGCAGACCCGGCCGTGAGTGATCTATGATTAAAAGGTCGTCCAAGTATGCTAGGACTGTGACCCCTTGGATCCTTAAATTGGCCAGAACTGGGGCTAGGATCTGGGGGGGCCGTGGCCAGCCCGAAGGGGAGCGCCCTGAATTGGAAGTGTCGCTGCCCCACCGCGAAGCGTAAAAATCTTTGATGCGACTGAAAGATTGGTACATGAAGGTAAGCATCCTTTATGTCTATGGAGGCCAGAAAATCGTCCCTCTGAAGCGCGGCGGCTGCTGACCGGATGGATTCCATCCGGAAGGAACGAACCCTTAGGTAACCGTTTAACCTCTTTAGGTCCAAGATTGGCCTGACATCGCCGTTGGGCTTTGGTATGACAAAGAGATTGGAATAGAAACCTAGCCCTTGCTCTTGGGCTGGCACCTCTATTATTACGTCCTGGCAAAGCAGGTGATCCAAAGCTGCCAGCAATGAGGCCTTCCTTGCTGGATCCTTTGGTAGCCTTGATTCTTGAAAATGAGGCGGAGGACACCTTAGAAACTCCAGTCTGTAGCCTGTGCTTACAGATGCCCGGACCCATTTGTCGGGGATCTTGGCTTCCCAAACTTCTGAGAAGAAACGAAGCCTTCCCCCCACCCGCGAGAGTGGGGGCGCCCCTTCATAAGGCAGACTTAGGGGCTGTCTTTGTCGGCTTGCGATACCATGGCCTCTTACCCCCAGGGGCCTGTCCCTGCGATCTACTGTTAACGTTGGATCGTGCAGGCGGCCGTCGATACTGCCTGGAATTTGAGGGCCCCGAGACAGGAAAGAGCTGCCTTTTAAATGTAGGACCCCGGAATGTCTTTTTGACCGGTAAAAGGGTACTCTTGCCACTTGAAATAGTCTGAATATATTTATCCAGATCCTCTCCGAAGAGTCGTCCTCCATGGAAGGGAAACCCTGCCAGAAGCTTTTTGCATGGGGGCTCCGCCGCCCAGTTCTTCAACCATAAGAGCCTTCTCATGTGCACCAAAAATAGTGATAAACGAGAGGCCTGCTGGATGGAATCTTTTATAGCATCTACAGCAAAACACAGAGCTCTGGGAATGTCAGAAAACTCTTCTGCTTGTTGGGTAGGCATGTCCTTTAACATTTCTTTTGTCTGGTCTTTTAACGCCTGACAAACTCCAATTGCAGCCACAGCTGGCTGTACCACTGCTCCTGCCGTAGCAAAGGATGCTTTTAAAAGTGTCTCTAACCGTTTATCAACCGGATCTTTAAACATATGTATGTTTTCCACCGGGCAAGTTAGTGATTTATTCACACATGAGATGGCTGCATCCACTACTGGGAGCCTCCACCTCTTGGAGAATTTTTCCTCCATGGGGTAAATGACCGCAAATCTTTTCGGTGGCAGAAAAATCCTGTCCGGCCGTACCCAATCCCGAAAGATCAATTCCTCCAAGAGAGGATGGACCGGAAAAACTGCGTTGCTTAACGGAGCTTTCAAAGAGCCCAGAGAGGATACCGGAGGAACCTGAGGCTCTGGCAATGGTAAACTAAATGCCGAGCGGACCATGTCCGTCAAAGACTGTACCCCACAGTCTTTCTGTCTGGGAGTCTGAAAATGGTTCCTCAGAGGCAGATCCCTCAATCCCTGAACCCTCTCGGTTCAGGTCTAGTTGATCCTCCTGTGATTCCAATTCCTCCGGAGAGAGAATCTCAGCATCTGAGGATACACCTCTTGGTGATGGGGATCTAACCCGTTTCTTACCAGGAATAGCTCTAGCGATCAATGCTGCTATTCTCTCTTCTAGCCCCCCTAGGGATACAGCTAGCATCTCCTCTGTGATAAACACAGGGCTGGGCTGATCTGGGCCAGCCTCCGCACCAGATCCCCCTAATGGCTCATCCAAGGCGCCCTTTATGTTAATAAGTTGCGGGGAAAGTATCGGCATATCATCAGAATCAGAGGGGGAACCCCTTTGTTTTTTGGTCTTTTTTGTACCCTTTGACCCCGAACCTTTGGAAGCCATAATACAAAATCGAGGGACTCCGCCAACAACAACAGACTGTAGTGGCCAGGAGTACAAAACCAGAGCTTAGGGGACAATAGATCACTAATGCCCAAAAACTGATGGGGCCCCGTATGTTTTTCTTTTTTTTTTTTTTTTAAATATATATTATATATATATTTTTTTTTTTTAAAACATACAGTGACCCCAAACTTAGTTTGCCAGCCTCCAACCTGCTGCAAAAAGGGGAATTTCTTGGCTTAACAAAAAAGGCATTGGAACAAAGTCCAGCATGTACTACCCCTCTTCCGCCACCGGGAGTCACTGTTCTGCCGCTCTGCGTCCTCTCCTTCTGAAATCAGCCTCAGACTGAGCACTGACAATGCCTGCTGATCTATAACAGCACAAGGCGCGCCCCTGTATGACGCCGCAGGCACGCCCCCCCCGCCCTCCTCTCTGAACGGCGCGAAAAACGTCTATAAGACGTGCGCGCGCACGCGCGTATGCCGGAACAGGAGGAACATGGAGGAGCCGCGCTGCTGGAGACCCAGGACTGCAGTATCAGGCGGCAGATTCAAACCCCCGGCCAGGTAGGACTCTCCAAAAGGCCCCATAGGGATCCTTACTAGTCCTAGGAAGAAAGCAGCAGGTTAGCTAGCAACACATTCTTAGACAGGGGGAACCTAGTGATGGGGGAAAAAAGGGGTCATCCTGTCTTTCTCAGACATAGTGAGCAAGGTTGCCAATGCAGAGCATACTTAGGCTATCCCCCCTTTTAGGTTACCCCGGAGAGCCTGCTGTCGAACCAAGTCCCGCAGGCTCCCCCTTACCTGCTCCATGCTGCAGGATGTTTGTCCAGCAAAACGATCCAATCTTCTCCCATCTCCGTGGGTAGCGTAGTAGACCTTCAGGCCCTGGGGTCCTATGAAGGTACCCACTGTCCTGGACCTATATAGCACCCTGGCAAACAGGCACTTATGGTTTTTACAAAACTCCAAGTCCTGGGCCCAGGGTCCAGCCCTCCAAAGAGGAGCATTATAGGCAAAACCCCACGGTTTGGGGCCCGGGTACTGTCCACTTTGGCACTGAGGCTCCTTGGACAGATCCGGTTAGCCCGCCCTTAATCCCAAGGATGTGGAGCAAAGCTATTCCGTGACCAACACCTAAGACACTGGCGAAAAAACTGAGGGACTCCCTCTAGGGGAGGGGGTTATATAGGGAGGGGACTTCCTGTTTGAGATTGCCAGTGTCCACACCTGAAGGTACTCCATATAACCCATATAGTAATGAATATGCCGCTCTGTGTCCCGTGATGTACGAGAAAGAAATGGCTCCACTGCAGCCTCAGTGTGAAAGCCCGAGTGCTTTCACACTGAGGCGATGAGCTGGCAGGACATTAAAAAAAAAAAAAAAAAAACTCATGCAAGCTGCATCTTTGGAGCGGTGAAATTAAAGGGCAGCGCGACAGAACTGCCGGCGCTTTGTGGATGGGTTTAACCCTCTTTCAGGCGCTAGCGGGGGTTAAAAGCGCCCGCTAGCGAACAAATACCTCCGCAAAAAATAATGGCGCATTACTGCCAGTGTGAAGGCAGCCCAACTGTCCCAGTCACAGACTGGGGGTGGGAAGGAGACATGCAAGTGCTACTGAGCGGCAGCATAGAAAGATTAGGTATACCTTCAAGCCAAACAAGACTGTGCAGTGTGACAGAGCTGTTTAAATCTTGGAGCGGGATGAATACAAAGCCATTGGCAGGCAAAACAGTTTCCTTATACAATATGTATTTATTCTGTGTATTTAGTGGTTTGCCTATAGTTCAGCTTTACTTAAAGCGGAGGTTCACCCTAAATATAAGCTCTCCCATGTGATCCAGCATACTGGCGTCAGCGCCAGTATGCTGTTTTTTTTTTTTTAATCCCCCACTTACTGTATTATGCTGGAATTTAATTTTTTTCCCCCCGCGGTGGACGGCTCTAGTATTGCTCGTCACATCTTGCGAAAATACCCGATAAGGACTCGGGTAATCTCGGCGAAAATGCGGCGCCTGCGCACAGACCTCGGAGCTGACGCAGGCGCCGTATTTCTCTGAGTCCTATTTCGGCGTTTTTCGGAGGGCGTGACGCGGAAAAATACGGCGCCTGCGCAGTCAGCTCCTAGGTCTGTGCGCAGGCGCCGCATTTTCGCCGAGATTACCCGAGTCCTTATCGGGTATTTTCGGAAGATGTGACGCGCTATACTGGCGCCGTCCACCACGGGGGTAAGAGATTAAAATACAACATAATACAGTAAGTGATGGATTAAAAAAAAAACAGCATACTGGCGCTGACGCCAGTATGCTGGATCACATGGGAGGGCTTATATTTAGGGTGAACCACCTCTTTAAAGTAAAGTTATATTTTAGCCGTATAGAAAAGTTCCAAAAATATACTGCTTACCCTTGAGATTTGAAAAATTGCAGGAGCATCGGATCAGTGTTAAGTCTTTGCGCAACAGTCTTCGCAACCTGAAAGAAAGCAATCCACAATATTATTTTGACACTGTCACGAGACTTCACTATTCAAACTAATAAAACTTACCGTAATTGAAAATTGCAGGCCGGTGATGGTTTGGTGACAGTCAAAGCAAATGAAAGCTGTGGCTGCCTACAGTTTGCTGGTGGAAAATCCCAGTCTAATTGTCAATAAGGAGAGGATACTGGCAATATTTTTATTTTTGATCTGATATTGCTCAGACTGGTAACCTCCAATAGCAGACTGGAAACAATGAATATACTGACACAAAGCACCAAGTAACGGTATGCACCAGAGCACTTGGCCTGGTAAAACCTCTGAAAACCAATAACATGCCCTTCTTAGAGTCCATTGAGGGACAAACTCCTATACTATCATGATATATATTGCCACTTACAGGAGTATTAAACACAGGTAAATTAAAAATCTGTAGGCCAGCCCCTTCTCTACTCAGCAAGACAATTTGTAGAAACCAGGGGTGGGACTATCCCAATAGCTTTTGCATCCCTTGCCGGGAACAGGAAGTCATTTACTACTGCAATGTCCAAAAGCAGTTGAACAGGGGGAGTAAAAAGCTGCAGCCAACAAAAAATAGAAGGACTACCAACCTGCTGAAACTTAAGAATGCCTAAAGGACCAAATCCAAATACAACACAAGACGAAGGTGACCTTACCTGATGGGGAAACCTGCCAATACGAGCAGAGCAAGGACACAGGGATTGAAGACATACGAGAACCATCTTAACCATTTGATCAACGGGCCTATTTTGGCACTTTTCTCCTTCATGTAAAAAATCTCAATTTTTTGCTAGAAAATTAATCAGAATCCCCAAACAATATTATATATATATATATATATATATATATATATATATATATATATATATATATATATATATATATATATATATATATAGCAGACAGCCTAGGGAATAAAATGGCAGTCACTGCAACTTTTTTCCCCTTGCACGGTATTTGCGCAATCGTTTTTCAAACGCCCCTTTTTAAAAAAAAAAACAACAACAAAACCGTAAAGTTGGCCCAATTTTTAGGGATAATGTGCAAGAGGATGTTACGCAGAGTAAATAGATACCTAACATGTGACGCCAAACTTCGGTACTTAAAAATCTCCATATTTTTTTTTTTTTACACTTTTTTTAAAGGGGTGTTCCAGCCAAATTTTGTGTTTATTGAAAGTCAGCAGCTACAAAAAGTGTAGCTGCTGGCTTTTTTAATAAACACACACTCACCTGCTCCACGATCCAGCGACACGCCGGCCAAGGCTCCTCTCCTCTCCCCCCCTCCCCGGCCGGCGTCTTCATCTTAAGTGTGGGCACCCGACCGTGACAGCCTTCGGCTTCACGGCCGGGCACCCACTGCGCATGCGCGAGCGGCGCTGTGCTCGCCTATTGGACAGGCGATCGCATGGGACCCGTCATGTGTCCCATGTGATCGCCTACAGGGAGGGGCTGCTGTAGGCGATTAAGCTTAATCGCCTAACTAGCCCCTCAGCGGAAGGAGGAAGTGGGACAGGAGGTCCCACTCCTCCTGAAGCCCCCACTCCACCCCAAAAAAAATGGCATGCCAAATGTGGCATGTAAGGGGGTGAGGAGTGGGATTAGCGGAAGTTCCAATTTTGGGTGGAACTCCGCTTTATTTTTTTTATCACTTTTATTCCTATTACAAGGAATGTAAACATCCCTTGTGATAGGAATCACTGTGACAGGTCCTCTTTATGGAGAGATGTGGGGTCAATAAGACCCCACATCTCACCTCCAGGCTTACAAGCATGAAATCGATAAAAAAAAAAAAAAAAAAAACACCGATCACATGCCGACAGCGGCGATTGCGGCTTTGTTTACTTCCGGGTACCGGGCGTGACGTCATAACGTCGCGCCCGTGCCTCCGATGGTCATAGAGATGACTGGTGACCATTGACCTGCAGCCTCGGCCAATTCGCTCTCCAGGCCCCCCGATGGCCCGGAGAAGCACCGGATGGCGGCAGGAGGGGGATGTCCCCTCCCGCTACCTATAAGAAAGATCAAGCGGCGGAACTGCCGATTTGATCGCTCTTATCGTGCACAGGATCGCCGGCTAAAGACGCAGATATCTGAATGATGCCTGTAGCTGCAGGCATCATTCAGATATCACTGCACAAAGCCGAGGACGTCCATGGTGATTAAATGGTTAATCAAGCGTGCAAAAAATAAAATACAAAATTTGCCAAGTGGAAGTGATTAAACACAGAAGAGGGGACTGAACTATGGACCAAGTGAGAAGCTGGTCAACCTAAACCCACCAATTCCCATTACGGCAGAAACCTATACAAGCCAATCTGGTGAACAAGGAATACAAATACCAGACAAGGAATACGGAAAAAAAATATCCTCGTAAAAGGAAGACCAGTAGGTGGCTATAATAAAGCCTAGTACTCATTTACAATCCCCGATGTGAAATATCTATGGCTTGGCTAGGATTAAGACAGGTTGGGTACCTACTTACACCTTGCACAATTTGCACCTTATTAAGTTTTGCACACAGGTTGCACCCCCCCCTTTTTGTTTTTGGACTTAAGCAAGAATATATAATGGGGAATAATGTTCATGGACTTAGTCCTAATGGGAGGGGAGGAATAACTTGGAGGGAGAGTAGAAGGGGGGGTCGAGGTGGAACAGGAATGATTTATATATCCTGGGGAATTAGGGGTTTCATTGTGTAACCCCTTTTGTCCCTAAGGAGTTCTTTGGCTGCTTGTACTCCTACGTACCCCCCTCCCCTTTTTTTTTTTTAGGGAGTGGAAGAAGCTGAAATGGTTTGTGGACATCCTTCAGGATAAGGTGCTTTAAATAGGTGGTTCTCAACCCTGTCCTCAAGTACCTCAAAGAGGCCATGTTTTGTGAATTTCTCTTAGATAAAAACAGCGGTCCAAAATACCAAGCCATTGACTCAGATTTAAAAAACACATGTGCAAGATAAAGGAATACCTGCAAACATGGCCTGTTAGGGGTACTTGAGGACAGGGTTGAGAAACACTGCTCTAAATAACCTGTGACCTGGATGTCCTGAATTCTGAGAATAGCAGAAATACTAGGACCTTTGTAAATACACTTGGGGAAGAGGATTGCAGAAACTGCAAAAAGCACTGATGAGATGCATAGATGGGAATACGCACACAGGCATCTTGGATGCCAGGTATTCCCCTCGTCTCAGAGAGGCGATAACCGAACTGCCTTGCACTTCGGATGACCCGAAGGCCCGAACAAACAGGGAATCAGACTGCTGAAATAAAGTTGTACATGTCAAATTCAAACAACTCAAAGATCCAAAGAGTTAAGAGGAACACTACTTAGATAGATTAGAGCGTGCTTTTCCCCATAGTCACCTTCTGGATAAAGGCATCCAAGGATAATCCAAGCAAGCATTCACCCTCCAAGAGCAGCCTCTAAATTTGCTCCTTGCACCAAAGTTCTGCTGGCCAATACTTGAGCAATAGGATCCTTCTCATGTGGACAGAAATAGTGTTCAACTCTAAATACTGCCTTATGGAGTCTTTAAGAAAGGCATCCACCAATAAACTCAAGGCTCTAAAAACGTTTTCCAGAAGCTGTCAAGTGGCAAGGTCCTCTGGATCCGATTTTCTAGAACAGAGCGTACATTTTGCCCAGACTTTAAGGGGGCCTTTAACCTCTTATCCGTGGCTTCTTTAACCACTTCCAATCTAAATCGTCTATATAAAGAGATAAAAAATTCTGATAGGAATTGGTTAATACCTGAAACACAGCTGCAGATGACAGAGGGGATCGGGGGCCTACCACACCATCTTAGCCCGCACCCCTCTCTGCTTGTGGGAGGCCATTGCTTGATAAGGGTTAAAAAGGCCCGTAAATCCCAGAAGGCAGCCACTCAGCTGAGGGGAGAGTCGGCCTAAGCAGGAAAACCTATGTGGCAATCAACCCCCTTGAAGGTAGAATGCTGCTGAGCAGACTAAATCCTGGTGCGATGGTGCCATGAACCATATGATGTGCAAGCCCAGAGAGATATAAAAGCACATGTACTGTGCCCAAGACTAGAGAAAATTACCCCTTTGGCAGTCACCTACTGCAATATTTCACCTCATATTGAAACTGGCAGCAAGTGTCCCCAAAACACAGCCTGGAGAAAATAATACATTTCTCCACTAGTTTTTCAGAGCCAGCAGGCCCAGTCATAACCCATCACAGCAAGCATGCCCCAGTGTCTTCAGGGACTTGAAACCACTCCAGGGGAAAACTGCCCTGGACCTGGCTAGCACCCTGTCAGTGAGGTCACTGGGTTGATACCAGGTGTAAAGAACAAGCCAGGAATTTTGGAAACCGAACGCACAACAGATTTTCACAGACATACAATGGCACATCCATCACCTAAAGACAAGAGCTAAAAACTGAGGTTTAGCTGGGCTGGGCAGTGATTATAACCAGGCAGAATATCTGCTTTGTTGGCCAGTTTTGATTTACCTGAGGGTGGGAGCATAACCTAGGTAACCATGAATAATAAATCCTCTGTGCCTGTGATGTACGATTAACAAACAACATTAATAGTACTTAATTTAGTTTTTAATAAGGATCTAGAGACCAGGGTTTCAGTATATCTAAAAAAAATAATAACTCCTCTAGCGTGCAACATGTCTTACTTATTTTTCATTTACCATTATATAGGACCTATGGCTCCTATACTATGAAACTACCATTGGGTAAATGTACTACATTCACCCAAATTACATAAAATCTCATGGATTAAAATCGCTTTAAAAAAAATATGTTTCTAGGTACATCGAAGACCTTGCCACTTAATTCTGGCCAGTTTATAGCCCCCGCGCTCTTTCATGCCTTGACGGGTACATTCTGGGAAGCTGCCGCTGCCTACAAAGGCTGTTGGGTGTGACCCCCTAGGGTTAAGCCCCTGCTTGCACTCTTCCTATGCTCTTGCTCTACCCTTTTTCCCCCCCTCTACTCTGGAGGCCCAGAACACACACATTTTAGAGGCCATGCTTTCTTGGTGGTTGGGAACCCTCTTGTAGTTGATACATTCCAATACATTTTCCCTGAATTATACAGCTATGTTGCGGAGCAGCCACGCCTGTTTTTTCTTTTAGTACTATTTATACAGGTTTTCATTGAAGATGTGTCAATTTAGTTTTGAATTGGTATTCATGTACTGTATTTTGCTAAAAAACAATGTAAAAAAACAAATGATCTTCAATTAGCTGACATTTAACATACATACATGAGAGTAATTCATTCTGTTAGACAACGTAACCACGAATCCTGGATCATTAGGAATTGTCTTGTCACAGAAGATCACATCAACACGGTGATAAAGGTCTCTAAAGTACTCCTTGGCAGTTGCCAGCTCACTGCTCTCGTTCTCTGGGTCATCTCTGAAAAAAACATTTTTTATCATGAAAGTTAATACAAGTCAATCAAACATTCTTAAATGGATATATAATTCCACCACTGTCTTGAAAAATAATGGGAAACTCAGTCAATGCATGCATGAGGTATAAAAAGGTATGATATCTGGAACTACAGCAGCAAAATATATATGTATAGGTCACTTTTAACTTATTACCTATAAACAAATAAAATAGATATGTATGTTGGAGTCCTAGCAAATACTAGTGACAGTCTACAAGAGTTCAACTATTCATAACAGAATATCCATACCATAATAACCTTGCATGGCATTATGCGAGTTAGCAATTAGGAAAAAAGTCATACAATTGCTGGCAAAATCAAAAAGGCATTCCAGTAATAAAAAACACATATGATAAAAAGGATTTTTTGCTTATCAGTTCCTAACCTGTTCCTAGAGTACAATGCAGGGCATGGGTTGCTTTAAATTACTACAACTGGGATATCTGCAGCTACCTTCAGGTAATTTGACATGGCAAATAAAGGAAGGCTGTAGAGACATCCCCCTATATAACCCCTCCAATGCCAACTAGCCCACATTTTCTTAGCAAGCAATGGAAATAACAGATGGGAGGGTTCTGTGTCTGTACTGCATTTCAGGAAACAGATTTTCCTGGCAAATCAAAAATCTATCAAAAATCACGTTTTTATAATTTTTGCACAGATTTGCATTTATGGTCACATGGAAATTGCATAAAATGTACAAAACCTGTAAAACAGTGCAAAAGACGTATATATTTGCAAAATAGCAATGAGCTGTGCACAGAAAAGTACAATCTGTGCAGTTCAGAGTAAAGGTACGAAAAATATTTGTAAACCACAATAAACTGTAAATTGAACTGCCAAGTGATACCGGTACAGTTAAGAAATAGTCCTAAGTAAAATAAACCCCTTTAAAAGAGATAGAATTCCAATAAAATAAATCCCTTGCCCCCTCTAAGATTGAGAACTGAGCAAACACCGCTGATAATTGCGCTCTCAATCTTCAGACTGTCAATCACTGGTTCTCTGCTCTGCCCCACCAGTGCTGGAGCTGTGTAGTGGGGAAGGTTCTCAGCAGATCGCTGGAAGTCTGAGCCAGCTGCCGGTCCAGGCTTCTGGGCGGATTGCGACCATATGATTGGGATCTTTTTAGAGACTGGACACAGGATTGCAGATTTACACCCCTGTGCTCTATAGGAGAAGTATAGCCAAACAAGTTTTGGCTATACTTCTGCTAAATCGGTGTGTCCTTGCAAGTGTAAACCTTTATTTCTTGGGGGGGGGGGGGGGGGGGGGGGGGTAAAGACTGTAAAGCAGAGTGGAATATAGGACTTTGATAGAGTGGATCTGGCCTCATGGAAAGAAGCCATGTACCTTCTGCAGGAATCTGAGTATGTCTCTGTACCAAGTTCTTCTGAGTTAAATTGGGGCACAAAGAATCACCATCTTCCTTAGAGCCCATTTTGTGCAGCAGGAGAGGTAGTATTCTTAGTGGAGGGAAGGCATAGATTAGTTTGGAAGCTACATTGTTCACATTCGAAGTTCCCCACTTTTGAAACAACAAACTGAACAAATCTTGGTGAAGAAACTTTTCCCCTTGGTAAAAGCAGTGGCAGTCAAGATAATCTGACTGTTGTCCACAGAGATCGATAGGCATGGAATTTCTTTCCATGCCAGAATATGGTTTCTCTCAGAGCAGCCAGGCTCCTCGTACCACCTTGATAGCTGATATAGGTCACTGTGCTGGTTAACTGCACCCGTATATGTGGCACCTTTATAAAGGAGGGTCCAGTGCTGGAGGGACAGTCTGACAGCGCTAAGGCCCAAAATGGCGACAGAGAGTTTGGTCTTCTACTGACCATGTTCCCTGAAATATTTGAGACTTCATCACAACTAAATATATGGACAAAAAATTATTACTAATATGTTTGTATATGTTTGCTTCATAATCAAGACATACATGAAAATAGTTTAACCACTTAAGGACCGCCTCCTGCACATGTACGTCGGCAGAATGGCACCGCTGGGCACAAGCACGTACAGGTACGTCCTCTAAGTGCCCACGACCCGGTCCAAAGCTCCGTGACCCGATCGCCGCTGGAGTACTGCGATCGGTCCCCGGAGCTGGAGAACGGGGAGAGCCGTGTGTAAACACAGCTTCCCTGTACTACACTGTGGCGCCGTCATTGATCTTGTGTTCCCATATATAGAGATACACAATCAATGATGTCACACCTACAGCCACACACCCTACAGTTAGAAACGAATGAGGTCACACATAACCCCTTCAGCACCCCCTTGTGGTTAACTCCCAAACTGCACTGTCATTTTCACAATAAACAATGCATTTTTTGCTGTGAAAATGACAATGGTCCCAAAAATGTGTCAAAAATGTCCAAAGTGTCCGACATAATGTCACAGTCACGAAAAAAAACGCTGATCGCCACCATTAGTAGTAAAAAAATGTTTTTTAAAAAAATGCAATAAAACTTAACAAAAATTGGTAGAATACGTATCGGCCTAAACTGAGGACATTTTTTTTATATATATTTTTGGGGGATATTATATAAAAAAGTTAAAAATATTGAATTTTTTTCCAAATTGTTAAGCCGTTTTATTCACCTCGTCACTCCTGAATCATTATTCTCACTGACTTCCTGGTTTTCCTTGTCAATATATCTTTATTGAGGTGATAAAGAAATGTACAATTCAACAAAATAAAATAAGTTAATTACAGACACAGAAAAATTTCTTGGTTTACATAAGTGGTAAGTTCACAACAGGTGAGTCTGGTGGCTTCAATGGACATATTAATAGTACAGATAAGGTTATAACTAAGAGACCAATTTTCTGGAGTTTATTTTAAGATGCTTCGTTTCTTCCAACCAGCCCAGATGGTTTTAGGGCTGTGGTTTAGGCAAGAGTCCTGATGCGTCAACGTAAGTGTTTCAACCAAAATCAACCTTATAACAATGCTAAGAACATGTATAATAACGAGGTTCATAGTCAGAGCCCAAGGCGGGGGGAGGAGGGTGGGGAGGAAAGAAAGGGGTGTCTGCAGGAGTGGTCCGAAATTGGCTGTCAATATCAAATATACGCTAAGCGGTAGACTGTTAAACAGGCTGGGCTACCATGGTAATAATACAATATCATTGATTTCATTGGGTATTGCATATTCATACCACGGTTTCCAGGTTCTTTTGAATCCAGCGGTCGCGTCCATGTCGATTGCCATCATTTTGGCGTGAGTCATAGCTAGGTTCATTCTGTTCGTTACTTCGTTAATTGATAGATTAGGGGTTTTCCATGCTTTTGCCAATGTTTGTTTCGCAGCTGTAAAGAGCTGTGTTAATAGTTTAAATTGTTTATGTGAGACATTTTTGGGTTTGAGATTTAATAATGCGCCTTTGGGGTCCAATGGGATCCCCTTACCCGAGAGTTGACGGATTATTGTGAACATTTCTGACCAGAATAACTGCTTTAGGGCACGACCACCAGATATGAAAGAATGTTCCTGAAGATGAGCAGCCCCTGAAACAATGTTCAGGGTAGTTTGGCACAAATTTCGCAATCCTAGTAGGAACTAGGTACCATCTAGTAAGAATTTTATAGTTAGTTTCACAAGCTAGTACATTTATTGAAGCAGATTTGGTGTTGGTCCATATTTGATTCCAGTCTTCTGGATCTAGTTCAATATCCAGGTCTAGTTCCCATTTGTTTACATAGGGGAGTTTCCCTGTAATAGAGTTAGTCAACAACTGGGAGTATATTGATGAGATCAAACCTCTGGAGGGAGGGGTGCTTTTGCAGAACTTTTCAAAGGCAGATAGTCGGGGAGGGCTGGAGTCTGCATAAGGTTTGAAAAAGTTTTTAATTTGGAGGTATCTAAATATTTCAGATTGTGGTATGTTATAGATTTTGCATATATCCGGAAAGGACCTAAATGTAGAGGAATCCAAGAATTTACATGTACAGTCCTTTTTCACCCATTCTTTAAAGGTGTTGGGGTAGATCCAAGCAGGGTAGAACGATGGATTTTTATAGAATGATAAGAGTGGAACATGGGAGGATAAAAAGGAGTTCTTTATCTTTAAATTGTCCCATAGGGAAAGAGAGTGCTTAAGAATGGGGTTATGGATATGTTTGCGTGATTTGGATGGGATCCACATAATGTTGGAAATCGGGATGGGGTCGCATTCCACCGCTTCAATCGAAACAACTTCCTGGTTTTCATTCATTCTTGCTACATCACGGCCTAATGGGAACTACAGTTCCCATTAGGCTTAGCCTCTATGCCTGTGAGGGTTAAGAGAGCATCTTCATGCAGGGCTGTAGTCATAGGGAGGGGGTGAGCACATTCTGCTTTCCACCATGCAAAACGGCTCAGATGCTGGTAGAAATCAAGAAGAGGAGAGACAGGAAATGGCATTTTTAAACCTGGATTACTGTATTTTGGAGGTCAAAAGGAAAAACGAGGTAAGTGAGATTTCAATGCTCTAGCTTACAGCAATCAACTGATCTAATAAAAAAACAAACATTTAGTGTTCCTTTAAGGGTCACTCTGATGGGCAAGTTTTGTTATGGGACACATTTGTTGTGCCCATCAGAGTGCCCCTTAACATGCTGATGGGGACCCCTGATGTAAAGGGGCGCTGTGATGGGGACCCCTGATGTAAAGGGGCGCTGTGATGGGGACCCCTGATGTAAAGGGGCGCTGTGATGGGGACCCCTGATGTAAAGGGGCGCTGTGATGGGGACCCCTGATGTAAAGGGGCGCTGTGATGGGGACCCCTGATGTAAAGGGGCGCTGTGATGGGGACCCCTGATGTAAAGGGGCGCTGTGATGGGGACCCCTGATGTAAAGGGGCGCTGTGATGGGGACCCCTGATGTAAAGGGGCGCTGTGATGGGGACCCCTGATGTAAAGGGGCGCTGTGATGGGGACCCCTGATGTAAAGGGGCGCTGTGATGGGGACCCCTGATGTAAAGGGGCGCTGTGATGGGGACCCCTGATGTAAAGGGGCGCTGTGATGGGGACCCCTGATGTAAAGGGGCGCTGTAATGGGGACCCCTGATGTAAAGGGGCGCTGTAATGGGGACCCCTGATGTAAAGGGGCGCTGTGATGGGGACCCCTGATGTAAAGGAACGCTGTAATGGGACATTTGATGTAAAGAAGCACTGTGATGGGGACAAATGGGGACTTGAGATTCGGACCTGGGCCCAAAGAAAATTTTAGTGACCGGACCCTCCTTGAATTTTAATTAACCACTTAAGGACCGCCTACTGCACATTTACGTCGGCAGAATGGCACGGCTGGGCACATCAACGTATATATACGTTGGTTTTAGTACCCAGCCGTGGGTCGCGGGCGCGCCCCCGCGACCCGGTCCGAAGCTCCAGGACCGGGTCCGCGGGATTCGCGGACCCGATCGCCGCTGCAGTGCGGCGATCCGTCCCTGGAGCGGAAGAACG
Organism: Rana kukunoris; assembly: GCA_029574335.1. Taxonomy (NCBI): domain Eukaryota; kingdom Metazoa; phylum Chordata; class Amphibia; order Anura; family Ranidae; genus Rana; species Rana kukunoris. Next base: position 93,205,487 of record CM056054.1, read on the forward strand.
GGGAGAGCCGTGTGTACACACGGCTTCCCCGTGCTTCTCTGTGGCCGGAGCATCGATCGTGTCATCCCTGTAATAGGGGGACGCGATCGATGACGTCACACCTACAGCCACACCCCCCTACAGTTGTAAACACACACATTAGGGCACACATTCCCTACAGCGCCACCTGTGGTTAACTCCCAAACTGCAACTGTCATTTCCACAGTAAACAATGCAATTTAAATGCATTTTTTGCTGTGAAAATGACAATTGTCCCAAAAATGTGTCAAAATTGTCCGAAGTGTCCGCCATATTGTCGCAGTCACGAAAAAAATCGCTGATCGCCGCTATTAGTAGTAAAAAAAAAATAATTAATAAAAATGCAATAAAAATATCCCTTATTTTGTAAACGCTATAAATTTTGCGAAAACCAACCGATAAACGCTTAATGCGATTTTTTTTACCAAAAATATGTAGAAGAATACGTATCGGCCTAAACTGAGGAAAAAAAATGTTTTTTTATATATTTTTGGGGGATATTTATTATAGCAAAAAGTAAAAAATATTGCATTTTTTTTTTAAATTGTCGCTCTATTTTTGTTTATAGCGCAAAAAATAAAAACCGCAGAGGTGATCAAATACCACCAAAAGAAAGCTCTATTTGTGGGAAAAAAAGGACGCAAATTTTGTTTGGGAGACACGTCGCACGACCGCGCAATTGTCTGTTAAAGCGACGCAGTGCCGAATCGCAAAAACCCCTTGGGTCATTTGCCAGCATATTGGTCTGGGTCTTAAGTGGTTAAAGACCCCTGGTATACATCATAACTGATTAACAGTATACGGCATATAACCCCTTTCTTTGTACACTCACCCCCCACAGGGCCAGCTGTTAAAACCTATGCTACTTTATGCCATCTGTTTCTCAAACACTGCTTGAAAGATGTATGGTGCAAAGCCACACCACAATTACCCCATGCCTTTGCATTACTGAGGTTTCTATACTTATCCCTGCGTGGGTAACAGTATGTCAGATTTTTTATTTATTTTGTTGGGTTAATGTTTTGTTTACAAATCTCAATGAAGATTTTTTGGTGAAAGATAATATATTTGGCAACGGATAATTTATAAATTCATTACAAGCAAAAACTTAGTGCCTGTGTCACAATCCCAATTTCACGGTTTATTAATGGCGAGTCTACAGTGACTTACTTTAAAAAAAAAATTCTATAGTTTCCCAATCTGTACTTTCATCTAAGTTTATAGAATATCTGCATAGGGCAAAGAAGAATCTCTGGAATAGTTATTAGTGCAATTCTCTTTAGTAAATAGTTTTGGATTGGAGGCACTTGCATACATCGATAAATGAAAATGATTGGTATAGCCGACGCAATCAACCATCACTAACCATCTACAAAGAAAAAAGGGCACAAGGCAGTTGGTGTAATTGATCTGCAACCACACAACCCTGAAAAGACATGTCAAGTTGGTTGTTCATTGCCCTAGTCCAGCTAGCTGCAGTTTGACACACAGAAATAGCAGCAAGAGCTGGTTGCAGGGCTGGATCCACCAAGATAAAGAGTTTTTAAAAGGATCTCAAAATGTTATGTCGGCAGAATCTTTAAAGGTGGAACTTTAAGCACTTCAGCTCCGGAATGGTTTGCCACCTTCCTGACCAGAGCATTTTTTGTGATTCGCTTTAGCTGACAATTAGAGCTTTTTTTTGGTGGTATGTGATCACCTCTGCGGTTTTTACTTTTTGCACTATAAAGAAGAAAGGAGCGACAGTTTAAAAAAATATATATATTTTTTATTTTTGCTATAATATCCCCAAAAAAATATACACTTTTTTCCCTCAGTTTAGGCCGATACGTAGTCTTCTACATTTTTTTTAACCAAAAAATAAAATAAAAATCGCAATAATATTGATTGGTCTGCGCAAAAGTTAGAGCGTCTACAAAATTGGTGAGAAATTTATGCCATTTTTAGAAAAAAAATTTTTTTTACTAGTAACGGCAGTGATCTACGATTTTTATCGGAATTGCGACAATATGGCAGACACTTGACACTATTTTGGGACCATTGTCATTTATACAGAGACCAGTGCTATAAATAGCCACTGATTACTGTATAAATGACACTGGCAGGGAAGGGGTTAAACCAGGGCTCGACAAAATCCGGGCTCTTAGTCGCAATTGCAACTCCTTCAGCGCGCCCACTGGTAATTGAGGCCGTGGCTTTACGGCCTTCACACAAGGCCTTCTGCAGGCCTAAGCTTCCTTCTGTAATCTGGCGCCATCTTGTGGTGGGCGCTGGCATCACAAGTAGTTACATTACCAGTAGCAAAACAGCAGTTCTAATGTGTTTTTCACTGCCATCTCCTTCGCCCAAATTAGAACCCCCAAACATTATATTTTTTATTCCAACACCCTAGAGCAGGGATCTCCAAACTACGGCCCTCCAGCTGCTGTGGAACTACATTTCCCATGAGGCATTGTAAAACTCTGACATTCGTAGACATGACTAGGCATGATGGGAATTGTAGTTCCTGAACACCTGGAGGGCCATAGTTTGGAGACTCCTGCCCTAGAGAATAAAATGGCGGTCGTTGCAATACTTTGTCACACTGTATTTGCGCAGTGGTCCTACAAGCGCATTTTTTGGGGAAAGAAAATCAACTTTTAATAAAAAAAATAAGACAGTAAAGTTAGCCCAATTTTTTTTTTTATATTGTGAAAGATAATGTTGCGCCAAGTAAATCGATACCTAACATGTCAGGCTTCAAAATTGCGTCCCCTCGTGGGCTCCATAGGCGACATTTAAAACATTCTACAGGTTGCATGTTTTGAGTTACAGAGGAGGTCTAGGGCTAGAATTATTGCTCTTGTTCTACCAATCACGACAATATCTCACATGTGTGGTTTGAATACAGTTTACATAGGCAGGCGCTACTCACGTATGCGTTCGCTTCTGCGCACAAGCTTGGTGGGACAGGTTGAACACTAGGGGGCGATAAAGGAGTTGCGTCTCCTAGGGAGCGATTCCAACTGTGGTGGGGTGGGCTATCAGTAAGTAACACAACCTCTTTAGGATGCGCCGGCCGAGGACACAAGGATGGAAGTACAATGTCTTCGTTAAGATGGAAGCCCGAAACCACCTTCGGAAGAAAGGAAGGTTGCGGGCGCAACACCCCCTTATCCTTATGGAGGACCAAGTATGGCGACTTGCAAGACAAGGCCGCCAATTCAGAAACACGTCTGACAAACATAATGGCCACTAAAAAGGCCACCTTCTGAGTGTTGAAAGGAATTTCTCTGATGTTTTCAAAAGGAGGTTCTTGAAGAACCGTGAGCACCAGATTCAAATCCCATGGGAGGAAGAGGTAGTTTAATAGGGGAAAGTACATGACAAACCCCCTGCACAAAAGGTACCTTACCAGAGAATGTGCCACCAAGGGTTGTTGAAAGAACTCAGTCAAGACTGAATCTGGTGCTTAAAGCGGAGGTACACCCTAAAAAAGGGATTTTTAGATACAGCTTACCTGTAAAATCCTTTTCTTGGAGTACATCACGGGACACAGAGCGGCATATTCATTACTATATGGGTTATATGGAGTACCTTCAGGTGTGGACACTGGCAATCTCAAACAGGAAGTCCCCTCCCTATATAACCCCCTCCCCTAGAGGGAGTCCCTCAGTTTTGTAGCAAGCAGTATGCCTCCCAAAATGGTCACCCAAAAGAGGGGTGGGAGCTCTGTGTCCCGTGATGTACTCCAAGAAAAGGATTTTACAGGTAAGCTGTATCTAAAAATCCCTTTTTCTTTCTCGTACATCACGGGACACAGAGCGGCATATTCATTACTATATGGGATGTCCGAAAGCAATGCTTTAATGAGGGGAGGGAGACATCTTCCAAAGAAGGATTTAATTTTAGAGGTATACTCAGATACTAGTAAATCCAACTTAAACGAGAAATGTAAATCTCAAATCAAATCAAGGGAGCCCCCTCAGATCCTGAGGAGCTTGAATCGCGGCCTGTAGTACTGACTGCCCAAAGGCTGTATCCGCATTCCTTCTTACGTCCACTTGATAAAATTTTGTAAACGTGTGGACTGATGACTACGTTGCTGCCTTGCATATTCGAGCCATAGAGATCTGATGATGTGCTGCCCAGGAGGTGCCCCTGGCCCTGGTAGAATGGGCCTTTACCGACAAAGGAGGAGGCACCTCTTCAAACCGCAGGCCCGAACAATTAATTGTTTAATCCATCTTGCGATGGTGGATCAAGCGGCTGCCTGACCCATCTTGGGCCCTTCCGGTAAAACGAACACCACATCTGTTTTCCGAACCTTCTCTGTAGCTTTAAGATAGGCCCTTACGGCCCTGACAATATCCAACGTATGCAGCAACCCCTCTTTTCTAGAGGTGGGTTTTGGAAGAAGGATGGAAGTACCACATCCTGGTTCAGGTGGAAACTGGATATAACCTTTGGTAGAAAGGAAGGATGAGGACGGAACCCCGCCCTATCCTTATGCACAATGAGATATGGCTCCTTACAAGATAAGGCTGCCAATTCCGATACTCTCCTGGCCGAAACTATGGTGATCAGAAATACCGACTTTCTAGTCAGTAAAATCAAGGTACCTCAGCCAACGGCTCAAGAGGTTGTTTCTGTAGGGATGACAGAACAAGATTTAAGTCCCATGGACAAAGTGGTGACTTGACAGGAGGATTAATACGCAAGACCCCCTGTAAGAAGGTCTTTACCAGCGAGTGGGTGGCCAGCGGCCTCTGAAACCACACTGACAGAGCTGAGATCTGTCCCTTGATTGTGCTTAGTGCCAGGCCTTTATCCACTCCTAGCTGGAGAAAACTTAACACCCTATCAATAGTATATTTGCGGGAATTCCATCTTTGGATTCACACCAGCCTACGTAGTTCCTCCACACCCTGTAATAAATCACCCTGGAGACCGGCTTTCTAGCCCTAATCAGGGTAGGGATTACCTGCCTAGACAGACCTCTACCACTGAGAATCAGGGATTCAGCCTCCAGGCCGTCAAATTTAGACGCCGTAATGTAGGGTGGAGGATCGGGCCTTGTGAGAGTAGGTCTGGTTGTAGGGGAAGAGTCCAAGGGTCTCCCACTGCCATCTTCAGGACTAGTGAGTACCAAGTCCTCCGGGGCCAAGCCGGAGCTACTAAAATGACTGGCTTGTGCTCCACTCTGATCTTGCGCAACAGGCGAGGGAGTAACTGTAGCGGAGGGAATGCATATAGAAGTTTGAATTGATGTCAAGGGCAAACCAACGCATCGGTTCCGCAGGCCATAGGATCCCTCGTTCGAGACACGAACCTGTCTAGTTTCTTGTTGAACCTGGATGCCATTATATCTACGTCTGGCATTCCCCACCTCTGGCAGATTGTCTGAAAGACCTGGGGATGCAGAGACCACTCCCCTGGCGACAGACTCTGGCGACTTAAGAAGTCTGCCTGCAGGTTGTCCACTCCGGGAATGAATATCGCCGAAATGCAGGGTACATGAACCTCTGCCCACTGAAAAATCAAGCTCACCTCCCTCTGAGCGGCCCGACTCCTGGTTCCCCCTTGGTGGTTTATGTATGCCACCGCCGTGGCATTGTCTGACTGGATTCTCACCGGGAACCCCTTTAATCTGGAGGTCCATGCCAGAAGGGCTAGGCGAGCAGCTCTGATCTCCCAGATATTGATGGGGAGCTGCCTCTCTGCTTTCACCCCAGTTCCCTGGCGAGAGGACCCCTCGAAGACCGCCCCCCCAGCCTGCCAGGCTGGCGTCTGTGGTAACTACCTTCCAGACAACAGGGCTGAAGGATTTTCCCTTTAGAAGATTCTGGGGGTTCAACCACCAGGCCAGGCTTTGTCGGACCCTTGATGATAGCGTCAAAGGGGACTCTAAGGCATGTGCCCTCTTGCCCCAGGCTGCTAGAATGGCTGCCTGTAGGACGCGAGTGTGGATCTGAGCGTATGGTACTGCCTCGAACGTGGCCACTAGCTTGCCTAGTAATCGCATACACAGGCGAATAGTTGGTTTTTTCTTGTTTAGAACCAACTGAACCAGCCCCTTGATAGCCTCGATCTTTACCAGGGGCAGGAACACTCTTTGCTGTTCTGTGTCTAACCTCATGCCGAGGTATTCCAACTGCTTTGTAGGCTGGAACGCTGACTTTCCCCGGTTTAGGACCCAGCTGAATTCTTCGAGGTACCGAACCGTGAGGTTTACTGCCTTTTGCAGACCCGGTCGTGAGTGATCTATGATTAAAAGGTCGTCCAAGTATGCTAGGACTGTGACCCCTTGGATCCTTAAATTGGCCAGAACTGGGGCTAGGATCTTCGTGAATACCCGGGGGGCCGTGGCCAGCCCGAAGGGGAGCGCCCTGAATTGGAAGTGTCGCTGCCCCACCGCGAAGCGTAAAAATCTTTGATGCGACTGAAAGATTGGTACATGAAGGTAAGCATCCTTTATGTCTATGGAGGCCAGAAAATCGTCTTTCTGAAGCGCGGCGGCTGCTGACCGGATGGATTCCATCCGGAAGGAACGAACCTTTAGGTAACCGTTTAACCTCTTTAGGTCCAAGATTGGCCTGACATCGCCGTTGGGCTTTGGTATGACAAAGAGATTGGAATAGAAACCTAGCCCTTGCTCTTGGGCTGGCACCTCTATTATTACGTCCTGGTAGAGCAGGTGATCCAAAGCTGCCAGCAATGATGCCTTCCTTGCTGGATCCCTTGGTAGCCTTGATTCTTGAAAATGAGGCGGAGGATACCTTAGAAACTCCAGTCTGTAGCCTGTGGTTACAGATGCCCGGATCCATTTGTCGGGGATCTTGGCTTCCCAAACTTCTGAGAAGAAACGAAGCCTTCCCCCCACCCGCGAGAGTGGGGGCGCCCCTTCATAAGTCAGACTTAGGGGCTGTCTTTGTCGGCTTGCGATACCATGGCCTCTTACCCCCAGGGGCCTGTCCCTGCGATCTACTGTTAACGTTGGATCGTGCAGGCGGCCGTTGATACTGCCTGGAATTTGAGGGCCCCGAGACAGGAAAGAGCTGCCTTTTAAATGTAGGACCCCGGAATGTCTTTTTGACCGGTAAAAGGGTACTCTTGCCATTTGAAATAGTCTGAATATATTTATCCAGATCCTCTCCGAAGAGTCGTCCTCCATGGAAGGGAAACCCTGCCAGAAGCTTTTTGCATGGGGGCTCCGCCGCCCAGTTCTTCAACCATAAGAGCCTTCTCATGTGCACCAAAAATAGTGATAAACGAGAGGCTTGCTGGATGGAATCTTTTATAGCATCTACAGCAAAACACAGAGCTCTGGGAATGTCAGAAAACTCTTCTGCTTGTTGGGTAGGCATGTCCTTTAATATTTCTTTTGTCTGGTCTTTTAACGCCTGACAAACACCAATTGCAGCCACAGCTGGCTGTACCACTGCTCCTGCCGTAGCAAAGGATGCTTTTAAAAGTGTCTCTAACCTTTTATCAACCGGATCTTTAAACATATGTATGTTTTCCACCGGGCAAGTTAAGTGATTTATTCACACATGAGATGGCTGCATTCACTATTGGGAGCCTCCACCTCTTGGAGAATCTTTCCTCCATGGGGTAAATGACCGCAAATCTTTTCGGTGGCAGAAAAATCCTGTCCGGCCGTACCCAATCCCGAAAGATCAATTCCTCCAAGAGAGGATGGACCGGAAACACTGCGTTGCTTAACAGAGCTTTCAAAGAGCCCAGAGAGGATACCGGAGGAACCTGAGGCTCTGGCAATGGTAAACTAAATGCCGAGCGGACCATGTCCGTCAAAGACTGTACCCACAGTCTTTCTGTCTGGGAGTCTGAAAATGGTTCCTCAGAGGCAGATCCCTCAATCCCTGAACCCTCTTGGTTCAGGTCTAGTTGATCCTCCTGTGATTCCAATTCCTCCGGAGAGAGAATCTCAGCATCTGAGGATACACCTCTTGGTGATGGGGATCTAACCCGTTTCTTACCAGGAATAGCTCTAGCGATCAATGCTGCTATTCTCTCTTCTAGCCCCCCTAGGGATACGGCTAGCATCTCCTCTGTGATAAACACAGGGCTGGGCTGATCTGGGCCAGCCTCCGCACCAGATCCCCCTAATGGCTCATCCAAGGCACCCTTTATGTTAGTTAGAAAGTATCGGCATATCATCAGAATCAGAAGGGGAACCCCTTTGTTTTTTGGTCTTTTTTGTACCCTTTGACCCCGAGCCTTTGGAAGCCATAAAACAAAATCGAGGGACTCCGCCCACACAACAGACTGTAGTGGCCAGGAGTACAAAACCAGAGTTTAGGGGACAATAGATCACTAATGCCCAAAAACTGATGGGATCTCGTATGTTTTTCTCTTTTTTTTTTTTTAAATATATATTATATATATTTTCTTTTTTAGAAACATACAGTGACCCCAAACTTAGTTTGCCAGCCTCCAACCTGTATGCAAAAAGGGGGATTTCTTGGCTTAACAAAAAAGGCATTGGAACAAAGTCCAGCATGTACTACCCCTCTTCCGCCACCGGGAGTCACTGTTCTGCCGCTCTGCGTCCTCTCCTTCTGAAATCAGCCTCAGACTGAGCACTGAAATTGCCTGCTGATCTATAACAGCACAAGGCGCGCCCCTGTATGACGCCGCAGGCACGCCCCCCCCCCGCCCTCCTGTCTGAACGGCGCGAAAAACGTCTATAAGACGTGCGCGCGCACGCGCGCGCATGCCGGAACAGGAGGAACATGGAGGAGCCGCGCTGCTGGAGACCCAGGACTGCAGAAACAGGCGGCAGATTCAAACCCCCGGCCAGGTAGGACTCCAAAAGGCCCCTAGGGATCCTTACTAGTCCTAGGAAGAAAGCAGCAGGTTAGCTAGCAACACATTCTTAGACAGGGGAACCTAGTGATGGGGGAAAAAGGTGTCATCCTGTCTCTCTTAGACATAGTGAGCAAGGTTGCCCATGCAGAGCATACTTAGGCTGTCCCCCCTTTTAGGTTACCCCGGAGAGCCTGCTGTCGAACCAAGTCCCGCAGGCTCCCCCTTACCTGCTCCATGCTGCAGGATGTTTGTCCAGCAAACTGATCCAATCTTCTCCCATCTCCGTGGGTAGCGTAGTAGACCTTCAGGCCCTGGGGTCCTATGAAGGTACCCACTGTCCTGGACCTATATAGCACCCTGGCAAACAGGAACTTATGGTTTTTACAAACTCCAAGTCCTGGGCCCAGGGTCCAGCCCTCCAAAGAGGAGCATTATAGGCAAAACCCCACGGTTTGGGGCCCGGGTACTGTCCACTTTGGCACTGAGGCTCCTTGGACAGATCCGGTTAGCCCGCCCTTAATCCCAAGGATGTGGAGCAAAGCTATTCTGTGACCAACACCTAAGACACTGGCGAAAAAACTGTGGGACTCCCTCTAGGGGAGGGGGTTATATAGGGAGGGGACTTCCTGTTTGAGATTGCCAGTGTCCACACCTGAAGGTACTCCATATAACCCATATAGTAATGAATATGCCGCTCTGTGTCCCGTGATGTACGAGAAAGAAACATGTATATACCCATTCCATCCAGCATACTGCCTACATGTACAGTATGCGTTTTTTTTTCGTTGTACATACCCTCGTATAGCCATTTTCCCCCCTGGCTTCCGGGCAGTGGCTCACCGCAGGAGTGGGTTTTCCTATTCAGAGACTAAGTGATTGACGTGATGACAAAAGCTTCCCCCCGGCGCATAATGCGCGTCACCAATTTCTGGAAGAAGCCAAACTGCGAGTCGGCTCTATACGGCGCCTGCGCACCGACGTTCGGCTTCTTTCAGAAACTGGCGACGCACATTATGCGCTGGGGGGGGGGGGGGAAGCTTTTGTCATCACGTCAATCACTTAGTCTCTGAATAGGAACGCCCACGGGGGGGGGGGGCAATACCCGGAGGCCGGGGGAAAAATAGCTATACGAGGGTATGTACAGCGAAAAAAAAAAAAAAAAAAAGACTGCATACTGTACATGTTGGCAGTATGCTGGATGGAATGGTATATACATGGTTTTTAGGGTGAACCTCCGCTTTTAGGCAAGTCTCTGATCTACTCCATGCTGTAAAAACAGCAGGACCCTGGAAACCGAATATGTCCGTGGACGCCACCACATCTCTTCGCACATAGAGATGTAGGACTTTTCAGGTGCGATGGTAGATCTTCCTGGAAGAAGACTTCCATGCCCTCAACATGGTTGAGATGACCGAATCGGAAAGTCCTCGGTCCCTTAGAACCTGGCTTTCAACAGCCATGCCGTTAAAGCCAGCGACTTAAACAGGATGAAGAATAGGACCTTGAAACAGAGATGCCAGAACAAGGATGCCAGAAAGTCCCCCAGATGGAGCGCAGCCACCACCGAGCAAATGTATTCCTTTCGGAACTTCCGTACTCTCACAAAGGCATTTAGGGCTTTGAGGTCCAAGATTGGACGGACCCCGTCCTTCTTTAGGACCACAAACAGATGATTTGAATAAAATCCCTGAAACCTCTCGTCCTGTGGAACAGGTAAAATTACCCCGCAACTTAGCAAGTCTTGCACTGGCCCCAATAGGGCAGAACGACGAGCCAGAAGTAGAGGGAGATTTGAGAGAAAGTTTCTTTCCTGTCCTCCGAACAGATTCTATCCTGTACCCAAGTGACCACCTCGCAGACCCACTTGTCGGAGAGCAGGGAGGTGCACAGAGTCGTGAACCTGCAAAGCCATCCCCCCACCCATGAGTCGGGCGGGGGCAAAACTTCATGCAGTGGCGGGTTTGGATGCCGGTTCGTTCGGCTTACGCACCCGGGGACGTTTCATGCTACACTGTACTCAAACAAAATTGGCGTCCTTTTTTCCCCACAAACAGAGCTTTCTTTTGGTGGTATTTAATCACATCTGCGATTTTTTTTTGCGCAACAACTAAAAAGACTGAAAATTTAGAAAGAAAAAAGTTAATTTTTTTGTAAATAAGTAAGTTTTCTCTTTCAATTACGGGCACTGATATGGCGGCACTAAGATGGCGGCACTGATGGGCCCCGATGAGGCTGCAGGGGTGACACTGACACTGAGGGGTGGCACAGACACTGAGGGGTGGCACAGACACTGAGGGGTGGCACAGACACTGAGGGGTGGCACAGACACTGAGGGGTGGCACAGACACTGAGGGGTGGCACAGACACTGAGGGGTGGCACAGACACTGAGGGGTGGCACAGACACTGAGGGGTGGCACAGACACTGAGGGGTGGCACAGACACTGAGGGGTGGCACAGACACTGAGGGGTGGCACTGATAGACACTTAGGGGTGGCACTGATAGACACTGAGGGGCACCAGCTGCCACCTCTGGCATGTTTGGGGAGGAAGGGCCAAGTACTGACTCCATAACACCACAGACAGCTCTCTGGGACCTATTTAAGACCTGAAGTCCAACCTCCTTGGTCCACTGACCGGGGGGGGGGGGGGGGTGGTACCCAGGGCACTCACCAACCCAGCAAGAGACTGCTTAGTGCCGCCGCCGCCCTCTGTACACAGCGTGTGTTGTGAGGAAAAGCTGTGAGGAAAAGATCTTAGATTTGTGCTGCGCGCCATTCAGGAAGCCAGCACTAGAGGCCAAAACTCACTCAAAACGGCCGCCAGACGCCTCAGAGATAAAAGGGCGCGACCACAAGAAAATGGCTGCCCTCAATAACAACCTGCGCCATAGCGTGACCACGACAAAACGGCCGCCAATAGGAAATGCAATGTAATCAGCAGGCATGCTAAAAATGGCGCTGGCTAAATAGCGGCGAAACGTTGCGATGTGGATGAGAAGGCCGAGTAGGGACTTCCCAGAGGCAGAGCACACCCCCACATAAAAAAACAAAAACCGAAGCCCTCGCAGAGGTCCACCCCGGTCTGTAGAGCAGCAGAGGGAAAAGGAATAGGAGAACCCCCTAACCCCTAGGAATGCCCAGCCGTTCCGACCCGACCCGCTGAGTCAGGAGGGACTGTACTTACCCGTCCATGCGAGGACCTGCTGGTGCATTCCTGACAGGCATACAACCGAGTTGGAGTAGCTGTCGGCCCGGTCCACTGTGGGTAAGACAACAAAACAGCCCAATCATGTGTGGACCCTGGAGCAAAAAAGCCCACCGGCCACCCCAGGAGCCATCGTGGCCGACCCAGAGCAAAGCTAAGGTCTGCTCACGCTCGATGGCCGGACTGGGGAGACTACAAGGATCTATTTATCCAGCCTGTCACCCAGCCGGCAGTTGATAGAAGAATGTCAAATAAAAAAAATAAAAAAACTGAGGCTGCATGCTGCAGGGAGGAGGGTTATGTCTGGAGGGACCGTCCCCTAGGCGGGGCTGTTCAACTCTGTTAAAGTAACATGTATTTAAAAATCCAACATGTTCTGCCTAGTCCTCTCCTATGAACAGGAAAATAACCCATGTGTCAAGACTTGTGAAGGCTGTGTCCGTCCATGGACAATAAGAGAAAAAAGGTTTTGCCTTTAGTTACACTACACAATTTTTGCGGTCATGTTTGTCAAATTCATTGCTATATCTTTGGACATGTCTGTCTTGATAGAGAATAGCCATTGGGGGAGAGTTTCTAAAACTTGAGCCCAGAGAATCTGGTGTAGCTGTCCATAGCAACCAGTTTCTAAATGCAGCTTGTTCAAGGACGCTTTGACAACATCACCTAGTAGCCGATTGATTACTATGCAGTTACGCCAAATTTTTTGTGCTCCAGTTTTAGTAAATCTCCCCCATTGTCATTCTCTGATATTCTTTCACAGTGTAGATCTGATATCCACCTGCCAAACCTTCAAATTGATGACACCCTTTTAACAGCTCATGTTCCTCAACTTTGCAAGAATACTTAGTCTAATTCTGCGCCACAGATATCTCCAAAAATATTTGTGAAAAATTTACGTATTCCCATTACCTATGAAATATGTTTTAACAAGGGATTAGACCATTGTGATATGCATGTACAGTACATGGTTTGGAGTGATTGGGAGGATTATGCAACAAATGATATATATATATATATATCCCCCAAAAAATCTCTGAAAATCAGGCGAAATGACAGGAGAAACTAAAATCTCTCACTAGGAGGTAACAATCCTGCATTTTTAGTAAAAATGTGGTTTCTATGCATTGTTGAGAGACTACTTATCCAAAAAGATAGCGACTACTCCAAATTGGTTGTTATATTTTTACATCCCTTCAATATCACATGACTGGACACTACTTATTTAAAGCATGCATTTCCTTTAGAGCAGTGGTCTCAAAGTACCGGCCTGTGGGCCATTTGCGGCCCGCGGACCGGTTAAAAATGGCAGGCAGGGCGGGGCGGTGCTGCGGAAGTGGGGGGAGTAGATTTCCTTCACATGCAGAGTAGCGCAGGAAGCGTCTGTCATAAGTTCACTTCTGTCTCATGCTGCGGCTGCTCCCCGCCCCCCAGCGGCCCCCCCTCTCTTTGCGTCCAATCACATTTTCTTGTGATATCACCTGGGATGGACAAGAAGAGAGGGGGGGGGGGGGCTGCCGGGGGGCGAGGAGCTGCCGCAGTGTGAAAGGGAAGTGAACTTATGACCGACGCTTCCTGCGCTACTCTGCATGTAAAGAAAAAAGACAACAAGTAAACGCTGACATGTGCCCCACGCGCCCTGATTGTGCCCCATGATGTGCCTTGATGGGGCCCACGCACCCCGATTGTGCCTTGATGGGGCCCACGCACCCCGATTGTGCCTTGATGGGGCCCACGCACCCCGATTGTGCCTTGATGGGGCCCACGCACCCCGATTGTGCCTTGATGGGGCCCACGCACCCCGATTGTGCCTTGATGGGGCCCACGCACCCCGATTGTGCCTTGATGGGGCCCACGCACCCCGATGTGCCCTGTACCCCGATGTGCCCTGTACCCCGATGTGCCCTGTACCCCGATGTGCCGTGTGCAGTGTAGTGGTCAGTGTGCAGTGTAGTGGTCAGTGTAGTGGTCAGTGTGCAGTGTAGTGGTCAGTGTAGTGGTCAGTGTGCAGTGTAGTGGTCAGTGTGCAGTGTAGTGGTCAGTGTGCAGTGTAGTGGTCAGTGTGCAGTGTAGTGGTCAGTGTGCAGTGTAGTGGTCAGTGTGCAGTGTAGTGGTCAGTGTGCAGTGTAGTGGTCAGTGTGCAGTGGTCAGTGTGCAGTGTAGTGGTCAGTGTGCAGTGTAGTGGTCAGTGTGCAGTGTAGTGGTCAGTGTGCAGTGTAGTGGTCAGTGTAGTGGTCAGTGTGCAGTGTAGTGGTCAGTGTGTAGTGGTCAGTGTGCAGTGTAGTGGTCAGTGTGCAGTGTAGTGGTCAGTGTGTAGTGGTCAGTGTGTAGTGGTCAGTGTGTAGTGGTCAGTGTGCAGTGTAGTGGTCAGTGTGCAGTGTAGTGGTCAGTGTGCAGTGTAGTGGTCAGTGGTCAATGTGTAGTGTGCAGTGTAGTGGTCAGGGTTAATAATGCATCCACTGACACCAGTGCTGGGGGTAATAATGCGTCCGCTCACACCAGTGCTGGGGGTTAATGCGTTTGCTGACACCAGTACTGTTTTTGAAGTTTGAAAGTTTGTATGCGGCCCCCCATGGGATATGAAAACTTGTCTTGTGGCCCTCAGGTAATTTGAGTTCGAGACCCCTGCTTGAGAGCATTGACCAACGTTGTTTTATGCTGTATTTACTGAGCATTTTTGCTTTTAGGAGGTAAAAATCACATAAAGGGATGGCGAAATGTCATTTTTAATATCGAAAGCGATATTTGGAAAGATGTGTAACATGTCCCAAATACCTAATTCGATAAGCTTTAGTGAATGGAGCCCGGAAAATGAATGCAACCATCACATCTACTCAGTGCAATGCTCTACTCGCTGGTGTATCTAAATCCACCATTAATAGACTTTAATGTGTTCAAACATCTGCTGTCCTCTTGCTGACCGATAAGGCTCTTCATGGCTTGGCACCCTATTATCACTCTGAACTTTAATCAAAGTAACCCCTCCCCTCAAAACCTCTACTCACCTACTCGATAGGAGACAAGCTTCTTCTGCTATGCTCCAAAACTCACAAATTCACTTCCAAAGATCATCAAAGTGGACTTCTGTAGACTTATTCAAATCAAAACTAAAAACATTTTTCTTTAGACAATCTTTCACCTAAATGTCCCTTTTTTCCCTATAGATTATCCTGTATATTTATTATGCTTTTCTTGTAAAGTGCTTTGAGAAGCTACCTTTAAAGGAGCTATATAAAATGAAGTTTGTTATTATCCAAGAATTGGTAAGCTGCAATATGTTTAATTTTGGGTTTATAATCACTAACAACTGTGTTGCCTATGCTCCGATTGGCCGACTGTACCATGTGTTTAGCTGTAGCCAATCACTAGTGATCACAGCTGCCATGAATGGCTAAACCATTCACGACAGCTGAAAACCATTACAACGATCTTCATTGTAAAAAAATAATGAAAAAAGTAGTACAGCGATACTATGGTTCCACTGAACCACTTTAATGAAATAATGCAACCTTCAAAAATTTGGACAAAAAACTTCAACTTCAAATGCCTCAGACTGTCAACTTTCCAAAAATGGGTTATTTGCACTGTCCTAGCATTTTTGAGCCTCAAAAATTGATATGGACATCAGGATATTAGATTTTATTGGTTACAGCGTCTCCCCACAGG
Organism: Rana kukunoris; assembly: GCA_029574335.1. Taxonomy (NCBI): domain Eukaryota; kingdom Metazoa; phylum Chordata; class Amphibia; order Anura; family Ranidae; genus Rana; species Rana kukunoris. The sequence continues at coordinate 93,221,187 of CM056054.1, forward strand.
GATGTAGTCCCAAGGGAGGGGGAGATCATGCTGATTAACCCCCAGCCAGAACGGCTCAGATGATGGGGGCAAGCATACTGAGGAACAGGAAGTGAGAAATTCAGACAAAGAAAACAAAAAATTAGAAGGTAAATCAAAGGAAAAAAAGGTAAGTGAACCAACAATGCACTAGCTTAAAAGAAACCTATTTAGAAAATAAAAAAGAAACCTTTACAACCCATTTAAGCTCTGGTTTGCTGTTCTCTAACCACTTAATGCAATGTGCCAACCTTATTGGCTATAGAAACAGAAGCACTGCAGGAATGTTTACCAGAGACTTTTGCTTACGGAGACCTGAGAGCTAAAAGCACAAAAAAAGTGATCAGGAAACCAAAAGGAATACAAAAGCAAGTTCCTCTTGGTATCCAAATAAGGCTTTTTTTGGGACTTGGTACCTGTCAGATCTGAGCGCTTCACTTTATGCAAAGCGCAGCCTACAGCTTGATAAATCTACTAAGGGTATATATAAATATAAAAATTAAAAAAGTCAACTTACTTGTTAGGATCTAACAAAAGCTTTGCATGCAAGATGCAGTGGCCATAGATACTCACTTTTGAAATACTATAATGTCGCCATCCATAAGCTCATCAAGTGCTTTATCAAGGGATACATCATAATCTTGAATGCGTTCCGTTAAATTCGGTTTTACTTCCTTTAATAATAATAAAAATAAAATAAAAATCTAAGATATTTTTATAATCAAGACCTGCTTTATACCTTGGTTTTCTCATAATTCAAGCTTCTTTACCATCAAAATGTAATTTGCTTTTTAGTTATGTAGTTCCGTTTATGTGAAAGGGAAGTGTGTGTACATATTAAAGTCCTGTCAATTCAGTTTGCTGCAATGTATGGGCTCCAATCATGTAATCACCATGAAAAAGCCAAACCTATCCGTTATTGAAGCAGGTTTACATATTCGCTCGCAAAGTACAACTAGCTTCTGATTGTTGCCAATTGTGAAGTTCAATGAACAGTCTATTGAGGAGAACAGAAAATGGAACTATTGGAGTGAAAAAGTAATGAGGCAAAAACAAATAAACAAGCTATTGTAACCATCTAATAAGGGGATGAAAAAAACAAAACACTTGCGGTAATTATGCCCGTCAACTGACCATTCTAAAGTGAGAAATGTTGCAAAATAAAACTGTTCATAAACCTTAGACCTCTTCATATATTATTTACCTCATATATTCCTAGGAAACCAAGTACACACGTGTGTGTGTGTGTGTGTGTGTGTGTGTGTGTGTGTGTGTGTGTGTTAACCATTTCAGGGTAAACAACTAATAGAATACCTGTAGTTGTAGAATATTCAGTCCAATAATCCCACTATAAGAATTTTTTCCCCCATGTGCTTCTAATGAATATTACTGGAGAGGTTTACACTTGTAGTGGGGTTAAGGTTGAGAAATTAAATGCCAACAAATTTTACCTAAATTAAAATGAGTTTAAGTTCTGGCACATGACCCTGCAGAAAAAAATTAAAATAACACTGGTAGCTGTGGCACATGGAAGCCGTAGCTGCTGCATACATTTTGCCAACTGGTATAGATCACAGAAAACAGCTCTTAAAGCACAAATAAAAAAAAGTTTATTCTTTTATGCTTTTAATTGTACTTTAAGGGCTGTTTTCTGTGATGTACGCCAGTTGGCAAAATTTATGCAGCAGTTTTACTTTTTTTATAATTTTTTTTAGCTTTGGATAGAGTGGAGGGATTAGAATACTTGTTGATTCTTATTGCTGTCTGTGCCCCCGTTATGAAGATTGACCCTCTGTATTTGCCCTGTTTACCATTATCACTGAAAGTGAAAGTAAATCCCAAATTTTGGGTTGTCCCTAAAGTAGTAATATAGGGGAAATCTTCCAATAGGAACGCTAGTTCTGGTGGCGGCCTAAGGGACCCCCAAAAATTCCCTTAATTTGCAGGGATTTCCTCGTACTTCCTTGTTTAGCTACAAGACAGGAAGTGAAGGGAAATCTCAGTTGGACACTGGTGGCAAAAATAAATAAAAATACATTGCCTTGCTCTATCCGAGAAAAAAAAAAAAAAAAAGTTTTGCCTATAGTTCTACTTAAAAGTGTAAGTTCACCTTTACAGAAAATCTGTAAGGTGAACTTACACTGGAGCCCCTCCCCATCCCGCTAACCTGGAGTCTCCTGCGGGTGATCGCTGCGCTCCAGGTCAGCAGGCTTGTGGGGGAGGAGGGTGGTAGTGAGGAGAGCATTCTGTGTAAGTTCACCCTACATATTTTTTTCTGTAACGGTGAACTTCCCATTTAAGATGTAAGGGATAAAAAAAAAAAAAAAGGGGGTAAAATTATATTACCTCATAGAGGATAAGGTTAGTTCCTTGCGGAAATCCAGCTCGCTCGCACATAACTGGTAGTAGGTCACCTAATGGAACAGAGAACATATTTACCAAAGTTTCCTGCAATGTAGAAAGCATTTTAACAAAACCAAAATGCTTTGTACTTACGTATTTTACATGAGATTGGTGTGTAGATATGTCCACAGTAGTTTAAACTTCGACTTTTTGGATCATACATTTTTAAGAACAGCATAACGTCATCTGCCAGAACATGAAAAGCGAATTAGGTAACATCCAAAATACCCTCCAAGATTACACATACAAGCTACCAACTCTGAAAATATTCATCACTCAGCAAAAAAAAAAAATCGAAAAAAAGTCCAAACTAAAAAATGTATAAAATAAAAAAACTGCACAAAAAGGAACGCCACCTAAAATTCAATTACATTAGCAGAAACAGTGTGACAGACTGGATAGAATGTCTAACTTTGTTATCCCACTATTAAAAAATATGTGCTTAGCTGCATGGCTCTATTACTATTTGGCTGGTTTCAAGAATCACCAAGTCAATAAGTAAAAGACAAGTTCAGGAGTTTTGGACCTCACTAGCAACTTATAGGTCACCAAGCAAAACTGGGGCAAGGTACAGCCAGAATTTAAAGAGATCAGTAATGGCTTCCTGCATATTTGCTCTAAAGATTCAATGCTGTGATGTTGCGCTAGGGATGGGCTTACTTGAGCTCCTGTCCCCTCACAATTTGTTGCAAAAAGCCTGTTAAGGTGTTGTAAAGGTAAAAAAAATCCCTAAATAGCTTCCTTTACCTCAGTGCAGTCCTCTTTCACTTACCTCATCCTTCAATTTTGCTTTTAAATGTCTTTATTTCTTCTGAGAAATTTTCACTTTCTGTTCCTCTGTCTAACTCCACACAGTAATGCAAGGCTTTCTCCTTGGTGTAGAGAAAGCCTCTTGAGGAGGGAGAGTAGGAGTGTCAGGACACTCTACTTTGCAGATAGAGAAAGGTGCTGTGTGTTAGCGGGCATCCCCCTCAAGAGGCTTTCTCCACACCAGGGAAAAAGCCTTGCATTACTGTGTGGAGTTACAGACAGAAGAACAGGAAATGAGGATTTCTCAGAAGAAAAAAGGACATTTAAAAGCAAAATCGAAGGATGAGGTAAGTGAAGGAGGACTGCACTAAGGTAAAGGAAGCTATTTAGGGGAAAAAATGTTTCCTTTACAACCCCTTTTGCACAAGCTCAAATTTTTATATACAAGAATAAGTCTGGAGTAGTGATTTATCTCAGGGCAATCCTTCCTTATCAGATGGTTCCCTCAGATTTGACAATGAAATAAAGCAGGAAGCTACTGCTGTGTAACTACTTTCGATAACACATAGTACTCTGGGAATCCTGTTTTAATCCTGTTCACACTAGTGAGCTGTGTTGACTAGGGCTGCCACCTGTCTGGGATTCACCCGGACAGTACGGGTCTGGAATCATGTGCCGGGTTTTGTACTGCTCGACACCCGGGCACATCACTTAGTGCAGACTAGGGATAGACTATCTGGGCAGGGGGAATTTTAGAACACCTGCTACTGTGTAGACAGCAGCAGAGGCATTTCTTCTAAATACACTTTGACTGTTGTGTGTGTTGAAAATCCTACGCTTTTTGAGTCTTTCTAATGTGACTGAACCCCCCCCAAAAATCACCAGTGTGGTATAGCGAGAGAATCTGGAGGCGGAGCTCACTGTAATTTGTGTCGGGCTGGCTGCTGTTCACACTGCATGCAGGGAGAGGTGAGCTTTTTTTGTGACAAGTCTCCATGGGCAGAAAGCTGTAAACTTTAGGATTTTTTCACTGATGCAGTGAAGGAATAAAGATGTAAACACTTGTCTGTACAAACATCCCCAAATCCTCAGTCCAGATCATGTGAATTTATGACCATTTATGTAACCCTGTGTATGTGGTCTGACTGTACAGAGTGACTCAGAGCTTTGATAACAGTGTTACATGAATGGTCATCCATTAATGTCACTTCATCCAGGTATACAGAGTTCTAGGAGCTGGCTTACAGTATACAGATATATACTTTTTATACCAGATTATTTTCATTGAGCAGTATTGTATATAGTAGTGGGTGAGCTTTTTTTCCCCCCATTATAGACATCGCTATCTGACCACTTCTCAGCCCCCCAAATCCCCCTCCTAGCTTACATCACCCCCAGACCACTTCATACAGACACCACTCAGAGCTACTTACTACCCCCCAGCTGAGAGACATTACATGGTCACTTACCTTCCCTTCTCTACCAAACATTGCTCCCTGGTAACCCCATAGACACCGGAAGAAATCCCTCCCCATACTGCCCACATCATAGTCTCCGCACTCCTCTCCTCTATGTACTTCCCCCATACAACTATGTTGACTGATGTAAAGGGGAACGCCTGTAATTTACTCCCTATGATTAGAAATGTTATTTAAAGTGGATGTAAACCCCAAAAAATTAAAAAAAAAAAAATTGATGTCACTATCATCTGTGCCCAGTCTTGCCACACAGAGTTAATCCAGATCTGAGAAATCCTTTAATGTTCAGTGAAAATGAACAGCCTTCCAGATAAAACCCTGCCTAAATCAAAAGTCCGTTTCCTCTCTTCTTGCTTTGAGTGAGAGGTTATTTACATATCTAGCTAGGACATGTTTATCATATGTTATGTTTTATTTATCATAACATGAGGTGATATAACATCATAACACATCCTAGTAATATACAATGAACTTTGGATCACCTCTTGTTATGATAAACATGTCCAAGCTAGATTTGTAAATAACCTGTTACTGAAAGCAATAACAGAGAAACAGACTTTATAATTTGGCAAGTTTTTATCTGGAATTCTGTTAATTTTCACTGAACTTTAAAAGAGGATTACTCGGTGCTGGATTAACTCTGTGTGGCAAGACTGGGCACAGATGATAGGAAATCTTATACTCTACATTGTGACATCAAAAAAAACTAAAAAAAAATTGGGGGGTTTACATCCACTTTAATAACAAAATTGCTGTGCATTGCTTTGTACAAAGGTAATACATTGAATGTGCTGCTGAAGCTGCTGAAGTGACCTTTATGGCATTACATATTCGGAGTCTCGTCGAATATGATTGGGAGTTTGTATTACATATGAACAGAGTAATGTAAGTGCTTCATTATATTTATGATTTATTCATTACTTATATCATTGTTTTGGTATACTGGTATCTATTTTGTAAATCCCTGAATACGATTAGCCGTTTTCCCATATCGAAAATGGCCGCAGAGACACTTCCGTTTTCGACGCAGTATCGAAAATGGCCGCGATTCGATTTCCGCTTTTCACCCATAAAAGAATGTATCTGATAGGCCCTTGGTAACCTCTGATGAAGTCACGTGACGTGACGCAACGCGTAAGGTCAACCGGAAGTGACGTGACACCCTGACCGTCCGACCGGGAGTGCCATTGTTTTGGTGTTTTTATTTGTTTTTCTTTCTGTAAGTGTGTTTACTTTATTAAACCATTTTTAAGTTTACGTACTTCACTATGTGAGCTTCATTTTCCCTTTGGAACATCCGTTACATTTTCGACCGGACGTCGAATGTGGCTGAGACTGGCTTAAAGACTGCATTGGAGACGGCTGCCTACAGGATCATCATTGCATGTGTTCGATGCCCCTTTCTTCCTTGTGGAAGGTAAGCGCTCTGTGAGCACGTTCATCTGTGAAGTCTCATCTGGATGAGTTCGTTGTTACATGGATAGAAGCCTTGTCACTGATTACGTTAGTCTCCCCACTGGATTTCACTAATTTGGGACATTTGTTGTTGCATTTATTGCACATATTTGGATTATTAATTTAATCACTTATTTGGGACATTTGCTGCTGCACTGTATTGCACGTATTTTGGATTATCTTTTTAATCACTATTTTTATGGTGATATTCACTTGTTTGTTTGGATTGATTATTTCGTTTAGTTTAAGTTTGCGCTCATCATTACACTTTTTTATCCTATTTTTGTTGTTAGCACATACTCGATTTGAGCCGCATGTAATTAGTTTAATCATTTCTCATATTGGGTTTATTCACTGTTGGCTAGCGCTTCAGTTTCCCCTTTAAAACATTGAATGTGCTGCTGAAGTGTTCGGGTTTGGCTTAACGAAAAGGTGACAACCCTATGTGTGACACAGTGCTGACACACCAATCTCGACACATCACACCACTTATGTCTTTCCTACAGAGCTTTAATTAAATGTTAAAAGCGTCTTCACTAGGGCGATTGTTTCTTTGCAACCTGCTGTTGTGGAAAAAAAAATAAAAAATTGCATGCAGAATTTTTCAGAGCAAACCACAGCAATGTGCAGGAAGCAAGGCATTTTGCCAAGTTTGTGTGTTGGCATTGCAAAAGCAGTTTTAATAATATAGCTGGTAGCACAAATATTTGCCCTACAAAACACAAATGTAAGCATTCAGGGTCCTTGTATCACTAGCGAGACAAATAGAAATACATATTAACCGTTTATAGGTAAACTATAAGATTCTTTAATGTCTGCTGGAAAACGCACACATCTGAAAGTGCCAACCCTCATAGTCCCCACCAACCTCCACCTCAGTACAGGAGACAGCAAGGACATGGAGGTCAGAAGAATAGGGTTAATCAAGAGCTTGTCTAATTGAGGTGGCCACCCTAGTATCTTAATGACAATCTTTCCTGAGTGGAGTACTGTTCAGCCTCTACATAAAGACCTCTGGTTTAGTGCAGATCTCTTCATATGGTAAGTGCTACTTCAGGTTCGATTAATGCACAGATGTCTAAGCAAGTCGAACCTGAACTTGCAAAAAGTAGTGCAGGAACTACTTTCAAAATGGGCGCAACGCCAACGGAGTCGGAAACACACCAACTTGACCATTTCCAATGCAGACAATAGGTTAATAATTGTTATGCGTTTTAAAACGGTCAAATTGTGTGACAAGTTGCACCAGTGTAACCAGGGGCTCAACTAGAGACACTCTGCAGGTCCACTCTGCAAGTGTATAGTCTCAAACTAGGCTTCATGCAACTTTTAATGAGTTTATCAAAAAATCCTAGTGAATAAGGATGCAGATTACATTTCGGGTCAGCCAACTTATATTCACAAGTTAAACAAAAAAATAAAATAAAAATGATATCATTTAAAGCTGAATTCAAGTATAAGTATTATAAGAGGCATGAGTATTTTTACTTGAATATTGGTGTATTGTCTACTTGTAAACCTGTGCAGTAATCCAGTGTGAAATTTTTACCTTTATTACAGGAAACTAATGCATAGAGCAAGTCACTGCTGCTCTCTCGCGTTGTGCAGGATGACTGGTCTGGAATTGACCCCCTGTAGTTTTCTGCAGGCAGCCTGTAGTGGGTCAAACTACTGGTATCTCACACTCTGCATGCTATGTGCAGTCAGGTGATGTCAAGGCTGCTTTTACAAGGTAATAACTGGGTTTGTAGACACATTTGGTGCACACAAAGTGCATTTATATCCCCTTTACCACTGAGGAATATATTTGAAATATAAGTTTTTGCACCTGGTGTTGAGCTTTAATATTTACATGCAACAGAAACCAAACAATGCAGAGAAAGAAACCACTTAAATACAAAAATACATTATATATATATATATATATATACACACACATCACATATACACACACAATATATATACACACAATATATATATATAGATAGATCGATAGATAGATAAAATAAAATATTGTAGAGAGGATAGCCTACACTTACGATCTTTGTCAAACTTGGGAAGTGTTGCCCCGCTAGCAGCCATTTCTGGATCTACAGTTTCCAAAAATATTGTCCAAGGATTCTCATTGTCACTGAGCTCTATCATCTATAACAAGACATAAAAAATTAATTCAGACAGCAAGATGTAAAACAAATGTTTTTTACTGAAAACCATTAATGTGGAACCCTGACATCTACTGTTTGGGTCCTTGCTGGAGAGATTTCTGCTCCTTTCAACCTTGTGCAAAGTTAGACATCGCATGTGATTCACACCGATGTAAAGATCACAATAGGCTCTTGCAGGCAAGTTGACGTTTTTCTTTATATTTACATGCAAGAGACATGTGTTTATATATATATATATATATACACATACATACACACACACACACTGCACTTTGTCAATGTTTTCTGTGATTATTTTAGTTGCACATAAAAGTTAAAGCGGATCTCCACCCTAAAGTGAAGATCCGCTGATCGGAACCCTCCCCCCCTCCGGCGTCACATTTGACACCTTTCAGGGGGGAGGGGGGTGCAGATACCTGTCTAAAGACAGGTATCCGCACCCACTTCCGGCCCGCAGTCTCGGGCAAAAGACGGGCTTTTCCCGTTGTGTGCTGGGAACTCTCGGCTCCCAGCACACAGCGGGAGCCAATCGCCGGGCGCAGCGCGACTCGCGCATGCGCCGTAGGGAACCGGGCAGTGAAGCCGCAGCGCTTCACTTCCTGGTTCCCTCACCGTGGATGGAGGGGGGAGCAGCAGGGTGACGAGCGATCGCTCGTCCTCTGCTACGGACGCCGCTGGACTCCAGGACAGGTAAGTGTCCTAATATTAAAAGTCAGCAGCTGCAGTATTTGTTGCTGCTGGCTTTTAATATCTTTTTGAGGTGAACCATCCGCTTTAAGTCTATGTAGCAAAAAATTGCCTGCCTGAACAAGTGGAGAGCAGGGCCTGGTGGCAAAAAAGAGATAACGGCTTCAAGTAATTTACAACCATCCCAGGATGTTTTCACCATGGAGTTAACAACTGCACCAATAATTGCTTCTCTAAAGTAAATCACTGTTCCAAACCGGAAAAAAAAGGTAATTAAGACAATATTCTGCCAACAAACGAAAACCGCAAAAAAGATTTGATGGCTTCAAATGATCTTGCGCTCAAAAGTAATCATTAAACCAAAACCAAATAAGAATGTTGTTCTGGGTTTTCAACTTGAAAGCAGGGTGTCCATTGTGAGGACAGGACAACTATAGAATCTGATCAAAGCTGTGGCTTTGAGGTCAACTATTGGCTCCGACTACATCCAGGCAATGAAAAAAAAAAAAGAGGGTAAAACCTGTTCTACAGCAAAATAATGGCATAAAAAAAATAAATGAAATATAAAATCTTACTTGCATGCCTGCAGCACCAACCCCACATGCAGCTGCCTCCCACCTGATCTACTGAGAACTGAGCGATTAAACACCGCTGGGCTCAATTTTCCTTTCCCTTCTGCTCTGAGCAGAGAGGGGTGACTGTCAAGACACCGATTCTCTGCGCCTTCCCCCCAGCACTTATTGGAGTAGTGGCATGTTGAGAGGCTGAACCAGCTGTTGGTCAGGGCATCTGGGTGGATTCTGACTATAAAGTTAGGATCTTTCCTGAGCATGGACTGGCCGAGTGTCAGCTGGCAAAAGACTTTAGCTAGCCATCAGCTGAAAAGGGCTTACATGAGTGCAAAACTTCTTTGGCTATACTTCAACCACATGCCCTCTGGAAGATTTAGCACCCTTTATGGCCATTTTTTACTATGCAGCATTGCGCCATTTTAAGTGACAATTGCGCGGTCATGCAATGCTACAACAAAAATAGGATTTTTTTGTACTCACCGTAAAATCATTTTCTCGGTCGTCCATGGACGAACACAGCCTTTTAATTCTTGACAATTTGGTTAGGTTCCCTGTTTACAGGAGAGGACTAGGCAGAAACATGTTAGATATTCATATACATGTCATTTGTACAGAGTTGTACAGCCCCGCCCAGGGGGTGGTCCCTCCGAACATAACCCTCCTCCCTGCAGCATGCAGCCTCAGTTCGTAACAAGCAGTACAAACCTAGGAGGGGTGGGGGCTGCGTCTGTCCATGGACGACAGAGAAAAGGATTTAACGGCGAGTACAAAAAATCCTATTTTCTCTGATCGTCCATGGATGGACAGAGTCTCTTAATTCTTGACAAGTGGGACGTCCCCAAGCATTGTCAAAAAATGAGGGGTGGTAACAGTATCAGTAAAAAACACACAACCTTACCCCAAACAGGCAGAGCTCTTCAACGGAGATGCAACTTTAAACAGCCGCCTGCAAAACCTTGCGTCCCAAGGAAGCATCCGAGGATGCACTTACATCAACCTTGTAAAATTTGGAGAAACTGAACGGACGACCAAGTCGCCACTTCACACATCTGTGAGACAGACGCTTGGTGTTGGAAAGCCCAGGAAGCACAAATTGCCCTGGCTGACTGTGCTGTGACCGGAAAGGGGGGCGCCCACCCCCTAAGAGCATAGGCCTGTATGACAGTCTGTCTGATCCACTGAGAAATGGTGGCTGACGAGACCGCCAGGCCCTTTTGTGGACCAGATACAGACACAAAAAGCGAGTAAGATCTCCCAAGCTGACCGGTACACCCACAGAGCACGTACCATGTCTAAGGAATGAAGTGCAACCTCCTTAGCATGCGCCGGCCGAGGGCACAAGGATGGAAGCACAATGTCCTCCTTGAGGTGAAAAGACGAAACCACCTTCGGAAGAAAGAAAGGTCGCGGGCACAACACCGCCTCATCCTTATGGAGGACCAAGGACAAGGCCGTCAACTCAGAAACCCTTCTGACAGACGTAATAGCCACCAAAAAAAACACCTTCTAAGAAAGCATCAAAAGAGGAATCTCTCTGATGTCCTCAAAGGGAGGTTTCTTAAAGGGGTGTTTCAGCCAAAATTGTGTTTATTAAAAGTCAGCAGCTGCAAAAAGTGTAGCTGCTGGCTTTTAATAAACACTCACTTAGCTGCTCCTGCATTCCAGCGACGCGCCGACCGGGGCTCCGATTTTCTCCCCCCCTCCCCAGCCGGCGTCTCCATCTCGACTGTGGGCACCCAGCCGTGACAGCCTGCGGCTTCACGGCCGGGCACCCACTGCGCATGCGGCTCGCCGCTGATTGGACAGGCGATCACATGGGACCTGTCAGTGTCCCATGTGATCGCCTACAGGGAGGGGCTGGTGTAGGCGATTAAGGCTTAATCGCCTAACCAGCCCCTCGGCGGAAGCAGGAAGTGGGACAGGAAGTCCCACTCCGACTGAAGCCCCCACTCCCCCCCAAAAAAAATGACATGCCAAATGTGGCATGTATGGGGGTGAGGAGTGGAACAAGAGGAAGTTCCAAATTTGGGTGGAACTCCTCTTTAAGAACCGAGAGCACCAGATTCAAATCCCATGGGGGAAGAGGTGGTCTAAGAGGGGGAAGTACATGGCGAACATTCTGCACAAAAAGGTACCCACCAGAGAATGGGCCGCCAAAAGGCCGCTGAAAGAACGTAGTCAAGGCTAAGATCTGACCCTTAATGGTGCTTAAGGCAAGCTTCTGATCCACACCGTGCTGTAAAAACAGCAGGATCCTGGACACCAAATACGTCCGTGGACGCCAACCCATCTCCTCGCACAGAGATGTAGGCCTTCCAGGTGCGATGGAAAATCTTCCTAGAAGATTTCCGTGCCCTCAACATAGTAGGAATGACAAGAGTTGGAAAGACCACGGTCCCTTAGAACCTGGCTTTCAATAGCCATGCTGTTAAAGCCAGCGACTGTAAAGCAGGATGGAGTATAGGAACTTGAGACAGAAGGTCCTTGCGCATTGGCAGCTGCTAAGGCGCATTCTTCACTAGGCTCACGAGATCGGCGTACCAAGGACCCCAGGGCTAATTCGGGGAGTTTGGAATCATCGGGATCCCCTCGGCCTCCACTCAGGGGAGACGGGATTCTTCTAGAGTTCAACGACCCTGGGCCGACAGGACCCCCCAGACGCCCCCCCCCCCCCTGCACGTGAGGCCGACGTCCGTCGTAACTACCGTCCACAGAAAGTAGAGAAAAGACTTCCCTGACCGAAGAGCCACCAATTCAGAGAGGCCCTGACCAGGTGGCTGACCTGAATCCGACAATCCAGCGACAATGGAGATCTGTTCCACTTGGACAGGATCTCCCTCTGTAGTACTCGAGTGTGGAACTGGGCATACGGTACAGCCTCGAACAGGGCCACCATGAGGTCCAGAACTCGTATGCAAAATCGGAGAGACAACCATTTGCGGGACGCCAAAACTCCCACTGGAGAGTCTGCAATTTTTCCAGGGGTAGAAAGACCCTTGCTTCCGAGTAGTCCTGAATCAACCCCAGATATTCCAAACACTGAGTCGGAACCAGGACCAACTTCTGAACGTTTAAACACCCACCCAAATTCTTGGAGGGTCTGACTAGTTATGGACACGTCCTAATTCTGAGCCAGAAGCTACTCTCAGAAGATCGTCTTAAGTAGCCCACGATGGCAATGCCTCGCTGTCTCAGCAAAGCTAGGATTGGTGCGAGCACCTTGGTAAACACACTTGGTGCTGACGTCAGATCAAAAGGGATGGCCACAAACTGATAGTGGTCCTCCCCGATCGCTAAACGCAGAAACCTCTGGTGACTTGCACAGATTGGGACATGCAAGTATGCGTCCTTTATGTCCAAGAAGGCCAGAAATTCCCCCGGGTAGAGTGCAACTACCACCGAGAGAATTGATTCCATGCGAAACTTCCTTACTTTCACAAAGGCATTCATTCAGAGCCTTAAGGGCCAGGATTGGACGGACCCTGTCCTCCTTCGGGACGACAAACAGATTCAACTAAAGTCCCTGAAACCTCTAATCCTGCGGAACGGGTAAAATGACTCCGCAACTTAGCAAGTCCTTTACTGCCCCCAACAGGGCAGCCCGACGAGCCGGCAGGAGAGGGAGACCTGAGGGAAAGAATCTGTTTGGGGGATGGGAAAGAAACTATCTTGTCCCCCGAAGAGACCACCTCACAGACCCATTGATCGGAGAGCAGAGAGGTCCACCGAGTCGTGAACCTGCGAAACCGCCCCCCCCCCCCCCCCCCCCCCCCACCCATAAGTCGGGTGGGGGCAGGCCTTCATGTAGTTGCCGGCTTGCGCACCCAGGGTTTGTCTCCCAGCTGGGCCTTTGTCGGCCTGGGAGGGTTTACCCACGGGCCTTGACTGACGAAAATACCGCTTCTAAGTGGGAAAAGAAGGACCCGGCTTACGGCGGAGTTCGTTCCGCTGGGCGGACTGAGGGAGGAGAATGCTCTTCCCTCCCGTGACATCCTTGATAATGTCATCCAGTGAAGACCCAAAAAGACTCCCACCTTTGAAGGGTAAATCCGCCAGGGCTTTCTTAGAGGCCTGGTCTGCAGACCAGCATTTGAGCCAAAGCAGGCGGGGTAAAACCACCACCAAAACAGAAGCCCTGGATATCAAGGGTGCTGCATCTAGTGAAGCATCAGACATAGACAAGGCCCTGAACCAGCTGGTCAGCCAGTCTAATAACTTCAGATGGGAGTTGGTGCTCCTCTGCAGTCTGGTGCAAAATCTTTGACCATTCAGTAATTGTCCGAGACACCAGGGTACAGTCTAATTAATTTGAGAGAAACTGTTGACAGATGCCGCCGCCCCCCCATGAGTAAAGGCACCCCTTTGTTGGAAAAAAGCTTTGTGTAACACTTGAGGCCCAAGCATTAATGTATGCTGAGAGGAGGTAGAACGATTATGTGCACTACCTTTTGCTATGGCAGAGGATCATGAAGAGAGGAGTTCTAGGATCTTCTGCTGTGGAATTAAAACCTTCCCTCCCCTGTGACATTTTTGAACCATTTAAGCCATCTTTCTTGAAAAGGAAACTGTGAGAGAGTCTTTTTACAGCCAGAATTCTGTGAATGTCGATTAGGGCTATTCTGGAAATTTGTCCCATGACATGTTCTAGAGCAGGGGTCTCCAAACTTTCTAAACAAAGACAGTTTTTTGTCCTTCAGACTTTAGGGGGCCGAACTGTGGCCAGCGGGAATGTAAATTTCCCTGGCATCACTGGGAGTAAACATTGCCATCTTGGTATAAGGTGGAGGAATAGTGCCCCATCATTGGTATCATTAGGAGGAATACTACCCGATTTTTGGTGTCAATAGGAGAGATTGTGCCCCATTGATGTCAGTTAGCAGAATAGCATCTCGTAACAGTGAAGGAATAGTGCTCCATGGGCCTTTTGAGGGCAAGCAAAAGGCCGCAGTTTAGAGACCACTTTTATGCACGATATTTGAAAATCTGACACAGACTGCAGCAAGACCTGATTGCAGGGCTGGGCCTGCCAAAGTCTAGAGAGCCTTTAACATCATCCTAAACTATTTATCGGCAGGATCTTTGAAAAAATAAATCTCTTCTATAGGTATGAGATGTTTAAGACTGACAGCAGGATCAACTACAGCAACAGACCACCATTTAGTGAATTATGTTTTCCACTGTATAGGAGTTCAGAATTTTTTTTGGTAGGAGTGAATATACTTTCTGGAGAAATCCAGTTATAAAAGATCACACATTTTACCTGCTCGTGAATAGGGAAGAAAAAGAAAAATGCGCTAAAAATCATCCACTAAGGTAAACACTTAAGACCCGGACCAATATGCAGGTTAAGGACCTTGATCCTTTGTGCCATTCGGCACTGCGTCGCTTTAACTGACAATTGCGTGGTCATGCGACGTGGCTCCCAAAAAAAATGTTTTTTTTCCCCCCCCCACAAATAGAGCTTTCTTTTGGTGGTATTTAATCACTGCTGCGGTTATTTGTTGCGCGTTTTTTAGAGCGACAATTTTGAAAAAAAAAAATGCAATATTTGACTTTTTGCTATAATAAATAAACCCCAAAAATATATATACAGTGCAGAAAATAAGTATTTGAACACCCTGCTATTTTGCAAGTTCTCCCACTTGGAAATCATGGAGGGGTCTGAAATTGTTATTGTAGGTGCATGTCCACTGTGAGAGACATAATAAAAAAAAAAAATTAGAAATCACAATGTATGATTTTTTTAACTATTTATTTGTATGATACAGCTGCAAAGAAGTATTTGAACACATGTCTATCAGCTAGAATTCTGACCCTCAAAGACCTGTTAGTCTGCCTTTAAAATGTCCACCTCCACTCCATTTATTATCCTAAATTAGATGCACCTGTTTGAGGTCATTAGCTGCATAAAGACACCTGTCCACCCCATACAATCAGTAAGAATCCAACTACTAACATGGCCAAGACCAAAAAGCTGTCCAATAACACTAGAGACAAAATTGTACACCTCCACAAGGCTGGAAAGGGCTACGGGGAAATTGCCAAGCAGCTTGGTGAAAAAAGGTCCACTGTTGGAGCAATCATTAGAAAATGGAAGAAGCTAAACATGACTGTCAATCTCCCTCGGACTGGGGCTCCATGCAAAATCTCACCTCGTGGGGTCTCAATGATCCTAAGAAAGGTGAGAAATCAGCCCAGGACTACACGGGAGGAGCTGGTCAATGACCTGAAAAGAGCTGGGACCACCGTTTCCAAGGTTACTGTTGGTAATACACTAAGACGTCATGGTTTGAAATCATGCATGGCACAGAAGGTTCCCCTGCTTAAACCAGCACATGTCAAGGCCCGTCTTAAGTTTGCCAATGACCATTTGGATGATCCAGAGGAGTCATGGGAGAAAGTCATGTGGTCAGATGAGACCAAAATAGAACTTTTTGGTCATAATTCCACTAACCGTGTTTGGAGGAAGAAGAATGATGAGTACCATCCCAAGAACACCATCCCTACTGTGAAGCATGGGGGTGGTAGCATCATGCTTTGGGGGTGTTTTTCTGCACATGGGACAGGGCGACTGCACTGTTTTAAGGAGAGGAAGACCGGGGCCATGTATTGCGAGATTTTGGGCAACAACCTCCTTTCCTCAGTTAGAGCTTTGAAGATGGGTCGAGGCTGGGTCTTCCAACATGACAATGACCCGAAGCACACAGCCAGGATAACCAAGGAGTGGCTCTGTAAGAAGCATATCAAGGTTCTGGCGTGGCCTAGCCAGTCTCCAGACCTAAACCCAATAGAGAATCTTTGGAGGGAGCTCAAACTCTGTGTTTCTCAGCGACAGCCCAGAAACCTGACTGATCTAGAGAAGATCTGTGTGGAGGAGTGGGCCAAAATCCCTCCTCCAGTGTGTGCAAACCTGGTGAAAAACTACAAGAAACGTTTGACCTCTGTAATTGCAAACAAAGGCTACTGTACCAAATATTAACATTGATTTTCTCAGGTGTTCAAATACTTATTTGCAGCTGTATCATACAAATAAATAGTTAAAAAAATCATACATTGTGATTTCTGGATTTTTTTTTTTGATTATGTCTCTCACAGTGGACATGCACCTACGATAACAATTTCAGACCCCTCCATGATTTCCAAGTGGGAGAACTTGCAAAATAGCAGGGTGTTCAAATACTTATTTTCTGCACTGTATATATATATATATATATAAAAAAAAAAACGTTTTAAAGCGTTTAACGATTGGTTTGTGCAAAATGTATAGCGTTTACAAAATAGGGGATAGTTTTATGGCATTTTTATTAATATTTTTTTTAATTACTAATGGTCGCCATTTTCAGCGATTTTTTTTTCGTTTTAAAATTGGTTTGTGCAAAATGTATAGCGTTTACAAAATAGGGGATAGTTTTATGGCATTTTTATTAATATTTTTTTAATTACTAATGGTCGCCATTTTCAGCGATTTTTTTTTCGTTTTACGATTGGTTTGTGCAAAATGTATAGCGTTTACAAAATAGGGGATAGTTTTATGGCATTTTTATTAATATTTTTTTTAATTACTAATGGTCGCCATTTTCAGCGATTTTTTTTCGTGACTGCGACATTATGGCGGACACATCAGACAATTTTGACACATTTTTGGGACCATTGTCATTTTCACAGCAAAAAGTGCTATTGTTTACTGTGAAAATGACAATTGCAGTTTGGGAGTGAACCACTAGGGGGCGCTGAAGGGGTTAAGTGTGACCTCATATGTGTTTAACTGTAGGGGGGCAGGGCTGGACTTGTGACTTCATTTATAGTCTTTCCCTATATTTTAGGGAACAGATGATCAATGACACTGCGAAGAACGGGAAAGGTGTGATTACACACACACCTCTCCCCGTTCTTCAGCTCCTGTGACTGATCGCGGGAAACCGGCGGCGATCGGGTCCACGGGTCCCGCGGCCACAGAGCTTCGGACCGGGTCGCGTGCGTGACCCACGGCTGGGCTCTTAAAGGCGATGTACATGTATGTGCCTGTGCCCAGCTGTGCCATTCTGCCGACGTATATCGGCGTAAGGCGGTCCTTAAGTGATTAAACAAAACTGGCAGACAATTATATACATATTAATAACATTCAATGGCAACATGTAATAATCCCATATGGTGCTTGTGCTCAGTCCTATGGACTGGTGCTCAGACTGGGTGCCCCACATAGATGTGCACTCACTGCAAAATATGGACCAACTATCGCTAGTGTGGTCTAGTAAGCATGTGGGTATACCCCGAACTCAAGTCTTTAGGGCGACGTCTTATTGGTAGTACACTACTTTCTGATGATGGCTTTGTAATTGGCCGAAACATTGAGGTCATACCGCGTCATCGCGTTACTTCAGCCTTAAAGCGGAGCTCCAGCCGCGATTTTTTTTTTTTAAAAGTCAGCAGCTACTAACAGTGTAGCTGCTGACTTTAAATAAGGACACTTACCTTGTCCTACTTGCCCGCGCTGATGGGCCCCCCGATGCCGGTCCCACGATCGCTCCGGGTCCCGCGCCGCCATTCACACTATGGGAAACAGGCAGTGAAGCCGTACGGCTTCACTGCCCATTTCCTACTGCGCCTGTGTGAGTCTCACGCTGGCTTGTGAATGGGCGCGCTGCTCTCTGAGAACACACACAGTTCCCAGAAAGCAGCGCGCCCCATTCACAAGGAGGAGGACAAGAAGAAAAGGCACCGCGGAGTGGAAGAGGCAGATTACGGACTTCCGCATAGCAACAGGTATTTCGGGTGAGTATTTTTTTTTTTCAGGTTTTATTTTTTTTAAACAACATGGGAAAATGTTGTTGTCCTGGGTGGAGCTCCGCTTTAACTGAAACCCCCAGGGAATCGTGCACAAAGACACCGCTACAGGGGCTCTCTCGTTCAGGGCCGATTACCTTTTAGTCATTCGCCTGCTATACACGCCGGGTGCCAGGACTATTAGGCACCAAGCTATGAGAGTGTAAACTTTTAATGTTGTGGAACCAATAAATGTTTTTATACGGCATTGCGCAATGAGGCGCTTTCTCTTTTGATCCCATCCATACCTTATGAGGTACATCTCTACCAATAAGATGTCACCCTGAAGACCTGAGTACGGGGTATCCCCACATGCTTACTAGACCACACTAGCGATAGCTGGTATATCAGTAAATTCATATCCAAAGGCGCTTTTTAGGTTTATATATTCATCCTAAATAGGGAATATTTGAGGTTTTAAGATCACTGCACTCAAAGAGGTATAGCAAGACGGAGAATCGAGTTGCACAATGCCAGGGCTTTTGAATAGGACAGCAGTAAGCTTTACCACATTGGCAAGCATGTAATGTCAAGCTCGCTCTTTAACCACTTTAGGCCCGCGCTACCGTCGAATGACGGCAACAGCGCGGGCCTGAATATCCAACATCCCGTCATTTGACGGCATCTCCTTTAGGCGTTCCCAGCGGGCTGCGGGGAAGCCCTGTGTTGTCCGTGTCCCTTGGACACGGCCAATCACAGATCGCGGCGAACAGCCAATCAGAGTGGCCGTTTGCGATGCGATCTGTGGGCCAATGAGAGATGATCTCTCATAGATCTCTCATTGCCGTTTTCCTACATAGGGACACAGATCGGTCACCCCCCCAGTCACCCCCCCTCCCCCCACAGTTAGAACACACCTAGGATACACATTTAACCCCTTCCTCACCCCCTAGTGTTAACCCCTTCAATGCCAGTCACATTTATACTGTAATTAGTGCATATTTATAGCACTGATCGCAGTATAAATGTGAATGGCGCCAAAAATGTGTCAAAAGTGTCCGATGTGTCCGCCATAACGTCGCAGTACCAATACAAATCGCAGATCGCCGCCATTTCTAGTAAAAAATAAAATAAAAAAAATAATAATTCTCTCCCCTATTTTGTAAGCGCTAAAACTTGTGTGCAAACCAGTCGCTTATTGCGATTTTTTTTTTTTTTAACCAAAAATATGTAGAAGAATACGTATCGCCCTAAACTGAGAATTTTTTTTTTATTTTTTTATTGGGATATTTATTATAGCAACAAGTAAAAAATATTGTATTTTTCTTCAAAATTGTCGCTTTTTTTTGTTTATAGCGCAAAAAATAAAAACCGCACAGGTGATCAAATACCACCAAAAGAAAGCTCTACTTGTGGGGAAAAAAGGATGTTTGGGAGCCATGTCGCACGACCGCGCAATTGTCAGTTAAAGCGACGCAGTGCCGGAAGCTGAAATTTTACCTGGGCAGGAGGGGAGTGTAAGTGCCCAGTATGCAAGTGGTTAATATAGCAGCAATTTGAAGAGAACTTGTGCACCTTCCTACAACTGCCTCAATGTCCGAAGACATTGGGCAGGGGAATATTGGGATCCGACTTAAAAGGGGAAATGGGAGTAGGAAAAAAGATGGGGAATTTTGGAGAACTGGGCAGGGATGACTGTAGTAAAGGTGTGTGTCTAAGGAATTGTGACAGAAGTAGGAGCGACAGTAAAATGTGCGACCAGTGACATCACATAAGTCTAAGCTCTAAATGGATGAGTTTTGGTGTCAAATTTAAAATTTTACATAGTAAAGAATTGTACCTATCAATGCTGGACTGCATACTAAAGTCAAGGCTTTGCCCAACACAATGGGCGCACCACAAAGCAGTCTCCAGCAGGGCCGCCATCAGGAATTATGGGGCCCCTTACACAGCTTCAGGCATGGCCCCCCCTGGAGCAGAGAACCGGGGGGGGGGGGGGGGGGAGTTGGGCTGCCGCGATTATATATATATATATATATATATATATATATATATATATATATATATATATATATATATATATATATATATATATATATATATTTTTTTTTTAAATGGGGGGTTGCCATCTGGGGACCTCCGGACTGCAAAAAATAAATAAAAAATTGGCCATTTAATAAAAAAAATAACAAATAAAATATTAAAAAATATATTAAAAAAAAAAAAAAATAAAGCAAAAAAGAGGGGGGTTACCATCTGGGGCCCTGGGGGCCTCCAGGCACCTGGGCACCTCTGGACCCCTAAAAAAAAAAAATTGTTATTTTTTTTAGGGGGTTCCCATCCAGGCCCCTGGGGACCCCCAAGCCCCTTACAGGTGTACTGCCTGTACCCCCCCGATGGTGGCCCTGGTCTCCAGAGATGGGTTCTATAGGGCTCGACCATAGCCCTGGTCCTGTATTGCACCATTGAAGCTGATTGTATACATTACATTAAGTTACAAGATTAGCGAGAATGCAGGAGCCAGTGGCCAGAGGAATAGTATAGGCTGTCTCTACAGTGTGGGGTCAAGGGATGGATCTAAAGGTTTGTGAGGTTTTGACAATCCAAATACACTGCTTCTATTTGTTACATTAGAAGATAATGAGTGGATAGAAGAATTTGAAGATAAAATAAGCCAACAGTGATTTCTCAGTGAATAAGTCCAACACCTTAGCAAAAAAACAAAGCATTCAAAGAGTGGGTAGTGTTCGTGCACAGACAAAAGGGTATAAAGCAGTATAAAAGTTGAAAAGCGTTATTCTGCAACTCTTAATAGAGGAGAAAACAAAACTATATAATTTCACTTATTCTGGAGATCTAATTAGATCAACATTAATCAACTGAAGGCTGCAACAGCAGCTTTATCAGACAATACAGACTACTTGGACACATGTCCATTTACATCAGACCCTCTATAGAGAACAATGGGTGGTCCGGTTGTGCCCACTTGAAAAACAGACAGGCAGACCCAAATGGTCTGCTTGTGTGAAAGGGTCCCAAGGCCTTGTTTACACAGGGCATATACACAGCGTACCTTTACAGGGATGCACAGGTGATCCGTTAATCTCTGTGCAGGCAGTCTCATTGATGTCATTAACCACTAGCCGACCAGCCGCCGTGGTTCTACGGCGGCAGGTCGGCTCTCCTGGGCGAGAGCCCGTAGTTCTACGTCGTGACTTTCGCGGCCGCTAGGGGGCGCGTTCGCGCCGCCGGCGGCCCGCGCGCCCCCGCTCTCCCCTGCGTCCCGCCGGGCACACGCGCTCGTTCGTTACAGAGCGGGGCACGAGAGCTGTGAGTGTAAACACACAGCGCCCGTTCCTGTCAGCGGGGGAAACGCTGATCTTCCGTACATACAATGTATGAACGGAAGATCAGTGATTCCCCCTAGTGAGTCCACCCCCCCATACAGTTAGAACACAAATAGGAACACACTTAACCCCTTCCCCGTCCCCTAGTGTTAACCCCTTCACTGCCAATTACATTTTTATAGTAATCCAATGCATTTTTATAGCATTGATCGCTATAAAAATGCCAATGGTCCCAAAAATGTGTCAAAAGTGTCCGATGTGTCCGCCATAATATCGCAGTACCGAAAAAAAACGCTGATCGCCGCCATTACTAGTAAAAAAAAAATATTAATAAAAATGCCATAAAACTACCCCCTTTTTTGTAAACGCTATAAATGTTGCGCAAACCAATCAATAAACGCTAATTGCGATTTTTTTTTACGAAAAATATGTAGAAGAATATGTATCGGCCTAAACTGGGGGAAAAAAAAAGGGATTTTTAAATACAGCTTACCTGTAAAATCCTTTTCTTGGAGTACATCACGGGACACAGAGCGGCATATTCATTACTATATGGGTTATATGGAGTACCTTCAGGTGTGGACACTGGCAATCTCAAACAGGAAGTCCCCTCCCTATATAACCCCCTCCCCTAGAGGGAGTCCCTCAGTTTTGTAGCAAGCAGTATGCCTCCCAAAATGGTCACCCAAAAGAGGGGTGGGAGCTCTGTGTCCCGTGATGTACTCCAAGAAAAGGATTTTACAGGTAAGCTGTATTTAAAAATCCCTTTTTCTTTCTCGTACATCACGGGACACAGAGCGGCATATTCATTACTATATGGGATGTCCGAAAGCAATGCTTTAATGAGGGGAGGGAGACATCTTCCAAAGAAGGATTTAATTTTAGAGGTATACTCAGATACTAGTAAATCCAACTTAAACGAGAAATGTAAATCTCAAATCAAATCAAGGGAGCCCCCTCAGATCCTGAGGAGCTTGAATCGCGGCCTGTAGTACTGACTGCCCAAAGGCTGTATCCGCATTCCTTCTTACGTCCACTTGATAAAATTTTGTAAACGTGTGGACTGATGACTACGTTGCTGCCTTGCATATTCGAGCCATAGAGATCTGATGATGTGCTGCCCAGGAGGTGCCCCTGGCCCTGGTAGAATGGGCCTTTACCGACAAAGGAGGAGGCACCTCTTCAAACCGCAGGCCCGAACAATTAATTGTTTAATCCATCTTGCGATGGTGGATCAAGTGGCTGCCTGACCCATCTTGGGCCCTTCCGGTAAAACGAACACCACATCTGTTTTCCGAACCTTCTCTGTAGCTTTAAGATAGGCCCTTACGGCCCTGACAATATCCAACGTATGCAGCAACCCCTCTTTTCTAGAGGTGGGTTTTGGAAGAAGGATGGAAGTACCACATCCTGGTTCAGGTGGAAACTGGATATAACCTTTGGTAGAAAGGAAGGATGAGGACGGAACCCCGCCCTATCCTTATGCAAAATGAGATATGGTTCCTTACAAGATAAGGCTGCCAATTCCGATACTCTCCTGGCCGAAACTATGGTGATCAGAAATACCGACTTTCTAGTCAGTAAAATCAAGGTACCTCAGCCAACGGCTCAAGAGGTTGTTTCTGTAGGGATGACAGAACAAGATTTAAGTCCCATGGACAAAGTGGTGACTTGACAGGAGGATTAATACGCAAGACCCCCTGTAAGAAGGTCTTTACCAGCGAGTGGGTGGCCAGCGGCCTCTGAAAACCACACTGACAGAGCTGAGATCTGTCCCTTGATTGTGCTTAGTGCCAGGCCTTTATCCACTCCTAGCTGGAGAAAACTTAACACCCTATCAATAGTATATTTGCGGGAATTCCATCTTTTGGATTCACACCAGCCTACGTAGTTCCTCCACACCCTGTAATAAATCACCCTGGAGACCGGCTTTCTAGCCCTAATCAGGGTAGGGATTACCTGCCTAGACAGACCTCTACCCCTGAGAATCAGGGATTCAGCCTCCAGGCCGTCAAATTTAGACGCCGTAATGTAGGGTGGAGGATCGGTCCTTGTGAGAGTAGGTCTGGTTGTAGAGGAAGAGTCCAAGGGTCTCCCACTGCCATCTTCAGGACTAGTGAGTACCAAGTCCTCCGGGACCAAGCCGGAGCTACTAAAATGACTGGCTTGTGCTCCACTCTGATCTTGCGCAACAGGCGAGGGAGTAACTGTAGCGGAGGGAATGCATAGAGAAGTTTGAATTGATGCCAAGGGCAAACCAACGCATCGGTTCCGCAGGCCATAGGATCCCTCGTTCGAGACACGAACCTGTCTAGTTTCTTGTTGAACCTGGATGCCATTATATCTACGTCTGGCATTCCCCACCTCTGGCAGATTGTCTGAAAGACCTGGGGATGCAGAGACCACTCCCCTGGCGACAGACTCTGGCGACTTAAGAAGTCTGCCTGCAGGTTGTCCACTCCGGGAATGAATATCGCCGAAATGCAGGGTACATGAACCTCTGCCCACTGAAAAATCAAGCTCACCTCCCTCTGAGCGGCCCGACTCCTGGTTCCCCCTTGGTGGTTTATATATGCCACCGCTGTGGCATTGTCTGACTGGATTCTCACCGGGGACCCCTGTAATCTGGAGGTCCATGCCAGAAGGGCTAGGCGAGCAGCTCTGATCTCCAAGATATTGATGGGGAGCTGCCTCTCTGCTTTCACCCAAGTTCCCTGGCGAGAGGACCCCTCGAAGACCGCCCCCCCAGCCTGTCAGGCTGGCGTCTGTGGTAACTACCTTCCAGACAACAGGGCTGAAGGATTTTCCCTTTAGAAGATTCTGGGGGTTCAACCACCAGGCCAGGCTTTGTCGGACCCTTGATGATAGCGTCAAAGGGGACTCTAAGGCATGTGCCCTCTTGCCCCAGGCTGCTAGAATGGCTGCCTGTAGGACGCGAGTGTGGATCTGAGCGTATGGTACTGCCACGAACGTGGCCACTAGCTTGCCTAGTAATCGCATACACAGGCGAATAGTTGGTTTTTTCTTGTTTAGAACCAACTGAACCAGCCCCTTGATAGCTTCGATCTTTACCAGGGGCAGGAACACTCTTTGCTGTTCTGTGTCTAACCTCATGCCGAGGTATTCCAACTGCTTTGTAGGCTGGAACGCTGACTTTCCCCGGTTTAGGACCCAGCTGAATTCTTCGAGGTACCGAACCGTGAGGTTTACTGCCTTTTGCAGACCCGGTCGTGAGTGATCTATGATTAAAAGGTCGTCCAAGTATGCTAGGACTGTGACCCCTTGGATCCTTAAATTGGCCAGAACTGGGGCTAGGATCTTCGTGAATACCCGGGGGGCCGTGGCCAGCCCGAAGGGGAGCGCCCTGAATTGGAAGTGTCGCTGCCCCACCGCGAAGCGTAAAAATCTTTGATGCGACTGAAAGATTGGTACATGAAGGTAAGCATCCTTTATGTCTATGGAGGCCAGAAAATCGTCTTTCTGAAGCGCGGCGGCTGCTGACCGGATGGATTCCATCCGGAAGGAACGAACCTTTAGGTAACCGTCTAACCTCTTTTAGGTCCAAGATTGGCCTGACATCGCCGTTGGGCTTTGGTATGACAAAGAGATTGGAATAGAAACCTAGCCCTTGCTCTTGGGCTGGCACCTCTATTATTACGTCCTGGTAGAGCAGGTGATCCAAAGCTGCCAGCAATGATGCCCTCCTTGCTGGATCCCTTGGTAGCCTTGATTCTTGAAAATGAGGCGGAGGATACCTTAGAAACTCCAGTCTGTAGCCTGTGGTTACAGATGCCCGGACCCATTTGTCTGGGATCTTGGCTTCCCAAACTTCTGAGAAGAAACAAAGCCTTCCCCCCACCCGCGAGAGTGGGGGCGCCCCTTCATAAGGCAGACTTAGGGGCTGTCTTTGTCGGCTTGCGATACCATGGCCTCTTACCCCCAGGGGCCTGTCCCTGCGATCTACTGTTAACGTTGGATCGTGCAGGCGGCCGTCGATACTGCCTGGAATTTGAGGGCCCCGAGACAGGAAAGAGCTGCCTTTTAAATGTAGGACCCCGGAATGTCTTTTTGACCGGTAAAAGGGGTACTCTTGCCATTTGAAATAGTCTGAATATATTTATCCAGATCCTCTCCGAAGAGTCGTCCTCCATGGAAGGGAAACCCTGCCAGAAGCTTTTAGCATGGGGGCTCCGCCGCCCAGTTCTTCAACCATAAGAGCCTTCTCATGTGCACCAAAAATAGTGATAAACGAGAGGCTTGCTGGATGGAATCTTTTATAGCATCTACAGCAAAACCCAGAGCTCTGTCAGAAAACTCTTCTGCTTGTTGGGTAGGCATGTCCTTTAACATTTCCTTTGTCTGGTCTTTTAACGCCTGACAAACACCAATCGCAGCCACCGCTGGCTGCACCACTGCTCCTGCCGTAGCAAAGGATGCTTTTAAAAGTGTCTCTAATCTTTTATCAACCGGATCTTTAAACATATGTATGTTTTCCACCGGGCAAGTTAGTGATTTATTCACACATGAGATGGCTGCATCCACTACTGGGAGCCTCCACCTCCTGGAGAATTTTTCCTCCATGGGGTAAATGACCGCAAATCTTTTCGGTGGCAGAAAAATCCTGTCCGGCCGTACCCAATCCCGAAAGATCAATTCCTCCAAAAGAGGATGGACCGGAAAAACTGCGTTGCTTAACGGAGCTTTCAAAGAGCCCAGAGAGGATACCGGAGGAACCTGAGGCTCTGGCAATGGTAAACTAAATGCCGAGCGGACCATGTCCGTCAAAGACTGTACCCACAGTCTTTCTGTCTGGGAGTCTGAAAAATGGTTCCTCCGAGGCAGACCCCTCAATCCCTGAACCCTCTTGGTTCAGGTCTAGTTGATCCTCCTGTGATTCCAATTCCTCCGGAGAGAGAATCTCAGCATCTGAGGATACACCTCTTGGTGATGGGGATCTAACCCGTTTCTTACCAGGAATAGCTCTAGCGATCAATGCTGCTATTCTCTCTTCTAGCCCCCCTAGGGATACGGCTAGCATCTCCTCTGTGATAAACACAGGGCTGGGCTGATCTGGGCCAGCCTCCGCACCAGATCCCCCTAATGGCTCATCCAAGGCGCCTTTTATGTTAATACGTTGCGGGGAAAGTATCGGCATATCATCAGAATCAGAAAGGGAACCCTTTTGTTTTTTGGTCTTTTTTGTACCCTTTGACCCCGAACCTTTGGAAGCCATAATACAAAATCGAGGGACTCCGCCCACACAACAGACTGTAGTGGCCAGGAGTACAAAACCAGAGTTTAGGGGACAATAGATCACTAATGCCCAAAAACTGATGGGATCCCGTATGTTTTTTTTTTTTTTTTTTAAATATATATTATATATTTTCTTTTTACAACATACAGTGACCCCAAACTTAGTTTGCCAGCCTCCAACCTGCTGCAAAAAGGGGAATTTCTTGGCTTAACAAAAAAGGCATTGGAACAAAGTCCAGCATGTACTACCCCTCTTCCGCCACCGGGAGTCACTGTTCTGCCGCTCTGCGTCCTCTCCTTCTGAAAATCAGCCTCAGACTGAGCACTGACAATGCCTGCTGTCTATAACAGCACAAAGGCGCGCCCCTGTATGACGCCCCAGGCACGCCCCCCCCCGCCCTCCTGTCTGAACGGCGCGAAAAACGTCTATAAGACGTGCGCGCGCGCGCGTATGCCGGAAACAGGAGGAACATGGAGGAGCCGCGCTGCTGGAGATCCAGGAACGCAGAAACAGGCGGCAGATTCAAACCCCCGGCCAGGTAGGACTCTCCAAAGGCCCCTAGGGATCCTTACTAGCCCTAGGAAGAAAACAGCAGGTTTAGCTAGCAACACATTCTTAGACAGGGGAACCTAGTGATGGGGGAGAAAGGGTGTCATCCTGTCTCTCTTAGACATAGTGAGCAAGGTTGCCCATGCAGAGCATACTTAGGCTATCCCCCCTTTTAGGTTACCCCGGAGAGCCTGCTGTCGAACCAAGTCCCGCAGGCTCCCCCTTACCTGCTCCATGCTGCAGGATGTTTGTCCAGCAAACTGATCCAATCTTCTCCCATCTCCGTGGGTAGCGTAGTAGACCTTCAGGCCCTGGGGTCCTATGAAGGTACCCACTGTCCTGGACCTATATAGCACCCTGGCAAACAGGAACTTATGGTTTTTACAAACTCCAAGTCCTGGGCCCAGGGTCCAGCCCTCCAAAGAGGAGCATTATAGGCAAAACCCCACGGCTTGGGGCCCGGGTACTGTCCACTTTGGCACTGAGGCTCCTTGGACAGATCCGGTTAGCCCGCCCTTAATCCCAAGGATGTGGAGCAAAGCTATTCCGTGACCAACACCTAAGACACTGGCGAAAAAAACTGAGGGACTCCCTCTAGGGGAGGGGGTTATATAGGGAGGGGACTTCCTGTTTGAGATTGCCAGTGTCCACACCTGAAGGTACTCCATATAACCCATATAGTAATGAATATGCCGCTCTGTGTCCCGTGATGTACGAGAAAGAAATGTTTTTTTATATCTTTTTTGGTGATATTTAGAATAGCAAAATGTAAAAAATATAGCATTTTTTTCAAAATAGTCGCTCTATTTTTGTTTATTGCGCAAAAAATAAAAACCGCAGAGATGATCAAATACCACCAAAAGAAAGCTCTATTTGTGGGGAAAAAAGAACGCCAATTTTGTTTGGGAGCCACGTTGCACGACCGCGCAATTGTCAGTTAAAGCGACGCAGTGCCGAATCACAAAAAGTGCTCTGGTCTTTGGACAGCAATATGGTCCGGGGCTAAAGTGGTTAAAGGAACACTAAAGGTTCGTTTTTTATTAGATCAATTGATTGCTGTAAGCTAGGGCATTTAAATATCACTTACCTCGTTTTTACTTTTGAGCTCCAAAATACAGTAATCCAGGTTTGAAAATGCCATTTCCTGTCTCTCCTCTTCTTGATTTCCACCAGCATCGGAGCTGTTTTGCATGGTGGAAGGTAGAATGTGCTCACCCCCTCCCTATGACTACAGCCCTGCGTGAAGATGCTCTTTTATCCCTCACAGGCATGGAGGCTAAGCTTAATGGGAACTGTAGTTCCCACTAGGCCGTGATGTAGCAAGAATGAATGTGCACCGCAAACCAGGAAGTCAGTGAGAATAACGATTCAGGAGTGATGAAGGTGAATAAAACAGCTCAATTTCAACAGGTATCAAACTAGTTATAATGCAAAACATTACTTTTTACTTTATCAGCTGCTGTCAGACTTTAATTTAAGAGGAAAATATTTTTGTCTTTACAACCCCTTTAAGGATGTAGCCGCTGCAAAAACCAAGGCACTGCTCCCAATTTTACATCCATGTAGGTCTGCGCATGCATGTCCCTGATCTCACACCGTCTGCGTTCAGGGTCATTTATCCACACAGATGTCAGATTGGGAACAGCAGCAATGCCTGTGCAGCCATTGCATCTCAATTGGCATAAATGGGACTGCATTAACGGGGTGTATGGAACACATTTGCATCCCAGTGTTGGAAAACATGGCCCCCCATGTGCATACACTTCAGTATGCCACATGTGAACAATGCTTTAGTAATTTTGCAGGAATTTTGTAAGTTAGGTTGTGTCCATGTGCATTGTTAAACGATTTTAGAGTAAAAAATCAGTAGCACTTTTTTTATTCCACAGGTTATATGCTAGAAAATGTCTAGTTTGATGGATCTTTTTAAATTCTGAAAGCTGCAAGTCAAAAATGGTAACCTCCGGATTTTTAGAGTAAATTGTTATTTATTAAGTGCTAGTTCACACCAGACACAGTTCCATGTGCTTTTTTCTGAACTTAAAACGCATGCATGCACAGTGTTTTCTATGCATTCTAATGGCTCAGTTACAGGTGCAGAAACTGACCGGAATTAACTGTATTGGTGCAGAAAAAACGGCACTGCATCTGGTGTGAACTGGCCCCAAAGGTCAGTAGTTCACACCAGATGCAGTGCAGTTTTTTCTGAACCAATAGTCAGTTTCGGTCAGTTTCTGCACTGGAACTGACTGCACTGGTGTGAACTAGAGCTATTCGAATATGTGGAAAACACTGTGCATGCATTTTTAGTGCAGAAAAAACCCCACAAAACTGCGTCTAGTGTGAACTAGCACTTACAGTTTTGCGTACCTTCAGTTTTCAACATTTCACAAAAAAAGATGCAATTTAACCGCTTTCCGACCAGCCGCCGCAGTTATACGGGCGGCAGGTCGGCTCTCCTGGGCGAGAGCCCGTAGCTCTACGTCGGGCGCGTGAACGGCTAGGGAGCGCGCGCGCGCCTCCCCGCCGATCGGATTCGATACATAATCGATCACTCACCAGGTCCAGGCCAATAAAATCTGGCCTGGACCTGCTGATCACCCTCAGCCAATGGTTGTTTTCCCCCTGCCAATGTTTTGTAAACATTGACAGGGGAAGTGCTGCTCTCTCCCTCGTGTCGGTCTTTCCGTTCCTGACCGAGAGAGAGAGAGAGAGCGCATCTAACCGTGATTTGCACAACACTACACTGACACCAGGTCACGTAGGCACACAATTCACCCCTGTTAACCCCCCGATCACCCCCCAAATTAACCCCTTCACTGCCTGTCACTGTGTCACCCAGTACAGCGATCAGATTTTTTTTTGATCGCTGTACTAGTGTCGTTAGTGACTAAAATAATTGTTAGGGTGATTAGTCCTTAGGCCCTAATAAGTCTAGGGACCCCCCCTAACCCCCCCAATAAAGGTTTAACCCCTTGATTACCCCGTCACCAGTGATCACAGTATAAGTGTCACGGGTGACGCAGTTTAGCTAGTTTATTTTTTATAGCATCAAGGCACCCGCCATATTTTTTGCAATAAAGTTTTAACCCCCTCATTGCCCGTCGGGTGATCAAAGTTTGGTTTTAGCGCCCGATAGGGTCTGCGTCGCCCCAGGCAGCGTCAGATTAGTGCCAGTAGCGCTAACACCCACGCACGCACCATACACCCCCCACCCCTTAGTGGTATAGTATCTGAACTGATCAATAGCTGATCTGATCAGATCTATACTAGCGTCCCCTGCAGTTTAGGGTTCCCAAAAACGCATTGTTAGCGGGATCAGCCCAGATACCTGCTAGCACCTTCGCCCAGCCCAACCAAGTGCAGTATCGATCGACCGATCGATCACTGACACAAAACACAAAAACACATAACTGCAGCGTTCGCAGAGTCAGGCCTGATCTCTGCGATCGCTAACAGTTTTTTGGTAGCGTT
The DNA here is from genome assembly GCA_029574335.1 of Rana kukunoris. Taxonomy (NCBI): domain Eukaryota; kingdom Metazoa; phylum Chordata; class Amphibia; order Anura; family Ranidae; genus Rana; species Rana kukunoris. The sequence continues at coordinate 93,252,102 of CM056054.1, forward strand.
TGACTGTCGCTAACAGGTCAGGTGCTTTTTTTCCTGTGAATCTTGCCACTGTACCCCTAAATTTAGAGCCCAAAATGGCAAATCGAATGTACGGTGATGAAGAGGCCTACTTGTTCATGAGCCGGTCAGATAGTGATGAGGAGGTCACGCATCTGTCAAATTCTGGCTCAGAATACGAACCTGTAGACGACAGTGGCTCCCTGACAGATAGCTCTGACGACGGAGTTGTGGTCCCTGCTAGGGTCAGGCGTACCAGACCCCGATCTTCTGCTGTCGCTGAGGTGCAAGAACCGCAGGGCTCTCGTATGGGGCAGAGTAGTACTAGCGCCGCTATTTCTACTGGTGAACTGGCAAGCACCAGCGGCCTAGTACATCCTGGACATACATCCAGCACTGCAGTAACACCTGGTGAGGTGGCGAGTCCCATTAGTGCAGTTCAAGCTGGCGAGGTGGCAAGCACAAGTAGTGTCCCGCTGCCACCAAGAAGAAGACAAAGACAGGCCTGTCGTGCCCATAGTGCCCTTCCTGCTGCATTCGCCAATCCTGATTGGGTCCCCGCCACTTCTGCAGCACCCGTAATTCCCCCATTCACTGGCCAACCCGGAATTCAGGTGGAAACAGTTGATTTTATGCCACTGGATTTTTATTCACCGTTTTTCACGGAAGATCTCTATAGATCTATTGTGGACCAAAGCAATTTATATGCTGGTCAACACATCGCCGCTAATCCCCACCTGTCCCTTGCCAGAGATTGGAAGCCAATTACGGTTTCCGAATTTAAGATCTTTCTGGGCCTTACCCTCCTCATGGGCATTACTAAAAAGAGTGAACTGCGGTTGTATTGGTCCACGCGCCCAATTCACTATATGCCCATTTTCTCTGCCTCCATGTCCAGGACACGATACGAGCAGATCTTGCGGTTCATGCATTTTAGTGACAATGAACTCTGTCGTCCTCGGGGAGACCCTGGATTTGATCGGCTCTACAAAATTCGGCCCCTCATAAACCACTTCAACGAACTGTTTGCAGCCTTGTATAATCCCCATCAAGTTGTCTGCGTTGATAAGTCCCTGATTAAGTTTTCTGGTCGTTTGTCTATCAAACAATACCTTCCCAGCAAGCGTGCCAGATACGGGGTCAAGATGTATAAACTCTGTGACAGGGCAACAGGCTATACATCAAGCTTTATGGTTTACGAGGGAAAAGACAGTCACGTAGAGCCGGAAAATTGCCCTGATTACATAGGGAGCGCTGGTAAGATAGTCTGGGAATTGGTGTCACCCTTATTCGGAAAGGGGTACCACTTGTACAATTATTACACGAGCGTGCCACTTTTTAGTCATCTTTTGGATTATGGAATTGGTGCATGTAGCACCATGCGACCTAATCGCCGGGGCTTCCCCCAACGGCTTGTAGAATCCCGTCTTAGTCGGGGGGAGAGAGCCTGCTTACAGTGTAATAATTTGTTAGCAGTGAAGTGGAGGGATTTACGGAATGTTTTCGTTCCTCGCTTCACGCAGACACGGCAGTCCAAATTCCTACGGCAACTGGTGTTGTGGCGAAACCCCTCTGTATCCACGAGTACAACCTCAACATGGGAGGGGTGGACCTCAATGACCAGTTGTTGGCGCCGTATTTAATTACCCGTAAGGCCAGACGCTGGTACAAAAAAGTGTCGGTTTATTTGTTTCAATTGGCTTTGCTGAACGCTCATGTGCTATACAGAGCTTCAGGACGGACTGGATCCTTCCTAAAATTCCAGGAAGAGATCGCCGAAGCCCTTCTGTTTCCAGACGGTGCTTTACCCCACCTTCCCAACGCAAATGCAGTGAGCCGGCTGTATGAGAGGCATTTTCCTTTTATCATCCCTGGTACCCCTACCCAAAGAAGATGTCGTGTCTGCAGCAAACTCGGATTTCGGCGTGACACCCGCTTTTATTGTCCCGACTGTCCTGACCAACCTGGTCTTAGCATTGGTGTAGGTTTCAAACGCTACCACACTAGTTGAGTATTAGCGTAGGGTACAGCACCACACAGTCCTAGGCACACTAACACAGGGTCTCGGAAGATGTGATGGCCATCACATTTTGAGAGACCATAATCTGCAACGTTCAGTTTACAGTTTTTATAAAAGTGAAAAAAAGTGGAAAAAAATTTAACTCACACAAAAAAATATATAAAATAAAAAATCCAAAAATAGTTGTGGTTGTATTTTTCTCCTCTCTTTGTTGTTCTCTTATGTTCAATCTCTACTGTCTACTCACTATTGTTCTATATCTATTCTCTCTATTTTTTTTTTTTATAGTATTCGCTTTGCAGGTATGGTATGTTATACTGTAATGTTTGTTTTATTGTTAACCATCATTTGCTTAGCAGGTACGCCATTCAGTTGCATCGCGGATTTATTTAGCGTGACAGCAACAGTGTTTGCTCCCACGATATATAAAGCCACGACTCCAACACTGTGGGAGGTGATTTCACCACCACAGTTAAAAAAAGAGCATATATGCCGAAGCATGGGGGCATTAGGGGCGGAGGAGCGATTTTGCTCCTAAAGCACGTACATACGGTCGAAATTCCGTCGGAAGCTTGTCCGTGGAAAAGTCCGACCGTGTGTATGCGCCATAACTTTTTATGCAGCGTACATACGTCTGAGCGGCATAACTTTTTTGAGAGAGGATGCCCCCATGCTTCGGCATATATAACTGGTGCATGTATGCCCATCATTAGAAGTGGGTGGATGAAGGGTGGTATTCTAATGGTGGGCATACCCACCGATCAATCTATTTTTTTTGTTCAGCCAACAGGCTGCATGAAAAAAAAAAAAAAAAAGATTACATGTCCAACAAGAACCATCAACGTATGGTATGTTGCTGGACTTTGAATGGTTATACCAGAATGATGCCTGCGGGTTTAGGTATCATCTTGGTATCATTCTCTTCAGCCAGCGGTCGGCTTTCATGTAAAAGCAATCCTAGCGGCTAATTAGCCTCTAGACTGCTTTTAAAAGCAGTGGGAGGGTAATGCCCCCCCCCGGATATAAACCGCGCCATTGGGAAAGTGGGAAAACATTTTATCACACCGATCTTGGTGTGGTCAGATGCTATGAGGGCAGAGGAGAGACCTAGGGTCAATTTTTTCAAATTTTTTTCAAAAAAGAGTACCTGTCATTTACATGCCCTAAGATAACAATAAAAATTATAAAAACAGTCTAAAAATTAAAAAAGCAAAATAAATATAAAAAAAAAAAAACCACCCCTGCCCCCCCCCCCCTGCTGTCGCGCAAAGGCGAACGCAAGCATCGGTCTGGCGTCATATGTAAACAGCAATTGTACCATGCATGTGAGGTATCACCGCGAAGGCCAGATCGAGGGCAATACTTTTAGCAGTAGACCTCTTCTGTAAATCCAATGTGGTAACCAGTAGAGGCTTTTAAAGGCTTTTAAAAATGTATGTTTGTCGCCACTGCGCATTTGTGCGAAAAGTATGTCGTGTTTGGTATCTGTGTACTCGGTCTAAGATCATCTTTTTTATTTCATCAAACATTTGGGCAATATAGTGTGTTTAAGTGCTTTAAAATAAAAAAAAAAAGTGTTTTTTCCCCAAAAAATGCGTTTAAAAAAATCGCTGCGCAAATACTGCGTGGAAAAAAAAAATGCAACACCCACCATTTTAATTTGTAGGGCCTTTGCTTTAAAAAAATATATAATGTTTGGGGGTTCAACTTAACTTTCTTGCAAAAAAAATTAAATGTTTTTATGTAAACAAACAGTGTCAGAAAGGGCTTTGTCTTCAAGTGGTTAGAAGAGTGGATGATGTGCGACATAAGCTTCTAAATGTTGTGCATAAAATGCCAGGACAGTTCAAAACCCCCCTTAATGACCCCATTTTGGAAAGTAGACACCCCAAGCTATTTTCTTAGAGGTATGTTGAGTACATGGAATATTTTATATTTTGCCACCAGTTGCTGGAATATGACAAACTTTTTTTTTTTTTTGCACAAAGTTGCCACTAAATGATATATTGCTCAAACATGCCATGGTTATATGTGGAATTACACCCCAAAATACATTCTGCTGCTTCTCCCGAGTATGGGGATACCACATGTTTGAGACTTTTTGGGAGCCTAGCCGCGTACGGGACCCCAAAAACCAATCACCACCTTCAGGCTTTCTAAGGGTGTAAGTTTTGATTTCACTCCTCACTGCCTATCACAGTTTCGGAGGCCATGAAATGCCCATATGGCACAAACCCCCCCAAATGACCCCATTTTGGAAAGTAGACACCCCAACCTATTTGCTGAGAGGTATGGTGAGTATTTTGCAGTTCTTGCTTTTTGTCACAAAGATTTAAAAATTTAAAAAAGAAAAAAAAAATGAATAATAATATCTTTCTTCATTTTCAAAAATAAATGAGCGCTGTAAAATACTCGCCATGCCTCTCATCAAATAGCTTGGGGTGTCTACTTTCCAAAATGGGGTCATTTGGGGGGGTTTAGTGCCATCTGGGATTTCCATGGCCTCCGAAACTGATAGGCAGTGAGGGGTAAAATCAAAGATTTGCGCCCTTAGAAATCCTGAAAGCGGTGCTTGGTTTTCGGGGTCTCGTAAGCGCTGGGCTCCCAAAAAGTCCCACACATGTGGTATCCCCGTACTCAGGAGAAGCAGTAGAAAGTATTTTGGGGTGTAATTCCACGTATAACCATGGCATGTGTGAGCAATATATCGTTTAGAGGCAACTTTGTGCAAAAAAAAAAAAAAAAAGTTTGTCATATTCCAGCAAAAGGTGGCAAAATATAAAATATTCCATGTACTCAACATACCTCTCAGAAAATAGCTTGGGGTGTCTACTTTCCAAAATGGGGTCATTTGGGGGGGTTTTGTGTCACCTTGGCATTTTATGGCCTTCAAAACGGTGATAGGTAGTGAGGAGTGAAATCAAAAATGTATGCCCTTAGAAATCCTGAAGGCGGTTCTTGGTTTTCGGGGTCCCGTACGCGGCTAGGCTCCCAAAAAGTCCCACACATGTGGTATCCCCATACTCAGGAGAAGCAGCAGAATGTATTTCAGGGTGCAATTCCACATATGCCCATGGCATGTGTGAGCAATATATCATTTAGTGTCAACTTTGTGCAAAAAAAAAAAAATTCATAGTCCCGCAACTTGTGGCAAAATATCGAATATTCCATGGACTCAAAATGCCTCTCAGCAAATAGCCTGGAGTGTCTACTTTCCAAAATTGAGTCATTTGGGGGAGGGGGGGGGGGGGGTTGTGCTATTTGGGCATTTTTTGGCCTTCAAAACTGTCATAGGTAGTGAGAAGTGAAATCAAAAATGTGTGACCTTAAAAATCCTGAAGGCCGTGCTTGGTTTAGGGGCCCTGCACGCGGCTAGGCTCCAAAAAAGTCCCACACATGTGGTATCCCCATACTCAGGAGAAGCAGCAGAATGTATTTTGGGGTGCAATTCCACATATAACCATGGCATGTGTGAGCAATTTATCATTTAGTGACAACTTTTTGTAATTTTTTTTTGTCATTATTCAATCACTTGGTACAAAATATATATATATATATTCAGTGGGCTCAACATGCCCCTCAGCAATTTCCTTGGGGTGTCTACTTTCCAAAATGGGGTCATTTGGGGGGGTTTTGTACTACCCTGCCATTTTGGCACCTCAAGAAATTAGATAGGCAGTCATAAAATAAAAGCTGTGTAAATTCCAGAAAATGTACCCTAGTTTGTAGACGCTATAACTTTTGCAAAAACCAATAAATATACGCTTATTGCGATTTTTTTTTACTAAAGACACGTGGCTGAATACATTTTGGCCTAAATGTTTGACTAAAATTTTGTTTATTCAATATTTTTTACTTTTTGTTATAAGAAAAATAATATTTTTTTCAAAATTTACGTTTTTTTCCGTTTATATCGCAAAAAATAAAAAATCGCAGAGGCAATCAAATACCATCAAAAGAAAGCTCTATTTGTGGGAAGAAAAGGACGCAAGTTTTGTTTCGGTATAACATTGCATGACCGCGCAATTACCAGTTAAAGCAGCGCAGTTCCAAATTGTAAAAACACCTCTGGTCTTTAGGCTGACAAATGGTCCGGGGGGGAAAGTGGTTAAAAAGGAAAACCCAGATTTTTTTTTTTTTTTTTATTAAATCTGTCTGCTTTTCACTATTTCTCAAATAGGCGCAACTTAAAATTTACAAATATGTGCTATTAACTCAATACAGGTTAAGTTTTTTTATTTAGTAGTAATTCAGCAGGAATTTTGCTGTATTTAAAGGGTCACTAAAATAATTTTTTTTTTTTTTTGCTGAAATGACTGTTTACAGGGTATAGAGACAAAAGTTAACGGATTCCTTTTTAAAATGATTAAAAATAGATGAAAAAAAAATCAATCATATAATGTGCCTGCAGGTTAATTTCACTTTTGAACTGGCTTCATGTTTCTGTGAAGTAGAAATAGAAACACAGAACAAAAGCAAACAAATCCACGGCAGTGTTTTGTTTTTAAAATGAATCTGATTGGTTCTGGGAAGTTTTAGACACACAGTAATGACAGCTTAGACCACCATGAGAAAGCTCCCAGCACTGTGGTTATAAGGAAACAGACAAGCAGGAAGTGTGGAGAACAGAGCAGGATTACAGCAACTTCAAAGCAAAAACGAACAATAAGGACATGAAACCAGTACTGCAGTAAGGTAAAGGAAGCTATTTAGCTAAAAAAAAATATTTCCTGTAGTGATCCTTTAACTACTTCCGGACCATCTCACGACGATATACATCGGCACTTTGAAAAGGAATATCATGGCAGCAGCTAGCTACCATAACCCCAGTATCCTCTTCAGTGAGCAGTTCGTTTGACCCAAAAGTTCATATTTAAGAGGTCCCGTCATGCTTTTGTTTTATTACAAGGTATGTTTACATGCCTTGTAATAGGAATAAAAGTGACTTTTTTATATATTTTTTTTTTTACAAAGAAGTGTAAAAATAAAAAATAAAATTAAAAAAAAATTTGGAACGTGCTGCTTGCCGCGAATATGAAAACAGTGTTAAAACCACACGAGAGGTATCACTGTGATTGTTGGAGTGGGAGCAATAATTCTAGCCCTAGACCTTTTATGTAATTTTAAACATACAACCTGTGACATTTTTTAAACGTTGTCTATGGACATTAAGGTTAAAAAAAAGTTTGCCGCTATTGCACGAGCGGGCGCAATTTTGTAGCGTGACATGTTGGGTATGAATTTACTCAGCGTAACATTATCTTTCACTATATAAAAAAAATATTTGGGCTAACGTTCGGGTTGTCTTATTTTTTTAACCACTTGAGGCCCGCGCTACCGTCGGATGACGGCAACAGCGCGGGCCTGAATAGCCAACATGCCGTCATTTGACGGCATGTCTTTCTGGCGTTCCCAGAGCGCGCTGTAGTGCGCGCTGCGGGGAAGCCCTGTGTTGTCCGTGTCCCTTGGACACGGCCAATCACAGATCGCGGTAAACGGCCAATCAGAGCGGCCGTTTGCGATGCGATCTGTGGGCCAATGAGAGATGATCTCTCATAGATCATCTCTCATTGCCGGCTCACACAGAGACAATGTCCTGTCTCTGGAGGGGAGGAGCCCGATCTGTGTTCCTTCTTACATAGTGACACAGATCGGTCACCCCCCCAGTCACCCCCCCCCTCCCCCCACAGTTATAACACACCTAGCATACACATTTAACCCTTTCCTCACCCCCTAGTGTTAACCCCTTCAATGCCAGTCACATTTATACTGTAATTAGTGCATATTTATAGCACTGATCGCAGTATAAATGTGAATGGCGCCAAAAATGTGTCAAAAGTGTCCGATGTGTCCGCCATAACGTCGCAGTACCAATAAAAATCGCAGATCGCTGCCATTTCTAGTAAAAAAAAAAATAAAAAATAATAATTCTCTCCCCTATTTTGTAAGCACTATAACTCGCTTATTGCGATTTTTTTTTGATTTTTTTTACCAAAAATATGTAGAAGAATACGTATCGCCCTAAACTGAGAAAAAAAAAAGGGATTTTTAAATACAGCTTACCTGTAAAATCCTTTTCTTGGAGTACATCACGGGACACAGAGCGGCATATTCATTACTATGTGGGTTATATGGAGTACCTTCAGGTGTGGACACTGGCAATCTTCAAACAGGAAGTCCCCTCCCTATATAACCCCCTCCCCTAGAGGGAGTCCCTCAGTTTTGTAGCAAGCAGTATGCCTCCCAAAATGGTCACCCAAAAGAGGGGTGGGAGCTCTGTGTCCCGTGATGTACTCCAAGAAAAGGATTTTACAGGTAAGCTGTATTTAAAAATCCCTTTTTCTTTCTCGTACATCACGGGACACAGAGCGGCATATTCATTACTATGTGGGATGTCCGAAAGCAATGCTTTAATGAGGGGAGGGAGACATCTTCCAAAGAAGGATTCAATTTAGAGATAAACTCAAATCATAATAATAATAATACCAACTTAGTCAAGAAAAAACTTTTTTTTTTTTTTTTTTTTTTTTTTTATAACCAAGGGTGTTTCTGATCCCGAGGATTTCAAACTGCAGCCTGTAGTACTGCCTGACCAAAGGCAGTATCCGCATTTCTTCTCACGTCTAGTTGATAAAACCTTGTAAACGTGTGGACTGATGACCACGTTGCCGCCTTGCATATCTGAGCCATAGAGATCTGATGGTGTGCTGCCCAAGAGGCGCCCATGGCCCTGGTAGAATGGGCCTTTACCGACAACGGAGGGGGCAACCTCTTCAATCCGTAGGCTTGAATGATTAATTGTCTAATCCATCTCGAGATGGTGGATCTTGCAGCTGCCTGCCCCTTCTTGGGGCCATCTGGTAGAACGAATAACACATCTGTTTTCCGGATCTTTTCCGTAGCTTTAAGATAGGCCTTCATGGCCCGGACAATATCCAAGGTATGCAGCAACCCCTCCTTTCTAGATGTAGGTTTTGGAAAGAAGGATGGAAGTACCAAATCCTGGTTTAAGTGAAATTTGGATATAACCTTTGGTAGAAAGGAAGGATGGGGCCGGAGAACTGCCCTGTCCTTATGCAGAACAAGATATGGTTCCTTACACGATAAGGCTGCTAATTCTGACACTCTCCTGGCCGAAACTATGGCGACCAAGAAAACCAGTTTTCTTGTCAGTAAGAGTAAAGGAATCTCAGCCAAAGGCTCAAAAGGCTGTTTCTGTAGAGTGGACAGGACAAGATTTAGGTCCCAAGGACAAACTGGTGACTTGACAGGAGGATTAATACGCAAGACCCCCTGTAAGAAGGTCTTTACCAGCGAGTGAGTGGCCAGCGGCCTCTGAAACCACACTGACAGAGCTGAGATCTGTCCTTTGATTGTGCTTAGTGCCAGGCCTTTATCCACTCCTAGCTGGAGAAAACTTAACACCCTATCAATAGTATATTTGCGGCAATTCCATCTTTTGGATTCACACCAGCCTATATAGTTCCTCCACACCCTGTAATAAATTACCCTGGAGACCGGCTTTCTAGCCTTAATCAGGGTAGGGATTACCTGCCTAGACAGACCCCTACCCCTGAGAATCAGGGATTCAGCCTCCAGGCCGTCAAATTTAGACGCTGTAATGTAGGGTGGAGGATCGGGCCTTGTGAGAGTAGGTCTGGTTGTAGAGGAAGAGTCCAAGGGTCTCCCACTGCCATATTCAGGACTAGTGAGTACCAAGCCCTCCGGGGCCAAGCTGGAGCTATTAGAATGACTGGCTTGTGCTCCACTCTGATCTTGCGCAACAGGCGGGGGAGTAACTGTAGTGGAGGGAATGCATATAGAAGTTTGAATTGATGCCAAGGGCAAACCAACGCATCGGTTCCGCAGGCCATAGGATCCCTCGCTCGCGACACGAACCTGTCTAGTTTCTTGTTGAACCTGGATGCCATTATATCTACGTCTGGCGTTCCCCACCTCTGGCAGATTGTCTGAAAGACCTGGGGATGCAGAGACCACTCCCCTGGCAACAGACTCTGGCGACTTAAGAAGTCTGCCTGCAGGTTGTCCACTCCGGGAATGAATATCGCTGAAATGCAGGGTACATGAACCTCTGCCCATTGAAAAATCAAGTTCACTTCCCTTTGAGCGGCCTGGCTCCTGGTTCCCCCTTGGTGGTTTATGTATGCCACCGCCGTGGCATTGTCTGACTGGATTCTCACCGGGAACCCCTTTAATCTGGAGGTCCACGCCAACAGGGCTAGGCGAGCAGCTCTGATTTCCAAGATATTGATGGGGAGCTGCCTCTCTGCTTTCACCCAAGTTCCCTGGCGGGAGAACCCCTCGAAGACCGCCCCCCAGCCTGCCAGGCTGGCGTCTGTGGTAACTACCTTCCAGACAACAGGGCTGAAGGATCTTCCCTTTAGAAGGTTCTGAGGGTTCAACCACCAGGCCAGGCTTTGTCGGACCCTTGATGATAGCGTCAAAGGGGACTCTAAGGCATGTGCCCTCTTGCCCCAGGCTGCTAGAATGGCTGCCTGTAGGACGCGAGTGTGGATCTGAGCGTATGGTACTGCCTCGAATGTGGCCACTAGCTTGCCTAGTAATCGCATACACAGGCGAATAGTTGGTCTTTTCTTGTTTACAACCAACTGAACCAACCCCTTGATCGCCTTGATCTTTACAAGGGGCAAGAACACCTTTTGATGTTCTGTGTCTAACCTCATGCCGAGGTATTCCAACTGCTTTGTAGGCTGGAATGCTGACTTTCCCTGGTTTAGGACCCAGCCGAATTCTTCGAGGTACCGAACCGTGAGGTTTACTGCCTTTTGCAGACCCGTCCGTGAGTGATCTATGATTAAAAGGTCGTCCAAGTATGCTAAGACTGTGACTCCTTGGATCCTTAAATTGGCCAGAACCGGGGCTAGAATCTTCGTGAATACCCGGGGGGCCGTGGCCAGCCCGAAAGGGAGCGCCCTGAATTGGAAGTGTCGCTGCCCCACCGCGAAGCGTAAAAACCTTTGATGCGCCTGAAAGATTGGTACATGAAGGTAAGCATCTTTTATGTCTATGGAGGCCAGAAAATCGTCTTTCTGAAGCGCGGCGGCTGCTGACCGGATGGATTCCATCCGGAAGGAACGCACCCTTAGATAACCGTTTAACCTCTTTAGGTCCAAGATTGGCCTGACATCGCCGTTGGGCTTTGGTATGACAAAGAGATTGGAATAGAAACCTAGGCCTTGCTCTTGGGCTGGCACTTCTATAATTACGTCCTGGCAAAGCAGGTGATCCAAAGCTGCCAGCATTGAGGCCTTCCTTGCTGGATCCCTTGGTAGCCTTGATTCTTGAAAATGAGGCGGAGGATATCTTAGAAACTCCAGTCTGTAACCTGTGGTTACAGATGCCCGGACCCAATTGTCGGGGATCTTGGCTTCCCAAACTTCTGAGAAGAGACGAAGCCTTCCCCCCACCCTTGAGAGTGGGGGCGCCCCTTCATAATGCAGACTTAGGGGCTGTCTTTGATGGCTTGCGATACCACGGCTTCTTACCCCCAGGGGTCTGTCCTTGCGATCTACTGATAACGTTGGATCGTGCAGGCGGCCGTCGATACTGCCTGGAATTAGAGGGCCCCGAGACAGGAAAAAACTGCCTCCTAAATGTAGGAGCCCGGAATGTCTTTTTGACCGGTAAAAGGGTACTCTTGCCATTTGAAATAGTCTGAATATATTTATCCAGATCTTCTCCGAAGAGTCGTCCTCCATGGAAGGGAAATCCTGCCAGAAGCTTTTTGCATGGGGGCTCCGCCGCCCAGTTCTTCAACCATAAGAGCCTTCTCATGTGCACCAAACATAGTGATAAACGAGAAGCCTGCTGGATGGAATCTTTTATAGCATCTACCGCGAAACACAGAGCTCTGGGAATGTCAGCAAACTCCTCTGCTTGTTGGGTAGGCATGTCCTTTAACATCTCTTTTGTCTGGTCTTTTAATGCCTGACAAACTCCAATTGCAGCTACCGCTGGCTGCACCACTGCTCCTGCCGTAGCAAAGGATGCTTTTAAAAGTGTCTCTAATCTTTTATCAACTGGATCTTTAAACATATGTATGTTTTCCACCGGGCAAGTTAGTGATTTATTCACACATGAGATGGCTGCATCCACTATTGGGAGCCTCCACTTCTTGGAGAATTTTTCCTCCATGGGATAAATGACCGCAAATCTTTTCGGTGGCAGAAAAATCCTGTCCGGCCGTACCCAATCCCGAAAGATCAATTCCTCCAAGAGAGGATGGACCGGAAAAACTGCGTTGCTTAACGGGGCTTTCAAAGAGCCCAGAGAGGATACCGGAGGAACCTGAGGTTCTGGCAATGGTAAACTAAATGCCGAGCGGACCATGTCCGTCAAAGACTGTACCCACAGTCTCTCTGTCTGGGAGTCTGAAAATGGTTCCTCAGAGGTAGACCCCTCCATCCCTGAACCCTCTTGGTTCAGGTCCAGTTGATCCTCCTGTGATTCTAATTCCTCCGGAGAGAGAATCTCAGCATCTGAGGATACACCCCCTAGTGATGGGGATCTAACCCGTTTCTTACCAGGAATAGCTCTAGCGATCAATGCCGCTATTCTCTCTTCTAGCCCCCCTAGGGATACGGCTAGCATCTCCTCTGTGATAAACACAGGGCTGGGCTGATCTGGGCCAGCCTCCGCACCAGATCCCCCTAATGGCTCATCCAAGGCGCTCCTTAAATTAATAAGCTGCGGGGAAAGAATCGGCATATCAGAATCAGAAAGGGAACCCTTTTGTTTTTTGGTCTTTTTTGTACCCTTTGACCCCGAACCCTTGGAGGCCATAATACAAAATCGAGGGACTCCGCCCGCACAACAGACTGTAGTGGGCAGGAGTACAAATTTCAGAGTTTAGGGGAGAATAGATCACTTAGTGTCCCCAAAAACTGATGGGCCCGTATGTTGGTTTTTTTTTTTTTGTTTTTTTTTTTTTTTTAAATAATTATATATTATATATTTTCCTTGACAACATACAGTGACCCTTTTAAGTTTGCCAGCCTCCAACCTGCTGCAAAATAAGGGGGATTCTTGGCTTAACAATAAAGGCATTGGAACAAAGTCCACATGTACTACCCCTCTTCCGCCACCGGGAGTCACTGTTCTGCCGCTCTGCGTCCTCTCCTTGAAAGATCAGCCTCAGACTGAGTACTGACAAAGCCTGCTGTCTATAACAGCACAAAGGCGCGCCCCTGTATGACGCCGCAGGCCCGCCCCCCCCCCGCCCTCCTGTCTGAACGGCGCGAAAAACGTCAATAAGACGTGCGCGCGCACGCGCGCGCGCGCGTATGCCGGAAACAGGAGGAACATGGAGGAGCCGCGCTGCTGGAGATCCAGGCACGCAGAAACAGGCGGCAGATTCAAACCCCCGGCCAGGTAGGACTCTCTCAAGGCCCCTAGGGATCCTTACTAGCCCTAGGAAGAAACAGCAGGTTAGCTAGCAACACATATTTAAACAGGGGGGCCTAGTGATGGGGGGAGAAAGGGTGTCATCCTGTCTTTTAGACATAGTGATCACGGTTGCCCATGCAGAGCATACTTAGGCTATCCCCCCTTTTAGGTTACCCCGGGGAGCCTGCTGTCGAACCAAGTCCCGCAGGCTCCCCCTTACCTGCTCCATGCTGCAGGATGTTTGACCAGCAAACTGATCCAATCTTCTCCCATCTCCGTGGGTAGCGTAGTAGACCTTCAGGCCCTGGGGTCCTATGAAGGTACCCACTGTCCTGGACCTATATAGCACCCTGGCAAACAGGAACTTTATGGTTTTGCAAACTCCAAGTCCTGGGCCCAGGGTCCAGCCCTCCAAAGAGGAGCATTATAGGCAAAACCCCACGGTTTGGGGCCCGGGTACTGTCCACTTTGGCACTGAGGCTCCTTGGACAGATCCGGTTAGCCCGCCCTTAATCCCAAGGATGTGGAGCAAAGCTATTCCGTGACCAACACCTAAGACACTGGCGAAAAAACTGAGGGACTCCCTCTAGGGGAGGGGGTTATATAGGGAGGGGACTTCCTGTTTGAAGATTGCCAGTGTCCACACCTGAAGGTACTCCATATAACCCACATAGTAATGAATATGCCGCTCTGTGTCCCGTGATGTACGAGAAAGAAAATGTGTTTTTATTTTTAATTGGGAAAATTGTCGCTCTTTTTTGTTTATAGCGCAAAAAATAAAAATCGCACAGGCGATCAAATACCACCAAAAGAAAGCTCTACTTGTGGGGAAAAAAGGACGTAAATTTTGGTTGGGAGCCACGTCGCACGACCGCGCAATTGTCAGTTAAAGCGACGCAGTGCCGGAAGCTGAAATTTTACCTGGGCAGGAGGGGGGTGTAAGTGCCCAGTATGCAAGTGGTCAATGTAAAAACGAGCATGCACAAATACGTTGTGACAAAGTTTTGCAACAACTGCCATTTTATTCTCTAGGGTACCAGAATTGTTATTTTATATTTTAGACCTATGCTAAAACTGTAAGGGAACAATAAAAAACCTTCAGATTGAGAAATTATGTATACATTTTTGAATATGTTAAGTTTTCACCATTTTGAAAAAAGACCCAATTTAAAAAATTCAACTCAAACTCAATACAGTTAAGCTTTAATATTTTGTAGGAATTTTGTAAAATGTAAGTTTGTTTTTATCTGCCAATGATGATTTTAGTGTATTAGCAAAAATATTATTGTTAGATAAAATTCGCGCAAATATCATTGTGCTCTAAAAATCAGTAGCACCTTATTTGTATTCTAGTGGTCATGTGCTTTTAGAAAAAATATGGTTTGGTTTTTTTTTAACCACTAAAGTATTAAATATGGGGTTACGTTGAGTAAACGGATACCAAACATATCACTTCCTAATATTGTGTGCACCTATATTGCAAAAAAAAAAAAAAAAAAAAGTATATATATATATATATATATATATATATATATAGATTTTTTTATTGTAATGATTTTTATGAATAATAATTCAAACAAGAACAATTTAAATAATACAGTGAAAAAGACATGGAAACACGGACGCAGCCGTGTTATGTAACAGAAGAATGCAGTGTCAGAAAGACACGATAACAGTAAAGTAACATCTTAATACATGGCTTGGATAAAGTAAGCATATCAAACGTTGAGAACCAAACAATTTAGAGCATATATTAGAGAAATCAACGAAGAGCATACAGTCTAGATTCATTATTTTTCCATGAATCCAGGCCGCAGGTTAAACCAGAATATTGAAACAAACAAAGTAAATAACAACATTCTGAATATAACTAAGGGAAAGTTAATGGGGAAAGAATGAAGAGACGGGGTCTGCCGTTATATAAATGGATCAAGAGAATAAAATAAAGTGGAGGTTAATCCCCCAAGGTGACGGATTAGTATTCATCAGATGAAATAAAACTCAGCCAATCAGACCAAATATCCAAGAACCTTTTTTGAGTATCTCTCGCCTGAGATATATATATATATATATATATATATATATATATCTATATATATCTATATATATCTATATATATCTATATATATCTATATATATCTATATATATATATATATATATATATATATATATATATATATATATATATATTTCTATATAGATAGATATCTCAAGTTTCTTTCTCACCCAAATGTTTTGCAATGTAACCTCACGTGCTGTGCAATCACAGTTTACATGTGAGCACCCTGTGCACGTGTTTGAAGTTGCATGCAGGTGTGTGCAAGGCAACGTTTAATTTACACCCCCCCCCCCCATTCCTCCTATTAAGGTAAATTTGACAATGTTTAGGCAGCAGTAACCCCCCTGCCAAGCACCTTTAGAACAAAACCTCTTAGGCCAGTTAACACCAGATGCAGTTCCGTTTTTGTTGCATCAATACAGTGCGTTCTGGTCAGTTTCTGCACCTGGAACTGACTCGACTGGTTTGAACTAGAGCCATTGGAATACATGAAAAATATTGTGCATACATTTTTAGTGCAGACAAAAAGCTCACGGAACTGCGTCTGGTGTGGAAGCAGTGGAGTTTTTTTTTTTTCTGCACTAAAAATGCATGCACAGTGTTTTCCAATGGTTCTAGTTCACACCAGTGCAGTCAGTCCAGTCAGTTGCTGGTGCAGAAAAAACAGAACTGCATCTGGTGTGAACTGGCCGTTAGGGCCGGTTCACACTGCTGCGAATTCTATTGCGAATTTGATCAGTTGCGATTGCTCAAATTCGCAAGTCCTTTTACGAACAGTTTTTTAAAATATTTTTCTAATGGTCATGTGACAGCATGGCTTTGGCTCCTCTAGAAAATGTGGCAAGACAGCAACAGGGACGATTTACAGATAAGCGATATCACTTCTCTAGTCATTGTCAGAGGGGAGTTAACACCTAAGCAGCCACTCAGGAGCTGGAGCTTTAGAGTCGGTTCACACTGGGGCGACACGACTTCCAGCACGACTTTCAGAAGCAACTTCAACACGACTTGAGCATGAACCACAGGGCGATCTGGGGCGATTTACAACACGACTTGAAGTCCTTTTCAGGTCAGGAGACATTCCAGTGACCAATAAAACAACAATCAGCTCTGGGAGAGGGAAGGGGAGGGAGGGGTTTGCCTGAGAAATGTATGTTATCTTGCTGGGAAGTAGCTTCAATTAAAACAGTGATCAGACATGGAAGCGACTTCCATTGAAATCAATGGGTACAAATCACCAAGAAGTCTGATTGAAGTCGTACAGGAACCTCTTCTGAAGTCGGAGCGACATGAGTAGTGTGTATTAACACCTCTCCCATTCACTTACATTGCTTTTCTGGACAGCGCGACTTGGGACGACTTCAAGTCGGATCCCAAGTCGCCCCAGTGTGAACCGACTCTTAGTCATGCGACTGCTATAAATATTTAAAAATGGGTATTTACACAGAAATTTAAAAACGAATCAGCAAATGTAATAGCAAAGGGCAGGCAACATTTAAGAGCTTAAAGGAAAAAAATGTTTTGCCTAAAATGAATGTCTGCAAGGTAATACCTATTAAATTCCTTCATCTATATCACCTCCAGCGTTCTAGTTTCTGTTCTCACATTCACTTCCTGGTTTGCATCACTTGTTCATGTAAGAACTACATTTCCCAGTATGAATTGCGGCATGCCCAGTAATTCACACCTCCTTGAAGTCTCTAACACGTAGACAGCGTCCTGCCATAGAGATGTAGTTCCCAGGAGGGGGCGAGCACGTTACTGACCACCGCAGTAAAGCCTCCCTTCACGGTGGTCAGTAAAATCAGACAAGCAGGAAGTGAACAGAACAGAGAAGAAATGGAGCAACTTCTGAGCAAAAACGAAAAAGGAGGAAGTGAAAAGAGGAATGTCTGCAGGTAAAGGATGCTTATTATGAAAAAAAAATAAAAAAAAAAATCCTTTACAACCCTTTTAACCACTTCAGACCCGCAGTATAGCCGAATGACGGCTACAGCGCGGGTCTGAATATCTAACATGCCGTCAAAAGACGGCCGCCCATTTGGGCGTTCCCAGCGCGCGCTCTAGAGCACGCTGCGGGGAAGCCCTGTGTTGGCCGTGTCCCTTGGACACAGCCAATCACAGATCGCGGCGAACGGCCATTCAGAGTGGCCGTTTGCGATGCGATCTGTGCGGCGAATGAGAGATGATCTCACAGATCATCTCTTATTGAGGTTTTTACACAGAGACCGCGTCCTGTCTCTGGAGAGGAGGAGACCGATCTGTGTTCCTTGTACATAGGGACACAGATCGGTCACCCCCCCCCTCCCCCACAGTTAGAACACACCTAGGATACATGTAACCCCTTCCTCACCCCCTAGTGTTAACCCCTTCAATGCCAGTCACATGTAAACAGCAATTAGTGCATATTTATAGCACTGATCGCAGTATAAATGTGAATGGCGCCAAAAATGTGTCAAATGTGTCCGCCATAACGTCGCAGTACCAATAAAAATCGCAGATCGCCGCCATTTCTAGTAAAAAAAATAATAATTCTGTCCCCTATTTTGTAAGCGTTATAACTTTTGCGCAAACCAGTTGCTTATTGAGTTTTTTTTTTTTTTTTACCAGAACTATGTAGAAGAATACGTATCGCCCTAAACTGAGAAAAAAAATTTTTTTTTTTTTAAATTGGGATATTTATTATAGCAACAAGTAAAAAATATTGTATTTTTTTTTTTTAAATTGTCGCACTTTTTTGTTTATAGCGCAAAAAATAAAAACCGCACAGGCGATCAAATACCACCAAAAGAAAGCTCTACTTGTGGGGAAAAAAGGACGTCAATTTTGTTTGGGAGCCACGTCGCACGACCGCGCAATTGTCAGTTAAAGCGACGCAGTGCCGGAAGCTGAAATTTCACCTGGGCAGGAGGGGGTATATGTGCCCAGTAAGCAAGTGGTTAAGACACAGCCTTACCTTCTATATTAATTTTCAGGAGTAATGAATCATTGTCCCAACAAATTTTTTTGTTATTTTACCAAACTTTAGAAACACTAACCCAATTATACCCATCAATATAATTCAAGACAGGTCCCTCTACAAATAGTTACCGTTTTGCTGCAATCTGCTTCATAATCCAGCATTGCGGGTCTTTTCGTTCCATTACTCCGTGCTTGCATTGGCCATAGCCGAATCTGGTCTTGAGGAAATCCCTGCGAGATAAAAAATATTTATTAATTTATGCCAAAGAGCTCCAAAAAATTCAAAAACATTACCAATCTTCCTTCACAGAGCAGTCTTTTGAACTGATATTTAGTTACAGTGAAAAAGTATTTGATTCCCTGCTGATTTTGTATGTTTGCCCACCGACAAAGAAATGGTCAGTCTAATTTCAATGGTAGGTTTATTTAAACAGTGAGACAGAACAAAAATAAATAAAAATCCCAACAAATGAAAACGCATTTCAAAAAAGTTATTAAATCGATTTGCATTTTAACCACTTAAGGACCCCTTCACGCCGATATACGTCGTCAGAATGGCACGGCTGGGCTTAAAGGGCCACATGCATGTACGTGGATGGGGTTGCGCGTGTACGCGATCCGGTCCGAAGCGCCGTGACCGTGGGACCCGATCGCCGCTGGAGTCCCGCGATCGGTCCACAGTGCTGAAGAACAGGGAGAGCTGTGTGTAAACAGCTTCCCCATGCTTCACGGTGGCGCCGTGATCGATCGTGTGATCCCTTTTATAGGGATACACAATCGATGACATTACACCTACAGCCACACCCCCCTACAGTTGTAAACACATATTTAGGTCACACATAACCCCTTCAGCGCCCCATTGTGGTTAACTCCCAAACTACACTCTCATTTTCACAGTAAACAATGTATTTTAAATGCATTTTTGCTGTGAAAATGACAATGGTCCCAAAAATGTGTCAAAATTGTCCGAAGTGTCAGCCATAATGTAGCAGTCACGAAGAAAAAAAAAAAAAATCGCTGATCGCCGCCATTAGTAGTATAAAAAAAATGCAATAAAACTATCACCCATTTTGTAAACGCTAGAAATTTTGCGCAAACGAATCGATAAACGCTTATTGAAAAATACTTATCGGCCTAAACTGAGGAAAAAAATATTTTATATATTTTTGGGGGATATTTATTATAGCAAAAAGTAAAAAATATTAATTTTTTTTCAAAATTGTCGCTATTTTTTAGTTTATAGCGCAAAAACTAAAAACCGCAGGGAGGTGATCAAATACCACCAAAATAATGCTCTATTTGTGGGGAAAAAAAAGAACGCCAATTTTGTTTGGGAGCCATGCTGCATGACCGCGCAATCGTCAGTTAAAGTGATGCAGTGCCGAATCGCAAAACCTGTCCGGGTCCTTTAGCTGCCTAAAGGTCCGGGTCTTAAGTGGTTAATGAGTGAAATTAAGATATACACACACGCGCACACACACACACACACACACACACACACACACACACACACACACACACACACACACACATTATATATATATATATATATATATATATATATATATATATATATATATATATATATATATATATATATATATATATATATAATTCACACACATACATACATACATGGCACTGGGAGCAGACCAGAGGGACAGGGCACTATAACTGGGTCTCTTGCCCATTCTCTTGCTGTCTCCTCTGCACCTTTCCTCTTCGGCCGCAAATCGCATCGGGACTCTAAGTGTAGGCACAGATTGGAGGGAGATTGGTCATGCAGCCCTGTCATCACTCGCCCCCAGCTTAAATTCACTCGTCAAATGCTAGTAGGCGAGTGGAAATTTTGTACACACATACAGTGGGTAATCGAAAGTTTGGGCACCCCAGGTAAAAATTTGTATTAATGTGCATAACGAAGCCAAGAAAAGATGGAAAAATCTCCAAAAGGCATCAAATTACAGATTAGGCATTCTTATAATATGGCAAAAAAAGTTAAAATTTCCATCGTTTACGCTTTCAAATTACAGAAAACAAAAAAATGGCGTCTGCAAAAGTTTGGGCACCCTGCAGAGGTAATATCTTGTACTGCCCCCTTTGGCAAGTATCACAGCTTGTAAACGCTTTTTGTAGCCAGCCAAGAGCCTTTCAATTCTTGTTTGAGGTATCGTTGCCCATTCTTCCTTACAAAAGTCTTCCAGTTCTTTGAGATTTCAGGGCCGTCTGTCACACACTGCTCTTTTAAGGTCTATCTATAGATTTTCAATTATGTTGAGGTCAGAAGATTGTGAGAGCCATGGCAAAATCTTCAGTTTACGCCTCTTGATGTAATCCCCCGTGGATTTTTAGGTGTGTTTAGGATCATTATCCATTTGTAGAAGCCATCCTCTCTTTAACTCCAGCTTTTTCACAGATGCCATCAGGTTACCATCCAAAATTTGCTGAAATGTTATTGAATCCATTTTTCCTTCTACTCGTGAAATGTTCCCTGTGCCACTGGCTACAATACAACCCCAAAGCATGATTGATCCACCCCCACGCTTAACAGTTGGACAGAGGTTCTTTTCATTAATTCTGTGCTTTTTTTCCTCCAAACATACCTTTGCTCATTCCGGCCAAAAAGTTCCAAAATGCATCAGGCTTGTCTATATGTTCATTTGCAAAGTTCAAACGCTTATTTTTGTGGGGAGGACGTAGAAGAGGTTTTCTTCTGATGACTCTTCCATGAAGACCATATTTGTACAAGTATCTCTTTATAGTGGAATAGTGTACCACAACTCTAGTGTCTGCCAGATCTTTCTGGAGGGATTGTGCAGTCAAACATGGGTTTTGAATTGCTTTTCTCACAATCCTGCGAGCTGTCTGTCTGATATTTTTCTTGGTCTTCCAGATCTTGCTTTAACGTCCACTGTTCCTGATGACTGTCATTTCTTAATTACATTCCGAACAGAGGATATTGACATCTGAAAACACTTTGCAATCTTATAGCCTTCTCCAGCTTTTTGAGCGTCAACTATTTTCAGTTTCAGTTTTCTAGACAACTGCTTAGAAGAACCCATGGTGCGGATTGTTGGGGCAAGGTCAAATGAGTCTGGGCATTTAAAACCTTTAAGATTGACATCACCTGGGCTTCACAGACGATGATTGAGAACAATCCATGACACTGGCAGGTCTCAGCTTTGCAAAGGGGGCAGTGCATGCTATAAATTCTGCAGGGTGCCCAAACTTTTGGAGATGCCATTTTTTTTTTGTCTTCTGTAATTTTGAAAGTGTAAACGATGGAAAAAAATCTAACTTGTTTTGACATATTATAAGAATGTCTAATCTGTAAATTGATGCCTTTTGGAGATTTTTTCCATCTTTCCTTGGCACATTTTTACCTGGGGTGCCCAAACTTTCGATCCCCAATATATTAAATATATATAAAAAGACAGCAGCTACAAATACTGCAGCCGTCGACTTTTAAAATAAGGACACTTATTTAAGTGTCCAGGGAGCCACCAATGCCCTCATTTGAAGCCGACCCATCCCTTCGACTCCGGGTGGAGGTGCCCGCATCTTAAGTAAGGGAATCAGGAAGTGGAGCCTTGCGGCTTTACAGCCCGTTTCCCTACTGCACATGTGCAAGTTGCTCTGCATCATGTTCTGACTGGTCCCTGCTGTCTTGTGGGACATGTGTCTCTCAGAAGACAGCAGGAGAGGCCGGACATGGCATAGATCACCACGGATTCTGCATTAGACAGGTATCTGCTTCCCCCCTAAAAGGTGCCAAATGCGACACCGAAGGTGGTGGGGGGGGGGGGGGGTGGGGAGAACGGTAAGCGAAAGTTTCATTGTTGAGTGGAACTTCGCTTAAGAATTTGATCCCCATCAATCAGCAAGATTTCTGGCTCCCAGGTGTCTTCTATACAGGTAACGAGCCAAGATTAGGAGCACTCTCTTAAAGGGAGTGCTCCTAATCTTAGCTTGTTACCTGTGTAAAAGGATAAAAAAAACAATGTGCTAGAACCCAATGTGAAAAATAAGCTGCCAGCACTCAAAGTCAAACAAGAATAAAAATAAATAGTGCAGCGCTAAACAAACATGAGTGGTACACTAGATAGAAGTACTACAAGATGATGGATAATACCAATGTGAACGTTATAATAAGTGATAGCTAGCAGCAGGACCTCATTAAAATTAGGAGAAAGAGCAGCACCACTATATTTTTTTGGAGGGGGTGAAGGTACTGATACTTTCAATTTAATGTGCAAGAAGAATGCAGAGGTTGCAAGAACAAGCATGAAAACCGTCAAGTGCATTACAAAGTATTTCCAGGGCAGGTTTGAATCAGATTGAGGATAAATGGTAAAAGATTGATCATAATCCTGTGCACAACCTAGTAGATACAATGGCTATTGCTTCCAAATGTATTTGACAGTCGTACCAGTCTTTACTTTTATGTTTCATGCATCCAGACTGCTCTAACCTGAAAAGGGAATTCATAAAAATTCAAGCATGGCACCCAATCAGCTTTGATTTTTCATTTTCAAAGCTCAACTGAACAAGCTGAAGATAGAAGCCGATTCGTTGCCATGCACAGCTGCGCCAGATTCCATCTTGCCCAGTATTGATAAGTTACCACATGATTTCCACTTAGAGAATAAAGTGACCTTCAAGTCCATAGTTTGAGAAAAGCTTGAACTGCGTCCTTGAAGCTCAAAAAAACATGTCATACTTACCTGCTCTGTGCAGTGGTTTTGCACAGAGCATTTCGATTCTCCTCTTTTCAGCTCCCCGGGAGGTATTCCTGACTCTTCAGCCAGTGCCCCAACAGTAAACAGCTTGCTCTGGAAGCACTGTGTCTTTGTGCCCATAAGACACAGAGCCATTTAGTTAATTTGCATTTACAGCACTGGTATTTGGCGACGTGTAAAATACAATGCAAAGAATCAAATGAAGGTTTTTGTTTCGTGTAGCGTTTCCTCCCAAATACATGGAAGGCCAGCTTACCATAGTCTGTGAAAGATTCTGAACAAATTCAGCCAGGGTGGAGTTTTTTAACACTTTAAACACAGTGTATTTAACTTTCTCCTCATCATACATGTCATTGCCCTGATGTCCACAGAACTGGTCCTCTGTAACAATCTAAAGAATAAAAATGCAAAATCTTAATACATTTTAAAATACGCTCATCTATGCAAATAAGTTTGATATGTTACAAAACTTCTTAGAATCCTTGACTTGTCCATTTTTTTTTATAAAAAACATTTTAACCCACAGCTTTTCTGTATAATCCAGGAACATATTTCTAGCAAGGTATACATATTGTTTTGAGTGTGGGAATAGAATGAAACAACTTACCTTTGCAAGTAATTTTATGTATGAGAATTACTTTAAAGAAATATCTGGAATCTTAAGTTGACTTTAGAACTTGATCAACTGTACACGCTCACACATAGATGCTATAGGCTATACACACAACATTGGTCTAACCTGCACTTGCATGTAAAGATGAGCTTCCTGTCGTTCCTTTCGCTTTTGAGCTTCAATACGCTTTTCTTCTTGTAGCCGCTCGACAAGTTGCTGGGGTATATCATGATCTGTGACAGGCTGCAAAACCTCACCTAACAAAGAGATAATCCATTACATATATAGCGCAATAAGGGTTAAATAAATTTCAGATGGATCTGCAAGAATTACTGAGAAGACTGCACACACTGGCTTGTACATCTTACAAAACCCAAATGCACGGGCTCAGGTAGGATAAAAAAAAGCTCATGTTTGTTTACAGTTAGCTTTGCATCTTCCTGTTTTTTGGAACCACTTGAGCCCTGGAAGGTGACAAGACCATTTGTTGTCTTGTGCCATTTAATGTGTCTGTTACCCTGAAAAAAAAATGGATTCTGTTCCTTTAGGCCTCATTCACACGGACGGACCGTTCAGGTCCGCCTGTCAGTTTGGATGGTCTATCAAGTTTCTGGAGGCTCCTAAACACCTCCTGCTGGGGGGCCACCTTATTACTTCCTGGGCTTTAACTAAAGATACCTCAATGACAGCTGGAATTATTCAGATATATTTTCATTTTAGCAGGCGATTCCCTGCAAATTAAAAGTCCTAGCAGTGCTTCTCATCGCTTCTAGCCTCCGAGGGTCATTTTGTCCATAGCCAGCTCTAAGGTAAACCGCCACAGCCTTTTGTTTTTGCTGGGAAGCTTGAGAATGTTTTTTTATCTCAGGCTTTCTAGCATAGATCTGGGGACTTAGAGACACTAGGTCTCTCCGTGAAGAGGACCTGCCATGCCCTATTACTATTATAAAGGATGCAGTAAAAAAAAAAAAAAAACGCATTCTAAAGGCCACGCCTGCATGTAAATGGCATTCAAATCGCACAAGGTATCACGGCGAATGTTAGAGTAAAAGCAATAATTCTAGCGGAAGACCGCCTCCAATTCTAAACTGGTAACCTGCAAAACGTAGTCTATGGAAATTTAAGTACCAAAATGTGACGTGTTAGGTATTCATTTACTCGGCATAATGCCCAACATTATACAAAAAAAAAATAGTTACATTTTTGGTTTGTATTTACAAAAGTCCCCCTAAATACCGTGCAACATTAAAAATTGCAATGGCCGCCATTTTATAACACGCAGGCATTTTACCCTCCATTTTCAGGGTAAAAAAGTGAGTGTTACACGCCAATACAGTAATTTTCGAGCAAAAAAAAAAAAACATTTTTACATATATGAGAGAAATTACAGAATTGGCCCAGATGGCAAGTGAGTAAAATACCAGAACAGTGCAAATATCTCTCAAATTTCAAATTATTTTGTTTATACTGTGACCAGTGCATCACCATGACTGGTGCGGCAGTGATGAGGGACATTGACTGGTGAGAAAAGTATGTAAAAATACTACATTATTTTTACCTTGCTCCCCCCCCCATTACAATTTGTTTTACATACTTTCATCAGTTTAGTCTCGCCAACTAATCACAAACTCTGGGAGGGTAATCAAGGACTTATTTTCTTTTTAACTACGCACACTTCAATTGTTGTTACGATTGCCACTTTAAGTTTTGAACGGTCATGACAGCTTCAATTACTAGCGATGGTACAGGGTGATGCAATTTGCCTAGGTACTTTATGATAGCTTTGGAACATAACAGCTTTGTTGACACTAGGGGTGCAACGGATCGTCGCCCAAGCGGTTCGCTGTGTTTAGATCAGCACACCACGCGATCTGCGGGTTGCGGCCATAGGAAATGCCGCGGCTTCGGCCTAGCTCCGGATCGGCGGCCATCTTGGTACACCCAATTGCGGTGGCCTAGGTGAGCTCCTTAGAGCGGCGCGCTGACGTAGGAGATGTGAACATTACAGTGGGGACAGGGGGGGGGAGGAGATGACATGGACATTACAGTGGGGACTATATATGGCGGTGATCCGAAAAATGATCCGATCCATAACTCTGATCCGAATCGTGAGTTTTTTGATCCGTTGCACCCCTAGTTGACACTGATCATGATCTCTGAGCCACTCAAAGTGGCTGGATACCGGCACCTGCAATCCACTGCATCCAATGGACACAGCAGTCATGGGAGCAGCACACTGCATGCCCCAGGTTGGATGATGTACATGCAAGTCATTCAGCCTAGGTGCGAAACTGGTTACTAAATAACTTATAAATTAAAAATATGTTCCATTTTAGGCTCTCATTTAATTTTACCTGATTGCTCAGTAACATTCTTTGTCTTAGGGTGGCTACATTCACTCCCCCACTGCCTAAATGTTGAAGCAACATAGCCTCCCTTGGCAGAGCAGCATTGTCAATCAGTGTGGAGGGTGGTGTAGATTTAGATTTTGCATTAGTGACTAACAATGTAAAGACCAGCTCCAGCCATTTTCCCCTTTTGAATTAAGGATTTACATCCGATTTACAAGCCGATTATAAACACCTTTGACCGTGATGAAGTGTAATTAAAAGGGTATGGGGAGAGGGTAATTCAACAGGCATGCTCTTTATTGCAGAAGAGACACGCAATGTCTTTTCTGCAATTAAACCGTAACTGCCTGTTTATAATCCTCCACATAATGTACACAGAGCTACATATGTGCAGCTCCATGTATATTACAGGCACGGTGCACTGACCAATCAAAAAAGGCAAAAGACTTTGTGCAAGGGAGTAGCAGGAGAGAATGTGCCGACGAGGGAACTGGCAGGTGTTACATTGATTATTGGTAAGGATTCTTCATTTCATTCAATTAGAAAGTGCACCTCCTGTAAGATTTTTCACTTCCTTGTTCCTCTGTAGGGGGAGATCACAGTGAGACACTGAGAAAGCTGATTGGAGGAAAGGCACACACCCTCTCCCCACACCTGCAGAAAGTGCCTGTGAATTGATTAGCACTATGCTAATCTATTTAATGCAACCTCCTCCACACACAGTTCCAGCTTCCATCTTTCAGAACATGTGAACTTATCAGGCTGATAAGAGAGCCAAGGGACTTCACTCTTTGGAGAGAGATAAGAAAACACTACAAATAGACATGCTCAGCTCAAAAATTTAATGAAAACAGGTTTACATCCACTTTCAGGTACTTTGTTTCTCCATAGACATAAAATCAATTTTATCATCTTGTATTCTTTATATAGATACATAGTCTGGTATAGAAAATACACATTCAGTTCAACCAATAAAAGGGGCAAAAAAATAAAATAAAAACCATACAACTCCGTATACACAATCCTAAACCCACAACTGATCCAGAGGAAGGACCAAAAAACACACAACAGCAAATCATGATCCAATTTGCTCCAGTACAAAAAAAAATTCCTTGCTGAACCCCAGACAGGAGATATGATATTCCCTAGGTCAACTTTACCAATAAAATATTAATATTTAGTTACAATATGCACATTTAGGAAAGGATCCAGGTCTTTTTTAAAGCAATCTGAGCTGGCTAGAACCAGCTCTTGAGGGGGTCTATTCAACATTTTCACATTAAAAAAGAAACCTTTTCTTCTTTGGAGATTAAATCTCTTATGGTAGACATAAAGAGTACCCCCTAGTCCTCGGTGATGACAAAGTGAATAACGCAATACCAAGTTCACTGTATGGACCACTCATGTATTTATATGTTGGATCATATACCCTCTTAATCTCCTCTTCTCAAGAGAATTCAGCTCCTGTAATCTTTTCCTCATAGCTAAACTCCTCCGTGCCTCTTCTGCCCTTCTCTGCACTCAAGTCTCTCCCCCTCCCCATATCCTTTTTGTCAACTGGTGCCAAAACCAAACTGCATATTGAGGATCTGCCAATATTACCAGTAATCTTATCTACCAAAATACCCAGATCCTTCGCCATTGATTTCCCCAGTTGTACTCCCCCCTAGTATGTATGATGCATGCATATTGTATTCTCCAGTGAACCAACACCAGCAGGTGACATGGCTCCCCAAATCAACACAGATTGTGGAAAACTTCACACTGGACTTCAAGCATCTTGCAGTGTGTGCCTCTCCATTCTTCCTCCATACTCTGGCTTCTTAGTTTCCAAAGGAGATTCAAAATTTGCGCTCATCATCAAAGATAATCAACAGACCAGGTCTGTTTTTCTTTAGCCCAGGTAAGACGCTTCTGACATTGTTCAGGAGTGGCTTGACAAGAGGAATACGATATTTGAAGCCAAATTCCAGGATCCGTCTGTGTGTGGGGGCTCTTGATGCACTGACTCCAGCCTCAGTCCACTCCTTGTGAAAGTTCCTAAAACTTTTGCATTGCCTTTTCCTGACAATCCTCTCCAGGCTACGGTCATCCCTGCTGCTTGGGCACATTTTTCTTCCACACTTTTGCCTTCCACATAACTTTCTATTAATGTGCTTTGATACAGCACTTTGGGAACATCCAACTTATTTTGCAATTACCTTTTAAGGCTTTCCCTCCTTATGGAGGATGTTAATGATGGTTTTCTGCACAGCTGTCAGGTCAGTAGTCTTTCCCATGATTGTGATTCCTACTGAACCAGACAAAGACCATTTAAAGGCTCAGAAACCCTTTGCAGGTGTTATGGCCCAAATAGTTAATTAGAATGGGACACTTTGAGCCTAGAATATGGCACCTTTTCACAATATTCAAATTTTCTGAGATTGTGGATTTGGGGTTTTCATCAGCTGTAAGCCATAAATCACCACATTTATGACAAATCACAGCTTGAACTATCTTGGCTTGCATGTAATGAGTCTATCTCATATTAGTTTCACCTTTTACGTTGCATTAGTGAAATAAATGAACTTTTGCACGATATTCAAATTTTTTGAGTATCGCCTGTATTAAAAAGTAAGGGTCCCAACACTAAAACTTTGGAGTATACCACTAATAACCTTAGACTAATGAGAGTAGGAATTGTTAACCACTACTCTCTGAATTTGTGCTTTTAGACAATTTTCTATCCATGTACAGACTGATCTTTCCAAGCCTGTAGACTTACCTTACACCCGTGTTTGGAGAACTGTGTCAAACGCTTTTGCAAAATCCAAGTATATCACATCCACCAAAAATCGCTTCCTCATGGGGCACCCTTAAGGAAGCGATTTTTCGCGAAACTGGTCGGGCGGAACGTGTATTGCACCGGTATCACCCCCTGTTGACGGGTCTGTCTGGTTTGCTTCCGGCCAGAGCACCAGACTGACGAGCCTTTTAGCACTGCTACAATGTGAGTGTGTTTTTGTCTTTATTTTAAATACATTTATCCATGGTTTTACACTATTGCGGCCCTCCATGTGTTTTCCATGTTACGCAGTAACCAAGGTTTCTACCTACTGGAATGAAATGGTGATTGGCATCAAGCTTGGCCAATTTAGCCTTCAACTCCTACAGTGTCAATCTACATGCTACCTGGGGTCCTCTCTTAAGGGACTGCTGGGAATCTGGTAAGCAGATTCATTACACTAATGGTGGAGAATCTCTTCTATCGGATTGTCACTTCAGTCTATGGTCATTAAATGTGGACTTTTTTCTTTTTACTCACTGGTGAAAGGATCTACATTGTTCTCCCAAGGACTCTGAACACTATCTTTGTTTCATGCATTATTCATGGTCAATTACCAATACCATGAGTTTTGGGTATATGTATCTGTTTTAATATTTTTTAGCACAACTTTTTTTTTCTCCTATGTTATCACTGTTTAAATGTTACACAGTAAGGTGCAGCTTCACTTGTTTGTTTATGAGCATTATTTAGTAGCAATTCATTTTTGTCTACTCCTTAGTTTATTAGCGCAGTTGCTCCTAATTTTTTCCATAAATATGGGGACCTCAACAATTATAATCTTTTTGGCTCTATACACCACCACAATGGATTTGAAATGAAACAAGATGTGCTTTAACTGCAGACTTTCAGCTTTAATTTGAGGGTATTTGCATCCAAATCAGGTAAACGGTGAAGGAATTACAACAGTTTGTGTATGTGCCTCCCACTTTTTAAAGGGACCAAAAGTAACGGGATAGATTAACAATCATAAATCAAACTTTCAATTTTTTAATACTTGGTAACAAATCCTTTGCGGTCTATTACAGCCTGAAGTCGAACGCTTAGACTTCACCAGACGCTGGGTTTCATCCCTGGTGATGCTCTGCCAGGCCTCTACTGCAACTGTCTTAAGTTGTCTTCAAGTGAAATGCATGCTCAATTGGATTCAGGTCAGGAGATTGACTTGGCCATTGCATAATATTCCACTTCTTTCTCTTAAGAAACTCTTTGGTTGCTTTCGCAGTATGCTTCGGGTCATTGTCCATCTGCACTGTGAAGCACCGTCCAATGAGTCCTGAAGCACTTGGCTGAATATGAGCAGATAATCTTGCCCAGAACACTTCAGAATTCATCCTGCTGCTTTTGTCAGCAGTCACATCATCAGTAAATACAAGAGAACCAGTTCCATTGGAATCCATACATGCCCACGCCATGACACTACCACCACCATGTTTCACTGATGAGGTGGTATGCTTTGGATCATGAGCAGTTCCTTTCCCATACTCTTCTCTTTCCATCACTGTGGTACAAGTTGATCTTGGTCTCATCCGTCTTTGGATGTTGTTCCAAAGTTCTGGAACAACATCACAGTTCTGGAACATCCAAAGACAGATGAGACCAAGATCAACTTGTACCACAGTGATTAAAAGAGTATGGGAAAGGAACTGCTCATGATCCAAAGCATACCACCTCATCAGTGAAACAAGGTGGCTAATGCCCAGCTGTGGGTCCGAAGCTCTGTGATCAGGACCGCGGGACCCGATCGCCGCTGGAGTCCTGCAATCGTTCCCTGGAGCTGAAGAACGTGGAGAGCTGTGTGTAAACACAGCTTCCCCGTTCTTCACTGTGGCGCCGTGATCGATCATGTGATCACTTTTATAGGGATACACAATCGATGACGTCACACCTACAGAAAAAAGGAAGGGGAATACCCCGCGCTGCCAATGATGGTTAAACGGTAGCTGCTAACACGGCTCGTATGAGAAAAGCAAAAATATTGGAGGTGTGGAAAATGTGTAGCGCTTGGAATGACTATCTATTAATGATAGTCCGAGGCACAAAAAGACTGAAATAAAATTGTGAAACCAAATATAAGACCCTGGAAAATCCAGGGACAGGCACTATGTGACTGGTGCGTGATAAACAGAATACTCTGTTAATGTGATAGCATTACATAATATGATCAACTGCTATTGAATGCAATTATACACATATATAAATACACATGTACTAAAAAAACAGTGACACTTCATTTCTTAGACAAACATGAATAAGTTACTGGCCAATAGATGCCAGGTGCAATAATATCCTGTGAAAGGAAAATAAAAAAATAGAAATATAGCTATAAATCTTGGTGTGAAAATAACAGTCAATCTGATGATTGGTGAATGCTAAATAACTTCTCCACTGAGTTGTTCCCACCACCGAAAGCAATGCAGGCTTACCGGAACCAATTGACTTCAGCTGGCTTACACCACTGAAAGTCAAGATAGGCTTGTATTAGCTGATGTCAAAATGGGCTCCTTAGCAGGGCAGTATTTTGGCTGGTCATCAGAAAACCTCTGTGGGATGGATGGACGAAGCCCAGCTGGGAGTGCGATCCCCAAATTTATGTTCTCACAATGGATGGATTTTGGAAGAGATAAGAGAAAGAAGTGGCCACATAGCGTAATCCCGTTATGTAGAAAATAAAATATTTATTTGCAGCTGTCAAACTTACATTTTAGCTGAATAAAAAAACGCTTGTATACAAGTAGGGCAGCAGTGGAGGACTCCACTGCTGCCCTACTTGTATACAAGCGTTTTTTTGTTGCGACAGGCCTAGGAGTGTTGTAAACCAGGGTCTCTTGGGCCAGAAGGGGGCTACCAGAATCAAACATGTTTCCTCTGCCAGAAACTTGGACAGAACTCTCGGAATAAGATATAGTGGAGGAAATGCGAACGCTAGTCTGAACATCCAGGGTGTCTGTAAAGCATCCACCGCCCAAGGTTGATCTCCTGGAAATAGAGAGCAAAAAATGGGAACCTTGGTGTTCCGTTTGGTTGCAAATAAGTCAATCTCTGGTACTCCCCACTGGTCGGTTATGAGCTTGAAGGTCTCCGAGTGTAGGGACCATTCTTGATTTGACACTAGGTGTCGACTCAGGAAGTCTGCGGTATCATTCTGCTCGCCCTTCAGATGAATTGCAGAGATGCATTTCAAATGTCTCTCTGCCCAAAGAAACAGCCAATTTGCTAGTAGCATCAGACGAGGACTCTTTGTTCCTCCCTGTTTGTTCACATAGGCTACTGCCGTTACGTTGTCTAAACGGACCTTTAAATGGTGACCCTGTAGTCTTTTCTGAAAGGCTAACAGTGCCCTCAAAATCGCTGCTAACTCCTTCCAATTGGAAGACCGTTTCTTTTGTTCTGGTGTCCACCTGCCTTGTACCCAAAGGGTGCCGAGGTGGGCTCCCCAACCCCAACTGCTCGCGTCTGTAGTCAGACGCGAGCAGTCTAGGTTCCCTCTGTCCTTCCACCACCAGAGTGAACGTTTCACCCTGACGGGAATCCTTACTGGATCTTCCAAGTCTTTTCCTCTTGCCTGTTCCAACAGAAAGCTTTGAAGGATTCTCTGATGGAACCTGGCCCACTGTACTGCTGGGATGGCCGCTGTCATCAGTCCTAGGACAGACATAATCTCTTGTACAGTGCATGTGGGACTGGTTTGAAGGAATGACATCTTTAGATGTATATTGGAGATTTTTTCTTCTGGTAAAACGATCTTTTGTTCCACCGATAGAATCCTGTAACCCAAGTAAAGGATATCCTGAGTTGGAATCATTTTGGATTTCTCCAAACTGATGATCCACCCCAAGTTTTGTAAACTGTACCGGGTCAGCTCCAAGTCTCGACAGAGCCGTTTCTCTGACAGAGCCGCGAGGAGTGGATCGTCCAGATACGGTACTGCAGACACTGATTGGAGTCTCAGGGGGACTAGAGCTACCCCAAGAACCTTTGAAAAGATTCTGGGAGAGGAAGAAAGGCCGAATGGCAGAGCCCTGCACTGGAAATTATAAATTTTTCCCTCCATCATGATTGCCATATGGAGGAATTTTTGGCATTCCTCCCTTATTGGAATATGCAAATAGGCATCCCTTAAATCCAGGGTTGCCATAAAAGCATCTTTCTGTAGAAGATTTCTCACAGAATAAATCTACTATATCCGAAATTTCTTGTATCGGATGGAGAGGTTTAGGGGCCGCAGGTTCATAATGAGTCTGAGCTTGCCCGAGGGTTTTTTGACATCAAAAATATGAGAGTAGAAACCCTCCCCCTGTTCTCGACTTGGAACTGGCGTCAATACCTCTTGATCCACCATGTCCCCTATTAACAAAGGTAAGGCTTTTGCCTTCTCCGAATGCCTGGGCAATTTTGTCACCAGGAACTTGGATGGAGGTTTGCTGTGGAACTCCAGTGCGTAACCTCTCCTGATAATGTTTAAAACGAGGTTACTTTTTCCCACTGGGAGAGAAAGTTCTTTAGTCTCCCTCCCACAGGAACCCTGACATCACTGCGGTTTGGGGGCCGGACTAGGGCGGTTAAAAATTATGCCCCCTCTTCCTCTGCCCTTTTGCCCTGCCCAATGTTTTTTGGGCTTAAACTCTTTCCCCGTTTTTTCTGAGTCCTGGGGGGGACGAAATTTTTTTCTCTGGAAATCCTTTTTAAAAGGGAAGGATTTCTTTTTATCGCCGTCCTTTCTAAGGCGGTTTCAAATTCGGGGCCAAAGACACGGTCCCCATTAAATGGAACACTGCATAACCTAGTCATGGATGCTGTGTCTCCAGCCCAGGTTTTTAACCACACAGACCTACTGATAGGGCTGCAGATTTGGCTGTGAATTTAACCGTGTCTGTAGTCGCATCGGAAATTAAGCCTGTCGCCTTAAAGAGCATAGGGAAAGTCTTTAGCAGTTCTTCCCTAGGGGTACCTGTTTTAAGGTGTTCTTCCAGCTGGGACAGCCAGAACTCTAAATTCCTGGCCACGCAGGAAGTAGCCAATGCTGGTCTAAGGCCTGCCATGGAAGAGTCCCATGCCCTAATAAGGACAATGTCAGTCCTCCTGTCCATTGGGTCCTTCAGATGACCCATATCCTCAAAGACCAGATCCGACTGTTTTGAGACTTTGGATAGAGGAGCGTCCAGCTTGGGCGCTTTGTTCCAGACTGCCTCTGGGTTCTCGTCAAAAGGGAACCTCCTTTTAAGAGAGTTAGGAAAAAAGGGCTTATCAGGTTCCACCCACTCTCTGCGAACCAGATCAGAGAGCACCTCATGAATAGGAAAAACTCTAGCTTTCTTCTTCCCCAGGGCAGCATACATTTTGATGTATGTAATGTATATAAATGTATGTTTTTTTGTACCACAGAAACTCAATAAAGAATATCAAATTAAAAAAAAGACTTGGGGTGACACGCTGCCTCGACTGATGGAAGGGAGAGCGGACTGCTCTCCACTGAAAACGGGTCACAGGAGTGCAAACTAATTGCACTCCTGTGACCCAGAGAAGCCCAGACTAAAAATCTCAGGGTTGACTTCTTTGCTTTCTAAATGTTTTTTTTGGGTTTCTTTGTTTGTATGGATTGCATGGGTTGTTACTGGCATGGTGACAAGGTCAAAGGCACCGTTAGACACAGATTTTACTTGATAAATGGTGATGTGCTCATTGTTGAGAGGGCGCGGGGGACAGAGGGCGCGGGGGACAGAGGGCGCGGGGGACAGAGGGCGCGGGGGACAGAGGGCGCGGGGGACAGAGGGCGCGGGGGACAGAGGGCGCGGGGGACAGAGGGCGCGGGGGACAGAGGGCGCGGGGGACAGAGGGCGCGGGGGACAGAGGGCGCGGGGGACAGAGGGCGCGGGGGACAGAGGGCGCGGGGGACAGAGGGCGCGGGGGACAGAGGGCGCGGGGGACAGAGGGCGCGGGGGACAGAGGGCGCGGGGGACAGAGGGCGCGGGGGACAGAGGGCGCGGGGGACAGAGGGCGCGGGGGACAGAGGGCGCGGGGGACAGAGGGCGCGGGGGACAGAGAGCGCGGGGGACAGAGAGCGCGGGGGACAGAGAGCGCGGGGGACAGAGAGCGCGGGGGACAGAGAGCGCGGGGGACAGAGAGCGCGGGGGACAGAGAGCGCTAGCGGGGGACAGAGAGCGCTAGCGGGGGACAGAGAGCGCTAGCGGGGGACAGAGAGCGCTAGCGGGGGACAGAGAGCGCTAGCGGGGGACAGAGAGCGCTAGCGGGGGACAGAGAGCGCTAGCGGGGGACAGAGAGCGCTAGCGGGGGACAGAGAGCGCTAGCGGGGGACAGAGAGCGCTAGCGGGGGACAGAGAGCGCTAGCGGGGGACAGAGAGCGCTAGCGCGAGAGCGCTAGCGGGGGACAGAGAGCGCTAGCGCGAGAGCGCTAGCGGGGGACAGAGAGCGCTAGCGGGGGACAGAGAGCGCTAGCGGGGGACAGAGAGCGCTAGCGGGGGACAGAGCGCTAGCGGGGGACAGAGAGCGCTAGCAAGGGAGTGCACATGCGCTAAGCAAGAAATCTGTCATCCATCCTTGTTAAATTTCAACATGAATCACAGAAGATGCACTTGTACAAGGTATAACCAAATTTACTGGGAATGCATTACCCAAAATTATAAAACCTTGTGTCCCCCCTCCCCCCCCCCCCCCAATTAGACCTAGCATGTAGACCTAGCATGTAGACCTAGCATGTAGACCTAGCATGTAGACCTAGCCTGTAGACCTAGCCTGTAGACCTAGCCTGTAGACCTAGCCTGTAGACCTAGCCTGTAGACCTAGCCTGTAGACCTAGCCTGTAGACCTAGCCTGTAGACCTAGCCTGTAGACCTAGCCTGTAGACCTAGCCTGTAGACCTAGCCTGTAGACCTAGCCTGTAGACCTAGCCTGTAGACCTAGCCTGTAGACCTAGCCTGTAGACCTAGCCTGTAGACCTAGCCTGTAGACCTAGCATGTAGACCTAGCATGTAGACCTAGCCTGTAGACCTAGCATGTAGACCTAGCATGTAGACCTAGCATGTAGACCTAGCATGTAGACCTAGCATGTAGTGACAAGGAAGTCTCAGAACGCGAGTAGATTACAGTAGAGGGAAAAAAGATTAGCTTCCCTGCTAATTGTGGACATTTTACCAATGACAAAGAAAAGATCAGTCTATCATTTTAATTATCGCTTTAGGTTAACCGTGAGAGATAGAACATTAAAAATAGCCAGAAAATAGCATTTAACCACTTGAGCCACGAGCCTGTTTCTCAGATTCGGTGTTTACGAGACTAAAACTGTTTTTTTGCTAGTAAATTACTTAAAACCCCCAAACATGATATATATTTTTTTCTAACACCCTAGAGAATAAAACGGCAGTCATTGCAATAGTTTTTCTCACACCGTATTTGCGCAGCGGTCTTACAAGCGCACTTTTTGGGGGAAAAAAATCACTTTTTTGAATTAAAGAATAAGACAACAATAAATTTTGCCCAATTTTTTTATATCGTGAAAGATAATGTTATGCCGAGTAAAATGATACCCAACATGTCACGCTTAAAAATTGCGCCCCCGCTCATGGCATGGTGTCAAACTTTTACCCTTAAAAATCTCGATAGGCGACGTTTAAAAAATTCTACAGGTTGCATTTTTTGAGATACAGAGGTGGTCTAGGGCTAGAATTATTGCTCTAGCGATACCTCACTTGTGTGGTTTGAACACAGTTTTATATGCGGGCGCTACTCGCGTATGCATTCGCTTCTGTGCGCGAGCTCGTCGGGACGGGGCGTTTTAACCACTTCCCAACGGCCGTACGACTTTGTACGGCCAAAGGGATGTCCTGAATCTCTAACAGGCCGTGTTTTTACAGCCTGCGCTCCACCAGGCCACTGGGGGGCGCGTACCCGCCACATCGCTGACATGCCGATGCGCGTGCCTGGCGGCCGTGATGTCCGCCAGGCACTCGGGATCGGCGGCTGCAGGGACAAGACGTGGATCTCTGTGTGTAAACACAGAGATACACGTCCTGTCAGGGGAGAGAGGAGACCGATCTGTGTCTCTTGTACATAGGGACACAGCATCGGTTACCTCTCCCAGTCACTCCCCCTCCCCCACAGATAGAACACAATTTAGGGTACACATTAACCCCTTCCTCACCCCCTAGTGTTAACCCCTTCAATGCCAGTCACATTTATACAGTAATTGGTGCATATTTATAGCACTGATCGCTGTATAAATGTGAATGGCGCCAAAAATGTGTCAAAAGTGTCCGATGTCTCCGCCATATTGTCGCAGTCATGAAAAAAATGCTGATCGCCGCCATTAGTAGTAAAAAAAAGAATAATAATAATAGTCCCCTATTTTGTAAGCGCAATAACTTTTGCGCAAACCAGACGCTTATTGCGATTTTTTTTTTTTTTTTTACCAAAAATATGTAGAAGAATATGTATCGCCTAGACTGAGAAAAAAAATTGGGCTATTTATTACAGCAACAAGTAAAAAATAGTGTTTTTTTTTCAAAATTGTCGCTCTATTTTTGTTTATAGCGCAAAAAATAAAAACCGCAGAGGCAATCAAATACCACCAAAAGAAAGCTCCATTTGTGGGAAAAAAAAGGACGCCAATTTTGTTTGGGAGCCATGTCGCACGACCGCGCAATTGTCAGTTAAAGTGATGCAGTGCCACAAGCTGAAATTTCACCTGGTCAGGAAGGGGTATATGTGCCCAGTGAGGAAGTGGTTAAAACATTTATTTTTTTGTTTTATTTATTTTAATTTATTTTTTTACACTGAAATAAAATAAAAAAAATTACCACTTTTATTCCTATTACAAGGAATGTAAACATCCCTTGTAATAGAAAAAAGCATGACAAGTCCTCTTAAATATGAGATCTGGGGTCAAAAAGACCTCAGATCTCATATTTAGACTAAAATGCAAAAAAAAGAAAAAAAATATTAAAAACTGTAATTTTTCAAATGACAGGAAAAAAATAAAATTCTTTAAGACGCTGGGCGGGACTGACGTTTTGACGTCACTTCTGCCCAGTAGAGCAATGGGGACGGATGAGGGAAATTTTTCCCTCATTCGCATCCCCGCTGAGGAGCCGAACGGACCCGATCGCCTCCGCCACTACCGACGGCTCCGGTAAGCGGCGGAGGGCGCGGGAGACTGCCATTATCGTGTACAGAACCGCCCCATGAAGAGATGGATATCTCGGTTTTGGCAGCAGCTGCTGCCGTTACCAAGAAATCCATCTTTAAAAACGTGACGTCTTTTGACTATGGGGCGGTTAAAAAGTCAAATTGATTTGCACGTTAATGAGTTTAATAAGTATTTAATGATCCCCTGTCAACCATCAAGATTCCTGGCTCATGGGTGTCTTCTATACAAGTAACAAGCTGAGATTAGGAGCACTCCAAGGCCTGGTTCACACCTATGCAGGTTGCAGTTTGCATATTCTGTATGTATTTTGCGTTTTTCAATACCTGTTTCTGATCCATTAAAGTCTATGGAACCAAAAGCCAGAAAAAAAAAACTTCCCTTTCCATAAAATGCAGATGTAAATGTGACAAATAGGAAACCACGTTAAATGGACTATAGTGCGTTTCTGCAAAACTGAAAAATGCACAAAAAAAAATGCATGTGGGAACCAGGCCTTAAAAGGGAGTGCTCCTAATCTCAGCTTGTTACTTGTATAAAAGACACCTGTCCACAAAGGCAATGAGATTCCAATCTCTCTACATGGCCAAGACCAAAGAGTTGTCCAAGAATGTCAGGAGCAAGATTGTAGACCTAGACAAGGCTGGGATGGACTACAAGACCATCACCAAGCAGCTTGGTGAGAGGGTGACAACAGTTGGTGCGATTATTCGCAAATGGAAGAAACACAAAATAACTTAATGTACATGATCACGTAAAACACATGTATTGGACCGCAAATATCATTTTTAAAAGTGTAATTCATTTATGCTTGAAAGAAAAATAAAAGTTTTCATACGCTTATGTTTGGTCAAGAAAAGTACCTTAAAAGACCCCCAAAAAAGTCCCCTCCCCCTTCCGATTTAAATGGTTTGACTCAATCCTCCAACTGCCACCTTTGCTGGACAGCTTATTCTGGTAAAGGAAGTAAAAAAAAAAAAAAAAAAAAGTACTTACTGGCCTGATCGCCAGGTAATAAATTATGTTACAGTGTTGCCTTCAATATTTGCAGACTATAGGCAATCCTGTCAACTTCCAGTGAAGATTTTGAAGTACTAAGCAATAGCACAATATGTGAACCAAACTGACATACTTTGCACCTGCTAATGGCAAAAATAGTATAAGAATATGATGGCACGTTCAAATTTTATGTATATGCATGCCCTTCATAGGCTTTAAACAGAATACTTACTAAGCTTGGATTCCCTGATGTAAACCAGCATGTAAGCATTTGTACAGTGCCGTACAGACAAGTCATCATCATGACCTCCGTAATTATGCTCAATAGCCTCTTCCTTTGTACATCTTGAAACTACATCGTCATCAAATTTACACCACTGGAGGGAGGAAAAAAAAAAAAGAAGAGATAAAAGCATTTACAATAATAAACCATAATCCAAGTAATGGAGGAGTTTAGAAACAATGTCATAGCAGTAACAAATAAATTATAACAGTCATCAGATCATGAAATCTGTTAAATAATACAAACATCTTCCAAATGAAGCAGTGAAAAATGTATGGCTTTCTCCTTCGATTACTACAAAAACAATTACTTCACTAAATGAATGGGTACAGTTTTGGCCAACTTTTTCTAGACATTTTATGTATTCTGATCATTGTTGCAATAACAGCAAAGATAGTCTCAAGAACACAATTGAAAAAAAAAAAAAAAGAAGTTGTTCACACAGTGAAATTAATATTCATAACGCATCACTAGGTTGTATTACTATACTATGTATTAAAATCTAAATAACACTTCCACACAACAACATTTTACTGCTCAGATATCCATCTAACCATGGTGCCTCACAAAATGTTACGTGGCAGTAAGAAAGGGCAATTGTGACCTCACTAGGTCACATCACAAAGACAATTGCATAGCAAAAGAACTAAAGTTTACATTAGTTTGTACTTGTGCAGGGAATGTTTCAGGGCAGTAGTGTGGGCGACAGGAAGCTTGAAAATGTGGCTGTTACTGTCCTATAATTTGGAGATGCAATGTCAGCCAGCAGATGAAATGGACAGATCTTATAACGAATACCTCTACTTCACAACACAAGTAGGAGCATAGAAGGAGATGAATCCCTTGCCAGTCGGGGGACAGAGGACAATTTAGATTACCAGGCAATGATATTCCTCTATGGAAACATTGATACAGTTCAAACTGATTTGTAACACACTACACACAATTACAGATATGCTGTGACCTGTGTATGATGACAATACGATTAATGAGATTACTTGTTTGATTCCACTGCCACTACTTTGGGCCCAATACAAAAGATGATGAGTAAGCAAGCTGCTGCAGATTTTTTCTTCTTCTAGAGATGACTAGTTGTCTAAAATTCAGCTTTAAACATTCAAGGCCAATAGGGGAGAAAATAAATCCAACCTGTAGATCTAGTAACCAACACCTTGTTTACATGGACAGGAGTAAACAAAAAAAAAAAAAAAAAAAACAATCCTGATCACCAAAAGGACAACACGCAGGCACTCAAGGTCTTGAATTACACATGCCATGACACTTGAACAAAGCCAAGCTGTAAAAGCAGTATTTACATTGAAAACCGTGTGTGTGTGTGTGTGTGTGTGTGTAATATATATACACACACACACACACACACGTATACATAAATACATACAAAAAAAATGCAGGGGAGGCCCCCTGGAAGGCCTGGCAGTTGCTGCTCAAGCTACTGCCCTCTGAAATGCGGATTGCTTTTCAGATGAGTGGTACAGAATGCAACAGATGTAAAGCCCTAATGGCCATTCAGCAACTGCCAAGCAGACCTGCAACATTGTATGTGGTTGTTTGGCTCTCTTGATTACAAACCTACATTTTTAACTCAAACTGCTAACCGTTCAGCATGTTTATGAAGTTTCTTGAAACAATTATATCAGAGCATTTGCATACTTTAAAGTGAATGTAAACCCGATTCACAAAATTTGAGCTGGGCACATATATGCAGTGTTTTATCTCTCTTTTAAGCACTATGTCTAGTAGCGGTCTCCTGCCCCGTTCTTCTGTTATCACACTGATGATTCCTGACAAGTTCTGTCACATAGGATAAAAGCACCCCGAGTTTTGTGTTGGGGAGGATACTATAAACAGATTAGCACAGAGCTGAATGATTCAAACCGAGCCAAAAGTCTCTACCTATGAGGAGTGAGAGTGTGTGCCTTTCCTCCAATCAGCTGTTTTGGCTGTATGCCCAGGCTTCACTGCAGTGCTAACCAGGAAGAAACAAATCTAACAGGATGTGCACTTTCTAAACAGTATATAAAGTTGAAGACAGAAAGATATACATGTAAAACTTGTAGGGAGATTTGTATCATTCCTGTGCATCATCCAAGGCTGTTCACTTCACTGGGTAAATGAGAGTTTACATCCAATTTAAGATGGACAATCACTTTTAAAATATAAAAATATTTTGGAAAACATACCCTTCGACCCCTTTCACACTGAAGCTATTAAAACGCTCATAAAATGCTCTCCATGCATCTCAATGGACCCTTTTACACCGAGTTCTGCAAGCAGCATCTTTGGAGCAGCTTTTGGGCGCTGAAAAAAACGCTCCAAAAACGCCCCTCTCCATTGAAATGAATTGAAAGCGCTGTAAAAACGCCTTGCCTTTTCACACTGAGGCACTGCAAAAATGCACTAAAACATTAGGGTCTTAGCGGTGCTTTACCAGCATTTTTCTTTTAAGGCGCTTTACAGGCGTTTTTTTTTTTTTTTTACCGCCAAAGTGTCTGAAAAACCCTTGAATAAACGCCCGAAAATGCCTTAGTGTGAAAGGGGACTTACTCCTAAAAATAGTTGCCTGGCCTTTTCATCAAGTATTTTTTGGCTAGGTCAACACTAATGCGATGTGCTTTTGAACAGATTTTCAGTGTGTTACCCACCTCCTGCCATATGACTGCTACAGCGTGGCTCTTAATTGCTGGGAGGGCATCCATGTATGTTCTCCCGAGATCGGAGCACAGTTGACGCACTCTGATCAGCCAGTCAATGAGACTCGGCTGTTTACAGACCGGAGTAAGGGGCTGATCCGGGCTGTCAATGACAGCTGATCATGTGATGTAAACAGAGGAAAAAAAAGGCCAATCAC
Source organism: Rana kukunoris (assembly GCA_029574335.1). Taxonomy (NCBI): domain Eukaryota; kingdom Metazoa; phylum Chordata; class Amphibia; order Anura; family Ranidae; genus Rana; species Rana kukunoris. Next base: position 93,294,405 of record CM056054.1, read on the forward strand.
GGAACGGTGGTGTGGATTGTCCACTTTTCACAAGTTGTAGATTGTCCACAATGCAATGCAAGTAATTTGTTTATTTTTTTTTTAAATATTAATGGTTTTTCATTATTTGCCATAATTTGAGATTTTTAATGTAAAAAAAAAAAAAAGGTCACCTTTAAAAACGCTTATAAACGAAAACGCAACAAAACACCGGTACCATGTTAAATTGCATTTGGCGTCCGAAACGTGGAAATCTGGTGTCTGAACCCATTTTGCTGCTTTCAGAAAAACAAAATAAACGCAACTGCCTAAAAACGGCAAAAAACTAGACTGTGTACATGGACACATAGGATAACATTGAATGTGTTCAGGTGCAGTTGATAAAAAAAGTGCCCAACTGCCTCTGGATGCTGTTAAACGCGCATTCAGTGTACATTGGGCCTTAGGCCCCTTTCACATTAGCGGACCGTTCGTCCGCTCATTACAAGTCCGTTTACGGACTTGTAATGGGCCCCTATGGGATCGCGTCCGTTAGCGGATGATGCATCCGCTAACGTCCGCCTAAGATCCGCGTCCGTCTGGATCTGTTTTGCGGACGGAAGAAACCCCTATTTTTCTTCCGTTCGGCCGTTCGGAACGGATGCAAACGGACAGACGGTCCGTTGGCATCCGATTCTCCATAGGGGATAGCGGAGGAGAGACAGGGCAGTCCCTGGACAGTGTGCGGGGACCGCCCTGTCCGCCGACAGCTCAGCTTGACCGCCCGCTGAGCCGACGGACACACACGGAGCGGACAGCTGATAAATGGAATTTGTGATTTACATTGCCCTTCCATGTGCACCTTACTGCACAGGCTAGTTAAAAATTGAGGTCATGGCCATCTTTTTGCATGACTTGTCTGCTGGATTTGGCATTAGGATTGGGGACAGTAACTAAATTAGGCTATGGAGGGGAAAACCCATAGCGCTCAACACCAGCCTAATTTACCCAGCTACTAATGCATCAAAAAGCTCACGGCAAATCGACCAAACCAACAAACAAAATGGATAAAAACAAAATTTCAATAATAAAAATGACAAAAGAAAACAGCCATAGGCTCCATACAATCCTGAGGGTAAGGCGTGGGGAACTATTAGATGTCTTCACCTGCCATTGTGCTCTTGCTGGGCGTTTAAAATGTGTCCCTGTGTCTTTCAGGTATATCTTGATTCTGTTTTAACCGCTTCCGGAGCTGCCGCCACAGGTTGGGCTTCCCTGGGCAAAACTATGTCACCTTGGCGTCACTTCGCCTTTTGGCCAATCGGGTGCGATTATGCACTGCTACAGTGTGGAAAAATAGGTTCATACTTAATGTAAAACCGATTTCTCTGAGTTCATTGACTCACAGCGCTCCATGTTCACAACCATAGGTTATATCATCCCCTAGGAAGCTAGGCAGAAAGGAAAAAAATAAAAATGGGGTGGGTGCTCTGTCCAATGAAATTCATTTTATGGCAAGTATAAAAATCCTATTCTCTTTCACTCATTGAAGGACACAGCACTCCATATTCAGAATCATAGGAGCAGACCCAAGCAGTGCCAAACAACAGGGGTGGGATAACAAAAAAATACAAAAGGCCAAACCAAGAGCCAACTAGGTAACATAAGCTCAACAAAAAGGTCCAACCTGAATAACACACCATCAAGAGGGAACAGACCCTCCAAATAGCAGCCTACACAACCCTGCGGCCAAAAGAAGCAGTCGCAGATGCCAGCACATCAACTTTGTAGAATTTGAGTGGCCGACAACCATGTGGCCGCCTTGCAAACTTACGCCTGATGACGGAAGGCCCAAGAAGCACTAAGCGCCCAAGTAGAGTGTGCCGTTTAAGGGAAAAAAGGGACCTGACCCTTGATAGAATAGGCCTGAGTCCAAAAGGATCGACCACCTCTTATATGCTATGCGCTCACAAGATCAAGATATGTTTATTGCCTATAATGATATCCAGGTATGCGTCTCCTCTGCAGCAATCGTGCCGTTTCCCATGTGAGTGCAAATTGTATATGTTTTTGAAGAAAGCTGCTACTTTTTATACATACTACACCATATGAGTCTTTTTGGAGCAAGGAAAGCAGTTGGAGGCAGGTGTTGATATAAGGCATTTTCCACGTGTTGGTCTGATACATATCCTGGAGGGAAAACGGTACGATAGCTGCAGATTGAGGAGACACATACCTGGATATCATTATAGGCAATAAACATATCTTGATCTGGTGAGCGCATAGCATATAAGAGGTGGGGGTGACAAATAAGGGTGACAAGTCAAATTTTTGTTCGATCCTTTTGGCATCATTATTGGAACCTGCACAAAAATTGGACTTTATAATCTGTTTTTTTATACATACATATTTCATATTTTTATATATTTTTTGGGACTGCATATCGTGGGGTGGATCACACTCTGTTTGAGCACATTGGTGATTTATATATATTTTTTTGACACAAATTATAGACTGAAGGTGTACTACTAATTGTTTACAAAAGCATTTTTGCACAGGATCAGCACAGTGGTTGCCAAATACACCCAAATTGCTCGAACCACAGCCAGGGCATGCAAAGCAAATTCCTTATAATGTTTCAGCCTGGAACACAGGGAAGGCAACACAATGTCTTCATACAAATGGAAATTAGAGACTACATTAGGGAGGAACGATGAACATGGGTGAAGAATCACCTCATCTTTGTGGACAACTAGTTAGGGGGTATGACAAAACCACGCAGCCAGTTCAGACACCCTGCAAGCAGAGGTAATAGCCATCAAAAACGCCACCTTCTGGGACAGCGTAAGCAGGGAACTCTCCCAAATATATTCACAGGGAGGCTTCTGGAGAACTGAAAGCACCGAATTCTGATTCTGCGGTGGTAGAGGAGACCGCACTGGTGGAGTCAGATGTCAAACCCCTTAAATAAAAGTACCGTACCAGGGAGTGCCTGGCCAGGGGATGCCGAAAGACCAGCAAGGCTGACACCTAGCCCTTGATAGTACTCAAGGCCAATTTCTGCTTGACACCTCCTTGAAGGTAGGTCAAAAGCCGAGCCACCGAAAAAGAACGGGGGTGAACTCGAATCGACTCATACCAAGAAATGAACGCTTTCCAAGTACGATGATAAATCTTCCTAGCCCTTCAGCAGTGTCGAAACCACCGACTCCTGCACATATACGTCGGCAGAATGGCACGGCTGGGCACATCCACGTACAGGTACGTTCTTGTACTATTACCCAGCCATGGGTCGTGGGCGCTCCCGCGACCCGGTCCGAAGCTGCGGGACTCGCGGACCCGATCGCAGCTGGAGTCCAGCGATCAGTCCCCGTAGCTGAAGAACGGGGAGAGCCGTGTGTAAACACGGTTCCCCCGTTCTTCACTGTGGTGGTATCATCGATCGTGTGATCCCTTTTATAGGGATACACAAATCGATGACGTCACTCCTACAGCCACACCCCCCTACAGTTGTAAACACACATTAGGGACCACATAACCTCTTCAGCGCCCCCTTGTTGTCCCAAAAATGAGTAAAAATTGTCCGAAGTGTCCACAATAGGGTGGGCCTTCATGCTGAAGGAGGGTCTAGAGAATCCCGCTCTCGACATTCAAGAACAGGGCTGCTTAGGAGCTCCGGATGAGGACTTGAAAGGTTTGGAACCCTTGTCAGACGACCCTGACCTGTCCGAAGTGTCCACAATAATGTCGCAGTTATGGAAAAAAAAAAATCGTTGACCGCTGCCATTAGTAGTAAAAAAATTAATAAAAATGCAATAAAACTATCCCCTATTTTGTAAACGCTATAAATTTTGCGCAAACCAACCGATAACACGCTTATTGAGTTTTTTTTTACCAAAAATAGGTAGAATACGCATCGGCCTAAACTAAGGGAAAAAATATATTTTTTATATATTTTTGGGGGATATTAATTGTAGCAAAAAGGAGAATATTGAATTTTTCTTCAAAATTGTCGCTCTGTTTTTGTCTATAGCGCAAAAAATAAAAACCGCAGAGGTGATCAAATACCACCAAAAGAAAGCTCTATTTGCGGGGGGGGGGAAGGACGCCAATTTTGTTTGGGAGCCATGTCGCACGACTGCGCAATTGTCTGTTAAAGAGACAGAGTGCTGAATCGCAAAACCTGGCTGGGTCCTTTAGCTGACTAAACGTCCAGGTCTTAAGTGGTTAAAGCAGGATGGAAGATCACAGTAGATCCTCTCAGAGGCAGTCTCCAAGGGACTTCAGCGACCAGGTGGGGGAAACAAAGACCGGTGATGCCAGTCCCAGAAAACATTCCCAGACAGGCTGACATCCATGGTGACCACTGTCTAACACAAGGGGAGGAAGGATTTGCACAATCGAAGAGCTAAGCCACCAGAGACCGCCTGGTTCAGCCAAATCCGATTATCCAGAGACCTCCGACACGCGTCCCATTTTACCAAGATCTCCTTTTAAAAGGGACCTTGTATGGAAATGTGCAAATGGCTCTGCCTCAAAAAGGTAGATACCATCAAGGCTTGGCACTCGCATGCAAGTTCAGAGGGAGGACCAGCTGCTGAACATCAGCTGATAAAAATCGCAGAATGCTACTTCTGGAGTTTTTCCAGAGGAAGGAACACTCTGGCTAGGGCTGAATCCAGAGTCATACCCAGATAATCCAATTTTCTGGATGGGATGAGAGCAGACTTGTAAATTCAGAAGCCAACCAAACTCCTTCAGGGTCTGTAAAGTGATCTCCAATTTGCCCATCAAGGTCACAGAGGACTGCAATCCTGCGCTGACATAGCAGTGCCAGAACTGGGGCCAACACTTTTGTGAAGACCTTTCGGAGCGGAGGCAAGACCAAAGAGCAACACCACAAACTGATAGTGCTTCTCTCAAACAGCAAAATGGAGAAAGCGCTGCTGTTGGGCACACATATTGGAATATGCAGGTAAGCATCCTTGATGTCAATAGAAGCAAGAAAGTCCCTCTGATGTAGAGATGCCACCACTGTGCGGAATGGATTCTATTCTGAACTTCTGTACCCACACAAAGTAGTTCAGGGCCCCGAGGGCCAGAATTGAACCTACATTTCCCTCCTACTTTGGGACCGTAAACAGGTTTGAATAAAAACTTTAAAAACCGTTCCGATACCGGGAAAATCACATCCAGAACCAACAGTCTTACACTGACAAAGAGCTTGCAATAAGTCTGGAGACAGACGCACATTGTACAGGAAGCAAGTTTCCGGAGTGCAAAAATGAAAATCTGGTAACCGGACAGTATCACTTCGTGGACCCATTTGTATTTATCAATGAGGTCCAAACGCCTGGAAATCAGCAAAGACGTCCCCTCAAACCCAGGCACTGCTGAGGGTGGGCCTTCATGCTGAAGGAGGGTCTAAAGAATCCCGCTCTCGGCTTTCAAGAACAGGGCTGCTTAGGAGCTCCGGATGAGGACTTGAAAGGTTTGGAACCCTTGTCAGAAGACCCTGAGGGAATAAAAAATAAATAAAAAATTGCGAGCCAAGAATGAAGGGCAACATCTGCGACAAGGTTCTTTTCCCCTTTTTTTTCCAAGTCGAAGCCACAATACACGCCTAAGCACCACTGCCGAAATAGAAAACTTAGAGAACAGGGGAGCCAAGTCTAAAGAGGCATCGCAGACAAACTGCAGCCCCTGGACCAACTGGTCCGCCACTTGAGCATGCTTACTCCGTAGGTCATTGTGAACATATTGTGGGCCACCGACTCTGCCCTTCTGTCAGCTGGCTCTTTAAAAGCAGGAGATTCTTCTACTGGAATCATGGTGGACTTGTTAAGCATGGAGACAGGGGGGTCCACCATTGGTAGGACAGTCTACTTAACTGACTCCACAAAGGAGTACCTCACAGCAAATAGTTTAGGAACCACAAAGTGGCAAAATAGGAGGGATAAGGAAACCCCTATGCCAAACGAGAGGGCTTGTGGGTGCCCAAGAGGGGACGGGCACCTCCGCTGCAGCGTCCATTTTTAACGCTTTCCGCACAGAAGTAACCAGTGGGTCAACTAGCACCTTCCCGTGCGCAGGACCAGGTAAGGAGGAATCATCCAAATCAGAAAGCGTGGCTGCAAAACCCACAGGGTAGGCCAAGTCGGCGGCAGCCCGGACAGATTCAGGATCTCAGCCACCTCAACATTGTAAAAGTACTTTAGGACCGCCATCAGTGCATTGATGGGTGGTAGGGAACCCGAGGGACCTGCATCCTCCAAGAGGGAGTCAGGTGGGGAAACAGGTTACTAAGACTCACTCCATGAGTAAGAATAGCAATGAAACAAACAATCTCAAATGAAAAGGTGTACCACACCATCCAGGGGAATTATGGCAAATTTGTTAAAATATGGGGGCCATGGCAGCAGGCAGCCGTGAGCCCTAGCTAGCTGTCCTTGACGCTAACAATTGGCAACTATCGAGTTCTCGTACAACAAATTCTAACTCGAGAATCGGCCCCTCCTCCTCTGTGCTCTTTTTTTTTTTTTCTTTTTTTTCTCTGAGGGAGAAACAAAACAACGGGACCCGCGGTAAGATGGTTCAATTTGATTCATTTTCTACCCCGATTGTATGCTCTCAAGGGAAGGGAAGGGGTGGGGGGAGTAGAGGGGCGGGGGGGTTACACACACAGTCTATAACACAGCCAACAGTATCTAGGGATCTAGAGCCTTCTACCACAGGTGTTAACTACCCTATATGGGAGTAGGGACTTGAACTATTATGCTTGCATCTATGTACTTTTCATGCAAACTGACTCTATTTATGACTGTTGGGCTCTGTACAAACATGTTAAAATCAATAATTAAAAAAAAAAAAAATTAAATAAAAAAAAAAGAAGGGGGACCCACCACAAAAAGTGTCTAGCTCCGTTGTGGGACACACCCACCGTGCCAGTAGCACCACCGTGACACCAGTAAACAGAGCACCCCAAAACCTGCAGCAGAGAGAGTGAGGAACTCCAGAGTAGCACTAGAGATACTTGAGCTCCACATGTGGTTTCCAAGGGAAAGAAAAAACCCAGAAGTCATCACCAGGGCAAAAGGAGGAGCCCCCACAGCCAAAAAATAAAAAATCACCACACAGAAGGCTCCACTGTTACTACAAAATCATTAGAAATAAAATAGGCCCCAAAGACATGGCGCAGATTGAGGCAAAAAAAGCCACAGCCCGCAGCTCTAAGAGGGATCCCTGGAGGCCCGATATCAGCTACAGTGAAGAGGGGGGGACCTGGGCAGGGGACCAAAATCAGCACCCACAGGGACCACCAAACTAAAAAGGTGGGTGTGAGGGGAACCCGCAGGTCCTACTGTCCCGGGGAGGGGCTCGCTTTAAAAACCAAACCCATCCAGGGAGAAAAGCTACTCACTATACCAGCAACCAAATGGGGTACCATTACAGACAAAACCTCCTCTCCATTGAAATGGGGGGGCTGTCGGCCAAGGGGTACGCTGCGACTCTGGTCGGTAGTATACAACATACTGGGGCCAACCTAGCATGGCACGGCCAACCTAGCATGGAGCTCTGGTCTGCGCACACTCGCTGGCCAGACAGGGGGGGGGACCACTGGATCTAGATATCCAGCCTGTTGCCCAGCCCGGCAGCCGATTGTAGATCTCAAAAGGAAAAAAAAAAAAAAGCTATATAAAAAAAAAGGAAGATCCCGGCAGGGAACTAGGTCCTGACTAGGCAGAAAAAAAAAAAAAAAAAACTGAAGGCCTATAACATTCCTTGTAATAGGAATAAAAGTGACCCATTTTTATTTATTTTTTTAAACAGTGTAAAAATAAATAAAATCAGTTTAAATAAGAAAACTTTTTTTTAAGGCGCCCCATCCCGACGAGCTTGCGCACAAAAGCGAACGCATACGTAGCAACCGCATATGAAAACGGTGGTGTTCAAACTGCACAAGTGAGGTATCGCTGCAGTTGTTGGAGCGAGAGCAATAATTCTAGCCCTAGACCTCTAACTCAAAAGATGCAACCTATAGAATTTTTTAAACGTTGCCTGTGGAGATTAAGGGTAAAAGTTTGACGCCATTCCACGAGCGGGCGCAATTTTGAAGAGTGACATGTTGGGTATCATTTTTCTCGCCGTAAAATTATCTTTCACAATATTAAAAAAAAATTGGGCTAACTTTACTGTTGTCTTAATTTTCAAAAAAAAGTGCGCTTGTAAGACTGCTGCGCAAATACAGTGTGAAAAAAAGTATTGCAGTGACTGCCATTTTATTCTCTAGGGTGTTAGAAAAAAATTATATATTATGTATATAAAAATAATGTTTGGGGGTTCCAAGTAATTTTCTAGCAAAAAAAAATAAATGTTTTAAACTTGTAAACACTGAGTCTGAAAAACAGGCTCGGTATTTAACACTTAAGCCCCGGACCAAAATGCAGCTAAAGGACCAGGCCCCTTCTTGCAAATTGGCACTGCGTCGCTTTAACTGACAATTGCGCGGTCGTGCGAAGTGGCTCCCAAACAAAATTGGCATCCTTTTTTCCCCCACAAATAGAGCTTTCTTTTGGTAACATTTGCATTGCATTTTTATTTATTTTTTACTACTGGCAGCGATCAGCGTTTTTTTTTTTCACGACTGCGACATTATGGCGGACACTTCGGACAATTTTGACAAATTTTTGGGACAATTGCCATTTTCACAGCAAAAAATGCATTTGAATTGAATTGTTTTCTGTGGAAATGACAGTTGCAGTTTGGGAGTTAACCACAGGGGGCGCTGTAGGGGTTATGTGTTCCCTGTGTGTTTACAACTGTAGGGGGGTGTGGCTGTAGTTCTGACGTCATCTATCACGTCTCCCCTATAAAAAGGGATGGCGCGATCGATGCTGCCAACGGCTCTCCCTGTTCTTCAGCTATGGGGACCGATCGCCGCACTGCAGCGGCGATTGGGTCCGCTTCGTACATTGGTTTGCACAGCCGTGCCATTCTGCCGACGTATATCGGCGGTAGGCGGTCTGTAACGGTCACCACCGCTTACAACCTTCCATCCAACCACGACAAGCTTATCCGACACACCAACAACCAGGCAGACATGATCCATTCCATTTCCCAGAATAAACGAGACTGCGCTCCGTTCTCTAGTTTCCAAAATGTATGAATATCTTTATTGGTTCTTAGCTTGCTTATATCCAGTACAACATAATGCAGTTAATCACAGGACAATGTAATCTCCACCCCCCTATTCACTCACTCACCTATTCACTCACTGAGGATAATTCTTTAATTGGTAGCTAGACATGACGGCACCGTATTATCAATAGGGTTCAGTTAACCTTGAATAGTAACACAGACATCTAGTTGAATAAGTTCTCTATACAGCTTTGTCACACAATGGCAGTGAGAGTGGGTGTCTTTACATTGAATAGCCAACACCTTAGGATATTTCAATAGCCTATTATACAAAAGGTATGACTCACTGGCTGACCTGGTCATGTCATTATGACTATGACTCCTTGTGATATCTCAGTCCTGCAATATGAAGTATTATTAATGTCCCATCTCATGTAATATGAATTATGATTCACTATTAGCCACCCTATACCCAAAAGGGCACAGGGTGGATTTCGACCCAAGAGTTTTTGGTGCTGCTGGCACAAGAGTATCTCTCATCCTTCCAACGTCTCTGGGTGTCACGGGCCATTCTGTTACACGGTCCTTAAGTGGTTAACACCCAGGTACTGCAAAAATGTGAGGACTCCTGGAACTACCCAAAGAAACAGAGCTTTAACCTAAAACCTTTACTGAAACAATGAAAAAAATGGGGGTAGAACCCGCGCTACGGATCTAAATATTTCAAGTATTGTGGCTACTGTGGTGGTGCCAGAAAAGATGTGCCAATTCTTAAGTGGCTGCCCTACAAGAGATTCCACCTAGATGGAATATGGAAGTGAATGGGGGTGAGATAGTAGGTGTTGGCGCCTCTTAATTAGTGAATAAGGGTAAATGTATAAATATGATAAGCAAATGTTGACTAGGTCCACGTGTGACTACAATATGATATATAACCAATCTACAAATGAACAATGTAGGTAAATAATGGTATATGGAGGGGGCGCTAATAATGAATAATAGGAGAATAAACAATAAAGTGAAATCTAATAAATGGTCCGTCTGAACCAACAATAGCAGACTTAGTGAGCAGCAACACACTGAAAATGGTGAAATAGAAATAGATTGTACAAAAAAAAAAAAAAGGATGAATGAATAAATAAATAAACTCGAGTCCATTCAAAGAGTGTTAGATAAAGTCCAATCAAGGCTAATCTTTCTCAGATGCAAATTGTAGAAAATGAATTGTAAAAGGTGTCCACCTTCACCAAGAAGATCCCCCAAATGTGCACTAATGGATGGCTCCTTACCGCACGGTGTTGACCTGATTGTTTAGAAAAGGTCAAATACAGCAGTTGGTCACTAAACCAGTTGAATGATTCAGCTGCGCAGCTCTATGTTTCCCGGAATCAAACACTCTCATGAAGGAGGGAGAGGGGAAACCACAATAGTGAAGTACAGTTTATTTAAAATATGTCACAGATAAAACAGCATAGCCAAATGGCCTCTTACTTTAGTAGTGCCTAGGACAGTGATGGTGAACCTTTTTGAGCCCGAGTGCCCAAACCACGACGCAAAACCAACTTATTTTTTTCAAAGTGCCAACACAGAATTAAACCTGTCAGTGGCTCTGTACAGAGGATGGGACTGATCATCCCTCTGAATGAGCCCCAAGGGACCCAAAATGTAAGATTCTGCCAGATTCGCTCAGAATGCAGGGTTCAGACATGCATTGGGCTCAGAATGCACTGTGCAACATGCACTGACCTACCTGACTATTACACTCACCTACCTGACACATAAACTCACCTAGCTCCTCGATATGCTCGCCGCCAGGAGGTCAGCTACAAGCCATTGCACCGCTCCTCATGGCCATGGATGATCTGCTCAGAGCACCGCTCCTCCCCCTCCGCTTTTTCACAGGCTGCACTAGAAGGACAGACTGAACCAAAGTCGTCCTGGAGCAGGGGGAGCTGGAATATCATGCCTGCAGAAAGGAATGTCCGAATGCCTTACCAGAGGTGTAGGGATTCGGGGAGGCAATAAGTGTCAGGATGGTGGAAGAAGAATTTTACACTCCCCCTAAACAGCACACATGATGATTGGCTGCCCACCCTCCTGTCGACGTCACTGGCACCTATGCAAAGAAGGGAGCCGGTGTCTTGTCGAGTCAGTGCAATTGGCTGGTGTGCCGACAGAGAGGGCTTGGAGTGCCAGCTGTGGCACCCGTGCCATAGGTTCGCCATCACTGGCCTAGGACCCGGCACTGAGGCTAGTCAGCATGGCAGGATGGGCTATGATGAGTGTTCCTCGCTGGGGAACTGGGGTGAAGTCCAAGCCGGATACGAGTTCCTCGCTAGGGAGCTGGCGTGCGTTCCAGGCCAGGGGACCAGAAGTGCGTTGTTTTTACGTATCCAGACGCTTCGACGTACGTTTCGTGATTAACACGTCGCCAGGAAGCTTGCTGGTAAGGGATCTGGTCTATACCTAAAGAAAGTAGCGCCAACCCTGGAGACAGGGTCAGATTAAGTTTAAGGACTTGTGCTACTAGGTCTTGGATTAGTTGCCAGTAATTTAGTATAGTGAGACAAGACCACAAAATATGGAGCAGCGTACCTGTTCCCCCACATTCCCTCCAACATCCGGGAGATAGACCTTTTGCGATATTGGACAATCTGAACGGGGCGAGATACCATGTCAAGATTTTTTGGAATAGTTCCCAAAGATTAACACATTTGGTGGAGGAGTATGTTACCTTCAGGGCCGTTTGCCACTGATCGGCTGAATACACTACATTGAATTCTTTCTCCCAGGCTTGCATATCAAGAGATTTGGTAAATGTTAATTTGTCCTGTAGGTAAGAGTAGAACAGCGATATGCCTTTAATACGTGTGCTCTTTGCTAAATAATATCGGGCTATATGCCACGGGAGAAAAGTGTAAAGGCTGGCTTGTCGCTTCAGTAGGTGTGATATTTGGCCATATCTAAAGTATTCAGTCGTGGATATAGAGTACTCCAGTTGGACTAAATGTTTTAAGTGCAGGTCCCACATACAAGTCTTTCAGGTCCATTTCCCCACCCGGATCCCATCCTGTCATAGAGCTATCAGGGATAAGAAGGGATAGAGCAGTTAACGGAAATCTCAGCAGGGTAAGTTCATATTTTGAGGAGGTTTGTGACGTTAGAGTTGGCCATGCATCAGTAGATGCCTTCAAAGTCGGTCGGGGGCCCGGGGGAGGGCTCGAACAGAGGTTGCTTGTGATGAGATAGTTGTAGAGATTTCGTCCCGGGATCTGTTGTTGCTCAAGAGCAGCCCACAGGGATGGGGTGGAGGAAGGAAACCAGCCCTTCAGTTGGGCCAAGATTGAGGCTGTATAGTAATCCTTAATATGGGTGTGGCCTATACCTCCCGCCTTTCTATGCTTAATAATTTTGTGAAACGCATATCGCGCCCGTTCCCACCCCCCCCCCCCCAAACAAATTTGTTAAGAGTAGATTGTGCTGAAAGGAAAAAGGAGGGTGGGACCGGGATGGGCAACGTCCTAAAGATATATAGGAGTTGTGGGAGGATTTGCATTTTGAAGGCGGCCAATTGTCCTGACCAGGATAGTTCAAACTTTGCCAGAGCCTCCAATTTGGAGTGTAGCAACTGCAAAAACGGGGTGTAGTTCCCCTTTACCAACTCAGAGGTTGTGGTTGTGAGAGTTATACCCAAGTATGATATACCCTTCTCCTTCCATGTAAAGGGAAACCTCCTGCTAAGGGCATTTTTAACCTGTTCAGGAATTCCCAATCCTAAGATACGCGACTTGGTCTCATTGACTTTATAGTATGACACAGTAGTAAATAACTGCAATACCTGGTGAGCCAAAGCCAGAGAGGACTCAACATTGGTGAGCATCAAAATGATATCATCCGCAAAAAGGCTAACGGTATGCTGCGCTCCTCCAACCATGAAGCCACTTATCTGGGGGCGAGAACGTATGTAAGTTGCCAGGGGTTCCATGACGAGATTAAATATAAGAGGGGACAGTGGGCACCCCTGACGGGTTCCATTGGAGATATTAAATGACTTGGAGAGCATCCCCGATATATACACCTGAGCCGAGGGGGGTCGTGTAAAGTGCCATAATGGCCGAGTATATTCTGCCCTCAAATCCAAATTTGGAAAGCACTTTGGCCAAGTAGTCCCAATGGATTCTGTCAAACGCCTTCTCTGCATCCAAGGCAAGGAGCAGAGAAGGCATCTGTGTTTGGTTGGCTAGGTGCACAATATTAATTAGACGCCTGGTGGCATCGGATGTCTGTCGGCCTTTTGTGAACCCCGATTGGTCCAGGTGTATCAATGACGGCAAGAGGTCCACCAGTCTATTGGCAAGGAGCTTTGCATACAGCTTCAAATCATTGTTAAGCAATGAGATGGGCCTAAAATTTTGGGGTGTGTCAGGGTCCTTCCCAGGCTTAGGCAACGCCACAATCATAGCCCTGAGCATCTCCGATGGAAAAGGAGGACGAGGAGGCAGCTTGATTAAAAATACTTGCTAAATATGGGACCAATTCCAGTTTAAACGTCCTCACCGGTGAAGCCATCAGGCCCAGGAGCTTTGTTATTAGGGAGGGAATCTATGGCTTTGGCGATTTCTGTTTCTGAGAAGGGAGAGTTCAATTCCTCTAATTGAGCAGATGTTATTCGGGGGAGTTCAATTTTGTTCAGAAAGTCTGAGATAATGGGTCCTGTGGGTTGAATTGTGGAAGGGTCATCTTTCAAATTGTAAAGTGAGCTATAATAGCAGCTGAACGCGTCAGCTATTGCTTGCGGATGGAACAATTTGTTACGGGTGAAGGGGTGGTGAACAAAGGGGATTTTAGTTTTGTGTCTTAATCCCCTAAGGCGGTTGGCTAAGAGCTTCCCGGCCTTATTTCCACTTACGTAGTATGTCATTTTAAGGCGTTTGGAGGATTTTTCGAATTTGTCAAGTAGAACTAAGCGGAGTTCACCCCTAAGTTAATCGACTAGAGATTAGCGGGGATGCATTTTGTTTATTCTGGGCTTCTAGAGTATTTATACTAGATATGAGATTTTGTATCTGCTGCCCCCTCTTCCTCCTGGCCCTCGCAACCATCTGGATCAAAACCCCTCTCATGAATGCTTTATGGGCGTTCCACAATACCATAGGGTCAGACACAGAACCAACATTACAAGAAAAAAAATCAGTCAATTCCTTCTGCAATGTCTTTTTACCGTGGTCAGCTTGAAACAGCCTCGGGTTGGAACGCCAGACGAATACAGTATTCACGCCTGGCGAATCAGCAACCAAGAGCGTCACAGAAGCATGATCCGACCATGTAATAACATTAATTTTAGAAACCACAATGTTAGGCAACAACCATTTATCTACAAGAAAGAGATCTAATCTTGTGTAAACACCATGACTCGATGAGAAGAAAGAGTAGTCCCTCTCAGTGCTATGGAGACATCTCCAAGCATCAGAGATCCTGTGAGTGTAGTGTAGGTTGCAGAGAGTGATGTCGTCTGCGTGAGCAGGACGCGGAGTCAATCTGAGGATCAGGGGGGAGATTGAAGTCTCCGCATAGAAGAAAGCCTTTTTGCACCGGTCTAACACATCTGAGGACTTGTTTCACAAAGCGTATTTGGTGGTCATTAGGCGCACATATATTAACCACTGTATAAGTGGTAGAGTTAATGTCGCACACAAGGATGTGGTATCTTCTCTGGGGGTCAGCGATTTCCTTGTGCATCGTGAATGCCACAGTGTCCCTGATTGCAGTCATCACTCCTCTTTTCTTAGCAGGGGCACTAGCCTTAAAGATTTGTGGATATTTAGGGTGGGTACAATTAGGTGGCTTGTTACTATGAAAATGGGTCTCTTGGGTGCATAAGACATCACAATTGGATCGAGTCGCTTCAGACCATAATGACTTTCTTTTGGCTGGGTGGTTGAGGCCTTTAGCATGAATAGTCAAGAAAGTGATAGTCATCCTGGGACAGTGATATGTGTTGATGAGTATGCAAAAAAAGAAGTAACACTTACATCAGGTGACTCAGTAAACCATATTGTTGAGCCAGGAAGAATAGCCTCCACGGATAGACAATCGTGTGCGAGTCCATTCAGTATGCCTTCATTGGATAAGAGAATGTTCATAAGACCAGCTGTAGAGCTGGGTGACAGGCTGCAACGTAGAAAATGAAAAACTAAAAACAAAAATGAAAAGTAAACACGTAAATTGGGAAAAAAGTTCCGTAGAAAGTGAACATAGGTCATGGCGACCTGAGTGCAGCTCATGGCTGCAAATAACCAAAAGGATTAAAGTTAAGTTCAGTAAGGTGCCTCCAGAACAGGGTAAACAAGAATAGAAGAATTCCAGCAGCCCACAACCTCTGCAGCGGTGTGATCGGGCATTCTTGGAGTTGACCACATTCCAGTCATCCCCAATACGATCTGGACTGCGGTTGTTAGGCCCATGAGGGGGATCCTCTGGAATGATATTCCATGTCTTGAGTAATTCCAAGCCTTTAGCCAGGGATTCCACTGTGTGCTCCTTTCCATTGTTAGTGATAATGAGTTTGGTCGGAAATCCCCATTTATAGACTATTTTGTGGTTACGTAGTGCTTTGGAGATGGTGATGAGACTTCTTTGTTTCTGCAGCATAAATTGAGACAAGTCGGAGAAGAACTGGAGATCTTTGTATTGCGGGGGGATAAGATCCTTATTGCCTACCTTGGACATCAGGCGTTCTTTTACGTGAAAAAAATGCAGGCGTAGGATAACATCCCTCGGCACTTTATCTGGAAGGTAGGAGGGCTTAGGTAGTCTATGAATTCTGTCCATTGTTATTTCCATTTCAGTGAGATCGGGCAGAATTGAGGTAAAGATTTTGGCGACATATTCACGTAGTTCCGGCTGCATAACAGATTCAGGAACCCCCGCGTATTTTGAGGTTGTTCCTCCTGGAACGGTCCTCTATGTCCGCAATTTTGGCCTTGACTGCCTCCATCTCTTCGTCTCTTGCGTCATGGGCGTCCACAAGGTTGTTGATTGTGGTGGCAAATTCCCCCATCCTGTTCTCCACATGATCTACCCGTGATGCAACTGCCTGCAGCTCACTCCCAAATTTATGGACGCATGCCATGTCGCTGTGGAGGGAGCTTCTCAGAGAGACCAGCATATCTTTAAGTGTGGGATCCAACACTGGTTGGTTACTTGTGGGAAAACGGTCGATGGAGTCTGGAAGCTCCCTGGTGTCATCTCCAGATTCAAGGCTTGCGTCCACTCCATGGGAAGATCTCATGCTATCCAACTTAAATCTGGCTTTCTCAGGGCTCCCGGATGCAGAGGAGGAGGTAGGGGAGTGCCTGTTGCCAGCAGGAGATGACCGTTTAGAGGGTTTATCCTTCCTCTGTGGTAAATGAGGAGTGCTGGCTGCAGAGGGTCCAGGTGTGCCGGTGTTGTCCTGCCTCTGTTCTAGGGCGAAGTATTCTGTTAATTTCTGCGGCTTCTGAGGTCCCTTCCGTTTCCTGGTCATGTTTGTAGGAGTCAGCGCAGTGTAGTTATAAGAGCAGGTTGTCTCAATAACCACTGTGTGGGCTGCTATGTGCCGATTATTCCCTGCAGGGCCTGGAGCACCGTTACTGGTCAGCCATTTCGGAGTAAGGCAGGTCTCGCCCCATATGGGTTACTTTAACTATAGTAAGCAGACTGATCCCATCTCCCCCATCCCTTGATAGAGAAAAAACCCACCCTATTCCTCCACTGAGGCGTGGCTCCGTTATGACTGAGAGGCTCTGGTGGTGGAGCAGGGTCAGGGACAGGTTGTAGAGGGGCTGTAGGCCTCGGGTGTAGCAAGATGGCTGCCGTAAGTCTGCTGTATGTTACTGCCAGAGGCAGGTATTTACCTCCAGGCAGCGGCCTTAGCAGGGCTCCGGATGTGTAGTAGGGTGAATACCAGCAGGGATCCGCACCTCCGAGGTCCGCTCGACCAATGCGCGCTTCCGCCGAGCGCCACACTAGGAAAGTCCGGGGATTTACAGGGCCGACTAGGCCTCAGCGGATCGCGGCCGTTGCGGGCGGTTCCTGGACTCAGCTCGGCCTCTGGGCACCACTAGGCAGAAGGGGAGGAGGAGGGAGATGGCTGGAAGTGGACGCTAACCTCCCGGAACGGTTGGATTCGGCTCCTTTGGTAGGCCGCAATATGGCGGCGGCCTCAAAAGCTGGCGGCAGGTTATCTCTGGCTCCGGTCAGTCAATTCGATCCAGAGTGACAGCACCAGACTCCGCGGGGATCCAGGCTATAGATGCCTATATTTTTGGGCTCGGATGGGTAGCTAAATGCCCCGATGGCTGCGGATGTCACTGGCGGGACTCGGAGCTCCTCTCTAAGACATCCGCCTCCGTTCACGCCAGGCCACGCCCCTAAACAAATTTAAATTAAAACTAGAACAGTAATCTAGAATCTTCATGGGTGCTAGAAGATGTGTCAAGGGGGAAGTTTTCAGAGGAACATGTTCAAAATTCAATTGAGTTACCAATGATTTGGAGCGGTGAATGTTTCTAGCATAACTGCTTACAGAAATAGAGCAAACAAATAGAGCTTTCTTTTGGTGGTATTTGATCACCTCTGCGATTTTTATTTTTTGCGCTATATACAAAAATAGAGCGACATTTTTGAAAAAAAAACACTATTTTTTACTTTTTGTAAAAAAAAAAATCAAATAAACTAAATTTTAGTCAAACATTTAGGCCAAAATTTATTTAGCCACATGTCTTTAGTAAAAAAAAAAATCGCAATAAAAAAAAATAGCTACCTAGCGGGAACAGCGGCACTAATACAGCGATCAGAAAAATGATCACTTAGTGACGCTGGCAATAGGGAGTGAAAGGGTTAACTAGGGCGGTGATCAGGGGGTTAAAACTTTATTAGGGGGGGTGGGGGGGCTATCCTGAACCTAACACTAACTGTTTTTTAAACTGCCTGTCACACTGACACTAAATGCAGTGATTAAATCACTGCATTCAGTGACACTGTGACAGGGGGGTGGGGCGATCACAAGGGGTTAATATGCCTATGTGAGTGTGTGTCAGTGTTGTGTTGGTGCACACTTACTTGTGATGTCTTCTCTCATCAGCAGCGCTGGGAAACAGCGCTGCGATGAGAGAATACATCATTTCCTCCTTCCTGTGTAAACACAGGAGGAGGAAGTGACAGGCTGGGAGCGCGCTCCCATTGGCTGGGAGCGATCGCGGGGGGGGGCGGATATCACGGACATCCGCCCGCAGATCCCGGATCGCTCCCAGAGGTAGGGGGACCCCCGCACGCCGCGGAGGGGGTCCCGATTGGACCCCCGAACCGCACTCAGGCGGGGACGTAAATTTACGCCCTTGTGCCTGTACGTGCCATTCTGTGGCCGTATATGTGCGTGCGGGGGTCCTTAAGTGGTTAACTGAAATATCCATCGTGTTTCGTTTTGAGAAATCTTTATTGTTTTGTTCTCTCCTCTCCAGTGTTCCTTGTTTTTATCAATCCCATAGAACACCATGCATGTTGGGTCTTTGTTGTGGTGGTCTCTAAAATGTCTAGAGACGCTATGTTTATCGAAACCTTTCTTTATGTTTATGTGTTCACGGATTCTTACGTGTAGTTCCCTAGTAGTTCTCCCTATGTATTGTAACTTACATGGGCATTCAATAATGTATGTCACATGTGTGCTGTTGCAAGTAATTGTTTGAATTGGTACTTTGAGCCATTTGATGTGGAAGTGACATCTATTTTCTTGGAGGTTTTTTTACTGACCCTACATGGGAGACATCTTCCGCATTTATGGAATCCTATAAGTTGTTTGAAGATTTTTGTTTCGGGGGGTCCAGAGCATTATGTACCAAGCGGTTCCTTAGAGTTGGTGCCTTTCTATATATAAAAAGGGGTCTGGTAGGTAGTAGATTTCTTAAAGTGCTATCAGAGTGCAGGATGGGCCAGTGTTTCTTCACTATTCTTTCCAGTGCTTTGTGTTGTATGTTATATCCCGTCAGGAATGCAGTATCCATAGATTTGCCTTTCTTTTTTGATGTTTCTGTTATCAGGGCTTTTCTATCCATATGTTTGATTTTCTCTTTCAGTGTTTCCAACTCTTTCCCTTTAGTAGCCCTTTTCAACAAATGTGTTAATTGTTTCTGCCTGTGTGTCAAAATCTGTAGGGTTGCTGCAATTTCTATGTATCCTCATTAATATTTTAGTATTCTTCCATTTTTAGTTAATGTTTTTAGTCTAAATGACAAATGAAACAGACGATAAGCATAATCTCTTAATATTTTAGTATTCGCCCATTTTTAGTTAATGTTTTTAGTCTAAATGACAAATGAAACAGACGATAAGCATAATCGAGTGCGTGCTGTGTGTCTGTTGTGCCAGCCAAACTATAGAGCGAAAGCAGTCCCGCATAATTATTAGACTTCTGTCTGCGGCGACCACAGGAAAATGGCGCCGAGCACTAGACATCCTATCGGCAGGGCTTCTGTCTTCAAACACGCTTACGAATGGGTAAGGCAGCGCGCAATGGAGAGCACAGATCACACTACAAATAGAACGAGCGTTTGCGACGGAGACACGCTCCAGATGGCGTCACCAGACGAAACCGGTCGAGCGGGATAGCATTCAGTCGCAAACACTCGTGAGAAAACCTTAACTGATACGCCTGATTTTCTTTTATCTATGCGAGTACCTGACCTTTTGTTTAAATAAATTTGTTACAAACTGTATTACACTATATGGGCACTCTTTTTTCTTTGAGCCATATACTGGATTGAAAATGTTCTAACAAGTGGGAGGTCTGCCAGAGAGCGACACAGGGCTAATACTGTGGAGGCCTTTTACCCCTTGAGGGTACCTGGATCTGGTGAGTGAGGGACCCACCAGAGCAGGGATCTCCAAACTACGGCCCTCCAGCTGCTGTGGAACTACACTTCCCATGAGGCATTGTAAAACTCTGACATGACTAGGCATGATGGGAATTGTAGTTCCTGAACACCTGGAGGGCCATAGTTTGGAGACTCCTGCACCAGAGCATGAAAAACGGGAGCACTGAGTGAACAATGCCCACTGCATAATAACATATGAAGCACAAAGCACTTTTTTTGCACGATTACAAAAATCAGCATCAGATCATTCAAGATATTCACGGCACTAAGCACTTTAATTTAATTATTTGTAGCACAGACTATTTATTTATTTGTTTATGATTTACCTACATTGTTCATTTGTAGATTGGTTATATATCCTACTGTAGTCACACGTGGACCTAGTCAACATTTGCTTATCATATTATTTATACAATTACCCTTATTCACTAATTAAGAGGCGCCAACACCTACTATCTCACCCCCATTTACTGAAACAATGCTCTTTAACCGCTTCAGCCCCAGAAGATTTTACCCCCTTGCTGACCAGAGCACTTTTTACAATTTGACACAGTGTCGCTTTAACTGACAATTGCGCGGTCCTGCGACATTGTACCCAAAATATTTGCGTCCTTTTCCCCCACACAAATAGAGCCTTCTTTTGGTAGTATTTGATCACCTCTGTAGTTTTTATTTTTAGCGCTATAAAACAAGAGAACAGTGACAATTTTGAAAAAACAAAAACACACAATATCTTATTTTGCTATAATAAATGTCCCTAAACTTTTTTTTTTAAATACATTTTTTACCCTCAGTTTAGCTTGATATGTATTCTTCTACATATCGAAGAAAAAGAAAAAATAACGTAATAAGCATATATTGATTGGTTTGCTCAATATAGCATCTAGAAAATAGGGAATAGAATTATGTGTTTTTTTTTTTTTTGCTTGTAATGGCGGTGATCGGCGATTTTTTATCGGGACTGCAGCATTATGAAGGACAGATCGGACATATTTTTGGGACCATTGACATGCTATAAAAATGCACCGATTATTGTAAAAATGTCACTGGCAGGGAAGGCGTCAACACTAGTGGGCGATCAAGGGGTTAACTTTGTTCCTTCTGTTTTAACTGAAGGGGGGGATGTGACTTACTAGGGTAAATTAAAGATTGTGGTTCATACTTAGTATGAACACACGATCAGTAATTTCTCCCTGAAAAGAACCGGGATCCATGTGTAAACACACAGATCCCGGTTCTCGCTGTGTCACAAGCAATTACAGGTGCCCAGCGGTCATCACGCCCGCCGGGCACTCGCATCGGCTCCAAGGACAAGCAGCA
This sequence comes from Rana kukunoris, assembly GCA_029574335.1. Classification (NCBI taxonomy): domain Eukaryota; kingdom Metazoa; phylum Chordata; class Amphibia; order Anura; family Ranidae; genus Rana; species Rana kukunoris. The sequence continues at coordinate 93,315,731 of CM056054.1, forward strand.
GGTGCCCCTAGTGGCCACATGGCAAAGCAACATAATGTCGTTTCGCCCAGCCGTGCTATGCTGCCGCAGGAAAAAACTGTGGCAGCTGGTCGGCAAGTGGTTAACCACTTCAATGGAATGTAATAAGCCCAGAGGATGCCTGCAAAGCTTGGGGCCTGAGGTGTCCCACCGTGCACTTTAAATCTTCAGACTACTAAACATTTGCAACCTTGACCTTCTATGAGAGGCGTAAACCTGAGGAACTCAGATTCCCAAACTCTAGGCTGATGTCCTTACCCAAATTCACAGTGGAGATGCAGAAGATACATCGATGCACACAGTCTAGGCCTCTTCCAAAATAGTACTAAATGTAACCTTTTCTTCCCTGCTAGACACCGAGTACAGGATGTCAAAAGAGTAAAGCAGCCCCACCAAGAAAGCCAAATCTTAGAATTCAGTAATTAACATGTTCTAGGCACCATGGGCAAAAAATAAAATAAAAAAGTTAGAGGTAGATTTAGGACACCTCCAACATGGAATTTTGTGTTATTTTCTTCTCTAAAGCGGCACATCTGTACAGCAAAGCAGACGTCTAGAAATTGAAAAAAAAATGCTGTATAAATTGCTAGTCAAATGACAACGCCTGGAAGCTATGCTTTGTAAACATCAATCATCTTATACCAGATGAGAGTCTGGGGTAGAGGTTAATGGGGGGGCCCCCACATACAAAACTATTTTGGGGTTCCCCTTAAAACTACATACCAGACTCAATCCTTGAGGTTCTGGTATGAAGGGCAAGTAAGAGCCAATGCAAAAAAAAAAGTCTCATCTGGGTCTATCACAGCAACTAATCAGCTTTTAATTTTTTCTCCACAGCGCTTAGAAAATGTCAATTTAAAGGCCGATATATATAACCAATTCCTCTATTCATGCAATACTGTGCAAAAGGATGAATCTCCCACTGTGGCTGTATTTAATGACTGGCCTTGCTGGTTGTCAGAAGGTCCAAACAGCAACTGCAATTCATAGGAAAAATTCTGCCTGCTCTTCTACATTTCAATCAAAAGATGCAGGGCAGAAGGTCGCGGTTCTACAGGAAAAAGACCCGATTCGAATAGTTTATAGTCAGCTTATAGTATTAGCTCCAGTAAAATTTGAGATATTCCATTCACACAGCACACCTTTATGATAAACAAAATAAAGTGGTTTTAATGGCTGAAGGTTGTTATTACCTTCATTCATTCTATGCATTAAAAGTAAAAAAAAAAAAAAAAACACACAAAAAAAGCCCTTCAGTATGCAACTCCCCCCAAAGCCCCCCTCCCACCCTTTAATACTTACCCAGGCCCGATCACTATCCAGCAATGTGCATGAAAGCAGCTGCTCTCCCAGGTATCTGCATCATTGGCTGAGAGACAGCCGTGGGAGCCCCATTTAGTGTGCCGTATGGACACAGGATGGTTCTCGGAAGCGAACACGAAAAAGTGTCCCTATTGAAAAGTGGCTTGCTATGGGGCCAACTCAAGCCAGGAGCACCAGAGACCTGAAGGATTGGGGCTGCTTTGAGCAAAACTATTGCACAGAGCAGGTAAGTAGAACATATTTAAAAAAAAAATATATCACTTTAAGGGTTATAAGGGTTATTTTGCAGACTATCTTCAGGGAGATTAGACACTAGCAAAGGAACTTTGTTAGAGCCACACGCTTAAATTCCACCTACTCAGACTACAGTTTTTTGGTGACCACAAGACAGAGGGGATGGTTCCGTGTCCTGTACTGTAATCCAAGATAAGTAAATTATAGCTACAGTATCTCACAAAAGTACACCCCTCACATCTATGTAAAAAATGTTTATCTTCTTATTTTCCGACTGAAGAATTGACACTTTGCTGCAATGTAAAGTAGTGAGTGTACAGCTTGTATAACAATAACTTTGATGTCTCCTCAAAATAACAGTCATTGAGGTCTAAACCACTGGCAACAAGAGTACACTCCTAAGTAATTAATCATCTTATATAGTATATATATATATATACTCTTCATGTGACAACACTGAAGAAATTACCCTTTGCTGCAATGTAAAGTAGTGAGTGCACAGCTTGTATAGTAACGCGACAGTCATGTCTAAACTGTAGGCAGCAAAATGAGTACATCCCTAAGTGAAAATGTCAAAATTGGGCTCAAAGTGTCAATTTGTGTGGCCACCATTTTCCAGCACTGCCTTAACCCTCTTGGGCATAGAGTTCACCAGAGCTTCCCAGAACGCCACTGGAGTCCTATTCCACTCCTCCATGACAAAATCATTGAGCTGGATGTGAGAGACCTTGCGCTCCCCTCCTTCTGTTTGAGGATGCCCCACGGATGCTCAATAGGGTCTGGAGACATGCTTGGCCAGTCCATCTTTACCCTCAGCTTCTTTTGCAAGGTAGTGGTCATCATTGATGTGTGTTTGGGGTCGTCACGTTGGAATACTGCCATGCGGCAGCAAAAGTGAGTACACCCCTAAGGGAAAATGTCCCAATTGGGCTCAAAGTGTCAATAATTTGTGTGGCCACCATTTTCCAGCACTGCCTTAACCCTCTTGGGCATGGAGTTCACCAGAGCTTCCCAGAATGCCACTGGAGTCCACTTCCACTCTTCCATGACAACATCATTGAGCTGGATGTGAGAGACCTTGCGCTCCCCTCCTTCTGTTTGAGGATATCCCACAGATGCTCAATAGGGTCTGGAGACATGCTTGGCCAGTCCATCTTTACCCTCAGCTTTTATTGCAAGGTAGTGGTCACCATTGAGGTGTGTTTGGAGTCGTCACGTTGGAATACTGCCATGCGGCCCTGTCTCCGAAAAAAGGGTATCATGCTCTGCTTCAGTATGTCACAGTACATGTTGGAATTCATGGTTCCCTCGATGAATTGTAGCTCCCCAGTGCGGCAGCACTCATGTGGCCCCAGACGACGACACTCCCACCACCATGCTTGACTGTAGGCAAGACACATTTGTCTTTGTACTCCTCACCTGGTTGCCGCCACACATGCTTGACATCATCTGAACCAAATATGTTTATCTTGGTCTCATCAGACCACAGGACATGGTTTCAGTAATCCATGTCCTTAGTCTGCTTGTCTTCAGCAAACTGTGGGCTTTCTGGTGCATCTATAGAAGAGGCTTCCTTCTGGGAGGACAGCCATGCAAAACCATTTGATGCAGTGTGTGGTGTATGGTCTGAGCACTGACAGGCTGACCCACCATGCCTTCAACCTCGGCAGCAAAGCTGGCAGCATTCATACATCCATTTCACAAAGACAACCTCTGGATATGATGCTGAGCACGTGCACCCAACTTCTTTGGTCGACCATGGCGAGGCCTGTGAGTGGAACCTGTCTTTTTAAACCATTGTATGGTCTTGGCCACCATGCTGCGGCTCAGTTTCAGGGCCTTGGGAATCTTCTTATAGCCTAGGCCATGGGTCTTCAAACTACGGCCCTCCAGTTGTTCAGGAACTACAATTCCCATAATGCCTAGTCATGTCAGTGTGTTACAATGCCTCATGGGATGTGTAGTTCTACAACATCTGGAGGGCCGTAGTTTGAGGATCCCTGGCCTAGGCCATCTTTATGTAGAGCAACAATCCATTATTTCAGATCCTCAAAGTTCTTTGCCATGAGGTGCCATGTTGAATTTCCAGTAAGAGAGCGCGATAACACCAAATTTAATATACCTGCTCCCCATTCACACCTGACCCCTTGCAACACCAAAGAGTTACATGACACCGGGGAGGGAAAATGGCTAATTGGGTCCAATTTGGACATTCACATAGGGGTGTACTCACTTTTGTTGCCAGTGGTTTAGACATTAATGGCTGTGTGTGGAGTTATTTTGAAGTGACAGCAAATTGACACTGTCATACAAGCTGTACACTCACTACTTTACATTGTAGCAAAGTGTAATGTCTTCAGTGTTGTCACATGAAAAGGTAAACAAATATTTACAAAAATGTGAGGGGTGTATTCACATCTGTGAGATAATGTACATCAAAATCCTAATCATAAAGTACAGGGCATGGTCATAAACCATGTACATTGTTCCAAGCAATAATCAGAGGTGGGCAAAAAAAAGCAAATGCCAACATACCTACAAAAATAAGGGTAAGAGAAAATGTTCAGAAAACAGCTTGAAGCACCTTCTGGACAAAGCTTGCACGAGTTAAGGCCTAAACTAGGTGGTAGCCTTGAACATCTGAGAAATAGGTGCTATATGAGTAAACCCCAATAGCCCTGACTACATGTAAGCAGTGCAGGAAAAATTTCCTTGGCATGTTTTTGAGAAGAAAAAAGTGTGAAATTTACATACACTTGGGGCTACCCAAAACTTTATTGGAGGGGGGGGGGGGGGGGGGATGTTACAACTGTCCTGCAACAAAAACTTTAATTCCTGCAATTGCAGGTTTTCTTCCTCAATTTCATTAAATACATACCATGCCTAATGACTTGCAGATTCCTTGGAAAATGCTCATAGTGTTCCGCAGGGACAATCCTTTCCCTTAACTCGAGGGATTAAGCTAGCCTCTACGTACAACTCCAAAAATATTACATTCCATATATTTATATATTTTTCAGATATTTTATTGCGTGTGCCTTAAACAGCAGTGGAATATCTGTTGTATAGATATGCTCTGATTGTCCCTATGGAACACTACACAAACTTCCTCCTGTTCAATCCCTTCATCAATTTGATACGTCATTATGAAATGGCAATATTAAATAAAAAGCCAGCGTATAGGGTATCAAAAACCTTTCTAAATAAGGAAACTTAAGGGGGTTGGAAGTAGACTTAAAAAAAGAAAGTATATAATTCTAGAGTGATCAATTATAATTGGTAGGTAATAATGATATATAAAGTCCCAATGGAATAGTAATAGGATTTTATGAGGTGCTAGTGACTAGTCATGATACACAGTACAAATATTGTATAAAAAATATATATTTTATTGTAAATACAAAAGTCTATAGAAATAAATACATAAAAGCAATCATCTCCATACAGATGTTCAACACTTAACGTTCCACATGTTCCGCCTTTTGGCTTCCACAGGAACGAATGTGAACATTTTCTGTAGTAATCTAGGAGACCAAAGAGTTAATCTGCACACATGGACAGTGTTCAGAGTTTGATTTATGTTAGTTCGGAGCCACAGGTCAGGTACAACTTCTGAGGGGGGAGTTGAAGCAGTGATCCTATTGGATAATCCTCCAGTGAGGAGTATATCATCACTCATAAAACATATGGCCCTTATAAAAAAAAAAAAAAGGAAAAAAATCTTTGTGTTCCGAGATTGTCTATCACTCGTGGCATAGTCTGGGAGCTTGTGTATTCATACATATTCACAGCTGCAGGTTCAGGGATCTTGTTGGGTGTATTTAGCATGACTCTACATACACAAATCTCATTTATAGGTTGAAGGTATTGGTAATATCCTGTGTTTGCAGCATCACATGGAGAGCCACCAAAGTCAGATAGTATCTGCGTCCAGCTGTTTTAACCTGTTGAGATCCGCGCTATAGTCGAATGACTGCTCTAGCGCTGATCTAATTTGTCAACATGCCGTCAAACTGACGGCCTGTCACTAGTACATTCCCCGCGCGCGCTCCCGAGCGCGCGGCGGGGAAATTCTGTGCTGGCCGTGTCCCTTGGACACAGCCAATCACAGATCACGGTGAACGGCCAATCAGAGTGGCCGTTTGCTATGCGATCTGGGCGGCCAATGAGAGATGATCTCAAATGTAAACATATGAGATCATCTCTCATTGCCGCTTCTCCCTCCTCACACAGAGTCAGCGTGTGAGGAGGGAGACGGATCTGTGAGTGATACAGTGTAAGTGAAAGTTAAAAGCGATATTGTGCCACCCCAGTGCCATCCCAGTACTGTCCCAGAGCCATCCCAAAGGATCTGTGTCCACCCGTGCCAATTTGCGCAGTGCCAGCTTGTGCCGCCAATCAGTGCCCGCCTGTGCCGCCAATCAGTGCCCGCCTGTGCCGCCAATCAGTGCCCGCCTGTGCCGCCTCATCTGTGCTGCCCCAGTGCCACCTGTGCAATTAGTGCACATCTGTGCCACCTCATCAGTGCCCATCTGCTCCGCCAATCAGTGCCCGCCTGTGCCGCCTCATCTGTGCTGCCTCAGTGCCACCTGTGCAATTAGTCGGTGCCCATCTGATTCACCTCATCAGTGCCTGTGCCGCCAATTAGTGCCCGCCACCATGTCAAAAAGAACCTATTCCCTGGAGGAGGCATACCAAATCCTTTCCGCGCCCAACGAGAGCAACATGGAGCTCACTCTTTCTGATTCTATTTCCAATTCGGATTCGGAGTCCGACGTCAATTATGAGCCAGCCCCCAGTAGCGGAACACTGAGTGACTCCGAGGAGGAAGACAGCCGGCCCGCTAAGCGAAGGCATTCTGGTCAGGAGGCAGTGCCATCCACAAGCACCGCAGTGCCATCCACAAGCACCGCAGTGCCATCCACAAGCACCGCAGTGCCATCCACAAGCACCGCAGTGCCTCGGCAAGAAAGGCCAAGGACCCATGCCGGCCTTCCCTATGCCCTTCAGAACCCCTTGTGGCTTCCTCCAAATTCCGGAGAAGCCAACATTCCCCCTTTCACAACCCAGCCAGGAGTCCAGGTAGACACCGAGAATTTTTCCCCAATTGATTATTTTAACCTCATGTTCACAGAGGACATGCTATCCGAAATTGTGGCCCAGTGCAACCTATATGCACAGCAATTTATTGAACAAAATCCCACATCCTATTATGCCCGTCCTTTCCAGTGGAGAGACCTTACGGTGGAGGAGTTGAATTTTTTTTAGGCCTCACATTATGTATGGGACTCAACCCAAAAAACGCTTCACGTGCCGTTTGGTCCAAAAACCCAATCTACCACATGCCAATCTTTTCCAGTGTAATGCCCAGATCCCGATACTACCTCATCATGAGATTCCTACATTTTAATGATAATACCCAGTGTCATCCCCGAAATCACCCAAATCACGACAGGCTTTTTAAAATTCGGCCCTTACTGACTTATTTTTCTGAGAAATTCCCCCAATTGTATACCCCGGACCAACACATCTGTGTGGATGAGTCCCTTGTGAAATTTACTGGCAGGCTTCAAATCAAACAATTCATCCCCAGCAAAAGAGCCCGATATGGGGTGAAGATATATAAATTGTGTGACCGAGTCACAGGATACCTGTATGCCTTCAGAGTGTACAAAGGCAAGGACACCCAGCTGAATCCCTCTAATTGCCCAGACTACTTGGGATCAAGTGGCAAAATTGATTGGGAACTAATCACCCCCCTATTGGAAAAGGAATATCATCTGTACGTGGATAACTTCTATACCTCCCTTCCCGTTCCACAACCTGCACCAGAAGAAGACGCCAGCATGTGGCACCATCAGAAATAATCGGAAGGGCTTTCCTCAAAGTCTTGTAAAAAGAAAACTAAAAAGAGGAGAATCAGCAAGTCTGCGAAATAAGGAGGTCCTGGCAGTGAAGTGGAAGGACAGAAGGGATGTTCACATGCTATCTACCATCCACAATGACACCGTCATTGAAACCCTCAGAAGGCGTGGCACCACCATCCGAAAGCCCACCTGCATCCAGGACTATAATTTGTTTATGGGCGGAGTTGACTTCAATGACCAGATGCTTGAACCCTATCTTGCCATAAGGCGGACGTACCATTGGTACAAAAAAGTTGCCATTTTTTTTTTTCAATTGGCCATATATAATTCATATGTAATTTACCGCAACTCCACCCAAAACCCCAAACGCTTCCTTGGTTACCAAGAGGACCTTATCACTGCCCTTATTTTCCCGAACGATGCACCCCAAACCATCCGATCTGATGTTTTAAGTCGTCTCGCCGAGCGTCATTTTCCCGGTAAAGTCCCTCCCACAGAAACAGGCCGGCGACGTCAAAAAAAATGTAAGGTGTGTACCAGTCAAGGAATCAGACGAGACACATCTTTCCAGTGTGCTGATTGCCCTTCAAAGCCTGGCCTCTGTCTAACTGACTGTTTTCGGCGTTACCATACCAAACTAAAGTATTAATCCTCCGTTCCTGCCTTCGCACACCTTCGCACCCCTTATGCCACTGCCTGCTCTGTAACTGACCCCGGCTTGTTTTTTGACCACGATTCTGCCTAACGATTCTGTAATACCTCTGCCTGATCTGGAACTGATCCTGGACTGTTTGACCATGCCTTTTGCCTGCCCCCTGGACTGATCTTGTACCCTGCTACTGGACTAGTGGGATACAACACAGGGGTCTCACATATGTGAGGGGCTCCAGAAAAGTTTTTCTGGATGAAGAAAACATTTTTTTTTTGTTTTCTCATTCTAGATTAGGGTCTGGTTGCCCGGAGGCTTCAAAGAGATTTGGGTGGAAGAAGCCTCTACCCCTGTCCCCATTCTGTCCTGAACGAGGCCCTCCTTCTGCCTGCTGCCTGTAGGACCTATGCCATCATGCCTCTGCCTGTTGCATGAACTGACCACCTGCACTAACCCTGACGGGACAGTATCCCTGCCTGGACATTTGTGTATGTCGTTGCAGACCAAGTCCCTGACTGCTGCCTGGACCAGTGCTATACTGCTGTGTAGAACTGCGCTACTATTACCACAGCTAATCTTTTGTTTAGGCTTTACTCAGCATAATGTATTTTGGGGTGTAACTCTTGGTATGTGCATGCTATGTGTCTCTGGAACACCCGACGGTGTTCCTTGCATGTTGGATCTCTGTATGTGGACAGGCAGTGAAAAAGTCTCACACATGGGGTATCGTTTTACTCAGGAGGAGTAGCAGAATGTATTTTGGGGTGTAATTTTTGCTATGTACATGCTATGTGTTGGAAATATCTCATCAATGGACAACTTTGTGGAAAAAAAATGGGTTTTCATTTTTTTTCCACGTGTTCCAAAAACTTCTGGAAAAAAATGAACCGTTCAAAAGACTCAATATGCCTCATAGATTATATGTTGGGGTGTTAACTTTCCAAAATGGGGTCATTTTGTGGGTAATTCCATTGTACTTGTGTTCCAGGGCCTTCAAAAGTGTAATAGGTAGTCAACTAGTTAGATGTGCAATTTATGCTCCTAAAACCCCTGATGGCGTTTCCTGCATGTTGGGCCTCTGTATGTGGCCAGGCAGTAAAAAAGTCTCACACATGGGGTATCGTTTTACTCAGGAGGAGTAGCAGAATGTATTTTGGGGTGTAATTTGTGGTATGCACATGCCATGTGAGAGAAATAAGCTATTACGACAATTTTGAGAACATTTTTAAATAAAAAATAAAAATCTTAATTTTGCAAAGTATTGTGGGAAAAAATTACAACTTCAAATACCTCACCATGCCTCTTAATAAATACCTTGGAATGTTTAATTTCCAAAAAGGGGTTATTTGGGGGGCATTTGTACTTTCTTGGCTTGTTAGGGTCTCAAGAAATTAGATAGGCCTTCATTACATCAGGTGTGATCATATGTGATAATTTATTATGATTTGCACTATAGCTTGTAGACTCTAAAACTTTCACACAGACCAAATAATTTCGAAAATTTTGGGGTTATTTTTATCAAAGACATGTAGCAGTATAAATTGTGGCCAAAATTTATGAAGAAAAAAATTAATAATTTGCAAAATTTTATCACAGAAACTAAGAAAAAATATTTTTTTTTCAAAATTTTTGGTCTTTTTTTATTAATAGCGCAAAAAATAAAAAACCCAGAGGTGATCAAATACCACCAAAAGAAAGCTCTATTTGTGGGAAGAAAAGGACAAAAAAATCATTTAGGTATAGTGTTGCATGACTGAGTAATTGTCATTCAAATTGTGAGTGCTGAAAGCTGAAAAATGCTCTGGGCAGGAAGGGTGTTTAAGTGCCCAGTAAGCAAGTGGTTAATGATACGACTCCCAGACATCCCCGTCTTGATATAAAAACAAACTCGGAGAAAAAAAAAAAAACTGGCGTTTAGACTTACCAGTAACAGTGTTTCTACAAACCTTCAAGGACAACACAAGAGAAATGAGCTCCTCCCTACAGGAAACTCTTTAATCACAGCTGTTCTAAAGGCCCCACCTTACCACTCAGCCCTAGGTTGTTGTAAAGTAGCTCTCCCGACCGATTCACAAAGGTTAATGAAACACTTCGGCACTTGCCACCTAATGTATACATTCTCCTCCAACCTTAACAGGGCAAAAAATGGGCCTGCCGTCCTGGAAGGTTTGTAGAAACACTGTTACGGTAAGTCCAACAGTTTTCTCATCTCACCTTCCAGGGTGGCAACACATGAGAATAATAAAGTAATCCACAGGCCTACCATAAGGTAGGACAACTGCATGTAACACTTTGACTGAAGGCTAGGTCTTGCTGCGAAAGAACCTCCACTCGGTAGTGCTTAAACACTATTGTCCTGACTGCACGTCATATGACGTGCTGTCATAGAAAGCTGCTAGGGGCGCGCGCATCACTGAGAACCCCGTGCGTGTGCCCAGCGGCCGCGATGGCCGCTGGGCACACGCGATTGCCGAGTAACTGAGCTGGGACGTGGAGCTCTGTGTGTAAACACAGAGCTCCACATCACCGTCAGGGAGAGAGGAGACCGATTGTGTCCCTTGTACATAAACTAGAAGAAACATTTAACCCCTTCCCTGCCAGTTACATTTATACAGTTATCAATGCATATTTATAACATTGTTCACTGTATAAATGTAAATGTTCCCAAAAATGTGTCAAAAGTGTCCGATGTGTCCGCTATAATGTCCCAGTCCCAAAAAATCGCAGATCGCCGCCATTCCTAGTAAAAATATATATTTTTTTAAATCATAATTACGTCCCCTATTTTGTAGGCAATATAACTTTTGCGCAAACCAGTCACTAAACGGTTATTGCGATTTTATTTTTTAAATGGGATATTTATTATAGCAAAAAGCAAAAAATAGTGTCTTTCTTCAAAATTGACACTCTTTTTGTTTATAGTGCAAAAAATAAAAACCGCACGGGTGATTAAATACCACCAAAAGAAAGCTCCATTTGGGGGGGGGGACGTCAATTTTGTTTGGGAGCCACGTCGCACGACCGCGCAATTGTCAGTTAAAGCGACGCAGTTCCCGGAAGCTAACATTTTGTCTGGGCAGGAAGGGGGTATATGTGCCCAGTAGGCAAGTGGTTAAGGAAGGTGTCTTGGCTAGACCAGGTGGCTGCACTACGAGGAGGTTGCTAGGGCTCTAGTTGAGTGTGCTTTCAACTTTTCTGGTGCAGGTATGCCTGAGCACTCGTATGCTACAGTAATGGCTTGCCTTATCCACCTAGAGACTAAAGGTTTTGAAGCTTGAAGACCCTTTCCTTAGTCCAGAGAAGAAGACCAAGACATTAAATGCCCCCCCCCCCCCCTTCTCATTATTCGGGTTTTCACAAAAGGATGGCATGGTTATTACCTGTGTCCTATGGAATGCTGATACATTGGGCATATACAGTGAATCTGGCCCAAGGGTGGTTTTATCTGGTAAGATCAACAAAAGGGTTCTTTAACCACTTGCTTACTGGGCACATATACCCCCCTCCTGCCCAGGCACCGCGTTGCTTTAACGGACAATTGCGCAGTCGTGCGACATAGCTCCCAAACAAAATTTACGTCCTTTTTTCCCCACAAATAGAGCTTTCTTTTGGTGATATTTGATCACCTCTGCGGTTTTATTTTTTTGCGCTATAAACAAAAAAAGAGCATCAATTTTGAAAAAATATAAATATTTAATACTTGTTGCTAAAATAAATATTCCAATAAAAAAAAAAAAAAAAAATTCTGTTTAGGCAGATACGTATTCTACATATTTTTGGCAAAAAAAAATGTTGTACTCCCCGTAAAAAACATTTCTCCGAGTTCATGGACGGACACAGCAGCAATTGATCTAAGGGTTATACCACCTTCCTTTCAGAACAGCACTTCAAGTGTTAAAACACTTCTCAGTATAGCACCTCCCAGGGGGCAGGGGCCCCAGGTATATCTTTCTCTCTGCCTCAGCAGCCTCAGATTTAAACAAGTAGTACAAATAAAGGAGGGGAGGGTGCTGTGTCCGTCCATGAACTCAGAGAAATGGATTTTACGGCGAGTACAAAAATCCTATTTTCTCTTCCGTTCATGGACGGCCACAGCAACAATTGACCTTAGGGATGTCCCCAAGCAGTATCAAAAAATTTGAGGGGTGGGAAAAATACGGCAAACTAAGCTTCACCCCAAACCAGAGTTCCTCAACGGAGGAACTTCAACAGCAGCCTGCAAAACCTTGCGGCCAAAAGAGGCATCCACAGATGCACTCACATCCACCTTGTAAAACTTTGAAAATGTGTGGGTTGACGACCAGGTCGCTGCCTTACTCACCTTGTAAAACAGACACTTGATGGCGGAAAGCCCAAGAGGCATCAATCGCCCTGGTCAAGTGTGCCGTAACCAGAAAGGGAGGCGCCCGCCCCTTTAGCGCATAGGCCTGGAGCATGACCCGTCTGATCCACCCGAAAATGGAGGCCAACGAGACCGCCAGACCTTTCTTAGGACCAGTCACTGACACGAACAGTGAGTCCGATCTCCGGGAAAGGAGCCGTAGCAGACAAATACGCACGTAGGGCTCGCACCACGTCCAAGGAATGTAACGTGGTCTCCGAGTTCTTCGGCTGAAGACATAAGGATAGTAAAACAATGTCCTCAATGTGAAAAGCCGAAACAACCTTCGGAAGGAACGATGGCACCACCCTATCCTTGTGGATGACCAATTAAAGAGCCTTGCAAGACAAGGCCGCCAGACCAAAAACTCGCCTGACCAAAGGAATGGCTACTAGTAAGACCTACTTCTGGGACAGAGTCAACAGAGGAATCTCACGAATGTCCTCAAAGGGAGCCTTCGAAGCACCGAGAGGACTAAATTCAAGTCCCATGGCAGCGGTGGACGCACAGGATGGGCCACGTGCTTGACCCCCTGTACAAATGTACGCACCAAGGAGTGCGTCGCCAACGGTCGCTGAAAGTAAACAGCCAAGACCGAAATCTGACCCATAACCGTACTTAAGGCGAGAGCCTGAACCACTTCCCGCTGTAGGAACAGCAGAGGGTGCCATTTCATCTCTGCACACAGAGATGTAGGCCTTCCACGTACGATGGCAAATCCTACGTGAAGTAGACTTCCGTGCTCGTAGCATGGTAGAGATCACAGAGTCCGACGGACCTCGGTCCTTCAGCACCTGCCTCTCAACAGCCACGCCGTTAAAGCCAGCGACTGTAAAGCAGGGTGAGGAAAAAAAAATAAAAAAATCGGACCCTGCGACAGATTTACTCTCAAGGGTAGACACCAAGGGACGTCTGCCACCAGAAGCACCAGGCCCGCGTACCAGGGGTGGCGTGGTCAATCCGGAGCAACCAGGATTGTTGGTATCCCTGCCGCTTCCACTCTGCGCAACAGGCGAGGGAGAAGCTTCAGAGGAGGGAAGGTGTAGATTAGGCGATGTTGACCCCACGGTGCCACCAACGCGTCCGCCCAAGGGTCTCTTGACCTGGCCACGAAACGTGACAACTTCCGATTGAGATGGGACACCAGAAGGTCCACGTCTGGAGTGCCCCATTTTTGGCACAAACTCTGAAAACACTTCCGGGTGCAACGACCATTCTCCCTGGTTCAGCGTTTGGCGACTTAGGTAGTAGGCTTGCCAATTCTGCACCCCCGGAATGTACACGGCCGACAGAAGCCAGAATGTACCCTTTGGCCCAACGGAGGATGTGCACATCCTCCGCAGCCAAGCTCCGCGTGCCCCCATGATGATTGACATACGCCACGGCCTTGGTGTTGGACTGGATCCTGACTGGACGGTCCTGCAGACCCAGAGACCACTTGGAGAGAAACAGCCCGATAGCCCGGAGCTCCAGGACAATGATTGGCAGACGAGACACCCCAGACACGCCGGAGAGGCTGGCATCCGTTATGACCACTGTCCAATAGCACGGCAGAAATAATTTCCCGGTCCGAAGTACCGGAGATGTCAGGCACCACACGAGGGAGGACCTGACCAGGCGACTCCCCCGAATCTGATAATCCAGAGGCGAAGGGAGCTTGTCCCAACGTGACAGAATCTCCTTCTGTAACACTCGAGTGTTGAAATTTGGCATACAGAAGCGCCTCGAAAGAGGCTACCATCGGACCCAGAACTCTCATGCAAAAGCGAAGTGACCACCACTTCTGGATCGGTAACCGCTGCACCGCAGATTGCAGTGTCCTGGAGCTTTTCCGGGGGAGAAAAACTTGCTGAGGAATCCAGGACCAACACCAGGTATTGCAGTCGCTGAGACGGTACCAACATTGACTTCTGGACATTCAGTAGCCACCCAAACTTTTTGGAGGAGCTGGCAGGTGATGGACACATCCTCTTCTAATTCTGAGCTTAAAGACGCTCTCAGGAGAAGGTCGTCCAGGTATCCCACGATACGATTCCGCGCTGCCTTAGCAGGGCCAGAATCGGAGTGAGCACCGCTGTGAAAACTCGTGGTGCCGAAGCCAGGCCGAAGGGGAGGGCCACAAACTGAAAATGGTCCTCTTCGACCGCAAAACGCAGAAACCTCTGGTGTTTTGCGCATATGGGAATATGCAGGTACGCGTCCTGAGTATCCAAGGACGCCAGAAAATCCCCCTGATAGAGAGCCGCCACTACAGAGCAAAACGATTCCATCCTAAATCTTTTTACTTTGACAAGAGTTGAGGGCCTTAAGGTCCAGGATTTGACGGACCCCTCGCTTTGTGGGGATTACAAACAGATTGGAGTAAAACCCCTGAAACCATTCCCTTGAAGGAACCGGTACAATCACTCCCCTGACCAGCAGATCCTGAACAGCACCTGACAGGGCCACCTGGCATTCCAGAGGAAGCTGGAGGTCGGAAGGGAGAATCTGTTTGGTGGATGTGACAAGACCCTTGCTCGCTCGCTTCCGCTCTCCCGACACTCCTCTGCTACTATTGGATGAGATTGCAACGTCTGATGGTTCAGTCATCCAAGGCTCCGGGATCCGAACTACAGCTATGTGCCATTCGAGATCCATTAGAACAGACACCAGGCTGGCTGTATGCAAGTTCAAACAGGACTCATTTATTGAAAGTACGCAACACACTTTTATACAGAATTTGGAACATCCCGCCCCCAACAACCGTTTTCCTATTGGTCAATTGTAAAGTACATTTGTGGTTCCCACTCAGGTTCTCTTCCATGCAAATGAGGACTTCAAAATGACGCAGCCGAGATTGGTCAGATAGTTTGAATACTTTTTTTTATCTTAATTTCTCTTTATTGTTTTTTCTTCTGATAAACATTTTAAGTAGTTACACACTGTTGATACAATTAATTTAGTGCACCTTTACATCTACGTATAAACAACCATATATTGTGCAGATTCATTATTTACTAATGTGCCCCCTCCCACCCCTCTCCCCCCCACCCTCCCTTAATAGAAGAAAAAACAGGGTACAGAAGGAAGGAGGAAGTATCCTAGTCTGGATTGTCTATTAGTTAGTTCAAAGGAATAGTTAGGGTAAAGGAGAAAAGGTCCGGGTAGCACATCAAGGGGACTAGCTTGAAGCAAATGGGATTTCCCTCCCTTGTTGTTCTCTTGTTCAGAGGGAGCTGTAACCAGACCTATGGTCGGGGGATTCACAAGCCCATACAGCGGTCACCTCTCTAGTGGGAAACCCATTTCTCTTAGACAGGGGCTCCATATTCTTGTAAATTTATTGTAGTTTCCTTGTCTAATGAGGGCCACCCTCTCACACCAGATCAGGACATTGATAGTTTGAACCCAGTTCTCAACAGATGGAGGAGCCTGTGCTTGCCACCTCTGTGCTATCAGCTTCCGAGCCTGGAATAGACACCTAAGTGCGCTTTCCAAAGCTCCAGCCGGGACTCTATGATCTTCCATACCTCCTAACAAGCAAGTTCTAACTTCTGGCTCTAGAGAGGTCTTGAAGATTTTATTGATCCTGTTTATCACTTCTATCCAATATCTGAAGAGCTTGGGACATCTCCAGAACATATGAATAAGATCCCCCAGTGACTTACATCTAGGGCATTCATCGCTCTGTTTCCACCCTAGTACAAACATTTTTCTGGGAGTGTGGTAAACCCGGTGCAGTAGAAATAAATGGGATAACCTCTGAGCTGGAGCAATTGACACCAATGCCCCCCTATATAAGATCTCATTCCACTGTTCCGAGGTTGGCACCCCAATGTCTTTCCCATCTTTCTCGACTCTTAGAAACCCCCGTTTGACTTATAGCTTTAGTACCCAATTTAGCATACAGTGCAGAAATTTGGCCTTTCGTGGCATTGGTTTGAATCATCTTGAGGAGCGCAGGATTATGGGTTCTAGCTAGTGGGTGGGTCTTAAACCGAGTTTGGAGGGCATGTCTAATCTGTACATAGTTAAAGGTTTTATTTGGTATGTTAAATTCTTCTTTTAATTTTGCAAACATTTTAATAAGATTACCATCATACATATGTAGCAGCCGTATTCCCCGATTCTCCCAAACTTTAGGGATTTCTATATCCTTAATTTCTATTAAATTCTTATTGTGCCAGAGAGGGGTAAACTCAGTTATTCCGGTGTATCCCAAGAGAGCTTTCGTATTTTGCCACAGTTTATTAATTAGCTTTATAGTCGGGCATTGATAATGGAATGAGCCTGCTTCCATTGCTTCTATTACTGTTTTGTGTGGAGCCCTTGATAGCATTAATCTAAAGCAGTTATTGCCTAGGTTTTGATTACCACAACCCACTCGGTGCTGGAGCTGAGATGCCAAAAAATATGTTCTTGGGTGTGGGACCGCCATCCCTCCTTCCCTAACCGGGAGCTGCATCGTCTGCAATCTAATTCTAGGCTGGCCCCCTTTCCACATCAAGTCCCTAAACAACGCTTCAATTCGTCTAAACCACGTTTGGTTTACCCAGACCGGAGAATTGTGCAGAACATATATCTGGGGGAGCCAGATCATTTTTATCAAGTTACATCTCGGATAGTTTGAATACTAGTACTGATATGTGTATTGAGACAGAAGCCCCAGGGTAATCAATGTACACAATAGCCCGGTAGTTTGAATAGAAAGGCTGCTATGTGAATTGAGACAGAAGCCCCAGGGGGAAATCAATGTACACAACAGATAGACACAGAACAATGCAGCTGTCTGGGGAGGGAGTTAGCCTTAAGACAGAGAAGAAGACCCCCCACTGTGTAACAGATTTCAAGTAGAAACACTTCTGCCTTCCAAGGTCCATGAGAGTGGACCATAGAGAAACTATCTTGTACCCCGAGGAAACTACCTCGCAAACCCAGCGGTCAGAAAGGAGGGACCTCCACCGAGCCGCGAATCCGTAAAGTCAGCCCCTACCCCAGTGTCGGGCGGGGGCAGACCCTTCATGCAGAAGCAGGCTTGTCCATAGGCTTGTTGGGCTTGCAGTACCAGGTGTGCTTTTGACCTTCAGTGGGCGCCTTAGAACCCTGAAAAACATTTCCTGCCGCACCTGGGGGGGTGAAAAAAATGCTTGGGGGAGGTAAAGGAGGGACCCTGCTAATGACGAGGCTCCTTACTCTTCCCAGATTGTGGGAGCAGAGTGCTCTTACCCCCTGTAGCATCTTTTATGATGTCATCCAGGGACGCCCCAAAAAGCCGTTCACCCTTAATAAAGGGCAAGTCCTTAAGGACTTTTTAAAGGATTGGTCCGCAGACCAACACTGCCACACAAGGCGGCATAGTACCACCGCGAAGGCCCTGGAGAGCAAGGGGAGCGTATCCAGGGCCGATTCACAGACAAACTACAGGCCCTGCACCAACTGGTCAGCCAGGCCCACACAGAGCTCAGGAGCATTATGCGCCTTCAGCTCCTGCAGCAGGGACTTTTCCCGCTCGGTAAGTGTCTGACACAAGAGCTCTAGCCAAAACCGGTCTCACTGCCGACCCCACTACTGTGAACATGGAGCGGGCCACAGCCTCAGCTCTCCTATCTGCGGGGTCCTTAAAGGCAGGAGCCCCTTCCACAGGTAAACGCGGTAGACTTGTTCAGTCTGGACACAGGGGGGTCCACTGACGGAGGAGAGACGCTTTTTTAAAAAAGTCTTTCTCAAAAGGATAATGGACCGCAAAGTATTTTGGGACAGCAAAAACTTTCTGCGGCCGATACCATTCCTTGTATAATATTTTTTCCAGATATGGAACACAAGGAAACACTGGTGCGGTGCGGGGCGGCTTGCGGAACCCAAAAGGGACCGGCACATCCGATGCCTCCGCCGAATCCTCAAGTTTCTGAGTATCCCGCACCGCAGTGATAAGAGCTCCAACAAACGCCTTATCATGCGCTGACCCTGAAGCAGAGTCATCCTCACTGACCGTGTGGGCTAAGCCTGCATCATCTGACATAACAGAACCAGAGCCAGACGCAGCAGCAGGGTCTGGTTCCGTGTCAGGGCCATCCCCAGAAACAGGGGCAGGGAGCGGGTGCTTTTTACCCCCCTTCTGGCCACTTGTCACTTTAATCCTGGCGATAAACACATAAAGGACTGCCGTCATGGGCTCTACAGAGACCGTAGGGGCAGGGGCACCAAGGGTTAACTCAGGCATGGATGGGGTAAAAGCCTCTGGTTCAAACTCCATGCTGACCCACCGCTTTGCCGCCCTAGTACTGCAAGGCAGAGACCCACAGGCCACCCTCCCGGCCGCAAAACAGAGCAGGGGACCCCCAGGGGACTCACTACCCGAACAGGCTGAAATGCTAGCTGAAGCGCTGTCCGTGCTCGCGGGCTTTAGCGACGTTATTGCAGGCACTAGAGGCCAAGATTTTCCCAAGATGGCCGCCGGAATGCAGGAAAAAGCATGTGGGCCACAAGAAAATGGGCGCCGATATACAAAAACCCGGGCTCTGGCAATTAACGTGTTAAACAGTAACACACAGTAAAAAACACAGCCCAGCACACACAGCACGCCCAAAATAATAAAAAAAACAGCACCTCACAGTAGCACAGCCCCCGGCAGTAACAAAGCCCCAGACGGACCCCCCCCCTTGCAGCCGCCACCCAGAATGGGGAAGGAGGGAGAGGAAGGGGTGCACCCTCATTCGACCTCCCCAGGAACGCACCACCTTGCCAGGGCAAGGGGACACTACTTGCCCATCCTGCGACCACCGGCTGGAGGCATTCCAGACAGAACCAATGTCCGCTTAACAGCATGGCTGTCGGTCCGGCACACTGTGACAAGGCCATAGAGACCAGTCATATGTGTGCCCTATAACACGTAGTTCACCGGCCACCCCTGGAGTAACGGGGTATGTCGTGGACGGCCCAGAGCGTAGCTAAGGCCCGGCACACGCTCGATGGCTGAACATCGGGGGAATACAAGGATCGAGGATCCAGCCCGTCACCCAGTCGATTGTAGATCCCAGGATCCAAAAATGCAGGAAAAAAACAAAAGCGGAAAAAAAAAAAATCGCAAAAAAATTCCAGAGCACATGGATTCCAGAAAGGCCATGTCTTTAACGCTAGGCAGAAAAAAACAGGCTGCTGAGGCAGAGAGAGATATACCCGGGGGCCCCGCCCCCTGGGAGGTGCTATACTGAGAAGTGTTTTAACACTTGAAATTCTGTTTTTTCTGTCTAGTCTCTCCTGAAAGGAAGGTG
Source organism: Rana kukunoris (assembly GCA_029574335.1). Taxonomy (NCBI): domain Eukaryota; kingdom Metazoa; phylum Chordata; class Amphibia; order Anura; family Ranidae; genus Rana; species Rana kukunoris. The sequence continues at coordinate 93,335,453 of CM056054.1, forward strand.
GTATAACCCTAAGGTCAATTGCTGCCGTGTCCGTCCATGAACGGTAGAGAAATCGCAATAAGCGACTGCGCAAAAGTTATAGCGCCTACAAAATAGGGGACAGAATTTTTTTTTTTTTACACTAGTAATGGTGGCGATCTGCAATTTTTATTGGGACTGCGACATTATGGCGGACACATGGGACACTTGACACATTTTTGGCACCACACTTATAAAGCGATCAGTGCTATAAATATGCACCAATTACTGTATACATTTAACTGGCAGGGAAGGGGTTAACACCAGGGGGTGAGGAAGGGGTTAAATGTGTAGCCAATTGAGTGTTCTAACTGTAGGGGGAGGGGACTGACTGGAGGAGGTGACCAATCTGTGTCCCTATGTACAAGGGACACAGCAGCGCTCTCTTCTCTCCCTGACAGGATGTGGATCTGTGCGTTTACACACAGATCCACGTCCTTGTCTGTGTAATTGCCGATCGCGGTGCCTGGCGGACATCGTGGCCACCAGGCACGCGCATCGGCATCTCAGATGCGGCGTGCGCTGCCCAGTGGCCGGAGGCTGCATATAGACGGCCTGCCGGCAATTGGGATCCACCCTGCGGCCGTAGAAAGTCGTCAGGGCGGCAGGAAGTGGTTAATGAATAGACCCTGCAAGTCTCCTACCCTTATAGCTGTAGTGATCGCTAGGGGGGAAGGTTAATTTTATGGTAAAAAGCCTTAGATTAAACTTCCAAAGGGTCATAGGGGCCTCTAGAACCCTTGTTCGATCCCAGGGCAGAAATCTATCTTGTGACTGGAGTAGCCCAATCTCTGGCCACCAAAAATCTTTTCATTAAAAGGTTCCTTCGTTATTCTAGCTTCAAGAAAAACTGAAAGAGCTGCCATTTGTACCCGAAGAGTGTTGACAGCCACACCCTTCTCCACTCCATCTTGAAGAAACTCCAGGATCACAGGAACAGAGGTGGAAACAATTTGTTTTCTATTACACCAAGTACAAAAGTTTTTCCATACTTTAAAACATTTTACAGGCTTCCTGCGCAAGAAGAGTGCATCACTCTCAGCAACCTTTACCCCCCGAGGATCTGGCACTCACCAGGCTGTCGGATGAAAAAAACAACTCTGGTCTGGGGTGCAGCACTGCACACAGAGAGGGTCTGGGAGCTTCCAGGGAGGCGCTACTCACAGCGCCACAATGAGTCCACTAAGAGTAGGCTTGAAGACTGGCAGAGTTTCTGAATGACTTGTGGAATACATGTCGGGGGGGAGCATAAGCCAACTGGAAGTTACAGCTCTGTGCTAGGGCATCTAGGCACTCTGACTCTTTCGAGAGACTTGTTTTTTTTACCAACACTCTGTTTCTTTCACGCAAGGGTAGGCAACCTGGGGACCTCCAGCTGTTGTGGAACTACATTTCCCGTAAAGGAATGAAAGGCTGGTAGTTACAATTACTCCCAGAGGCATGATGGGGCTTGCCTACCCCTGCTTTAACTGGTTCAGAGATCTCTTCAGTGGCATAAATGGCTTGAAGGAGTCCCTCCAAGTCCTCTAGGCCCAAAAAGGTGTCGGCTTAACCTAATGTCTTCCACCTCATTATCCAGACCTATATCAGCTGCCTCCTCTCAACGGGGCTCAGATTTTGCCCGTCTTTTTGCTTCCTCCATCACCTCTTCTTCCCTGGTCTGAACCAAAGGAAGTGCGAGAGAATGGCAAAAAAAACACTTGGTCCTCTTTAGGGTGAGTTCCTCTGAGTCTACCACCTGAGGTGTGGGGTGCAGAGCTGCAGAGGGACTGAATAGTGCCCAACATTTCCTCTTGAACAGATTTAGAAAATCTTTCATTAATCCTGAGGCCTCTTTCCCAGCCAGTTTGTTAATACACCGATAACAAAATGGCTTGGTGTGGGATTTAGACAATCTTTCACTGCAATTACTGCACTTTTTAATGGCACTAGTGCTAGTGGATGAAGAAAGTAGTCAGAGACCTCTTGAGCTCCGCTTTGGGGATCTGCAAGAGAAGAGGAAAACCACCAACAGTCAATTCTTCCTGCCCCCTTTATCATGGCTGCAGGCACCACCACAACAGAGGTGGAAGCATGGGGGGTTTACCAGGGATAACCAAGGTATTGGTCTGGTGTCAACCCTCAAAAAAGGTTAACGGCACTTACCCGGCCACGACTTGCACTTGCCTACAGCCACCTGTGCGTTTTTTCCATCCTTCACCATGAGGTGTGTCCTGGCAAACTTTCAGGTCCTTGCAGCTCGCTGAGCCCTGATGAGACAGGCGTGCATCAGCCTCTGCAGCCACGTGGTCCGGCGTCTGACGCTTTAAACCCACTTCCTGGGTCGCATTGGGCATGATCCAGCCTCTTCATGCTTCGATCTTAAAGTTTCAACTACAAAGCGAGGGTTGGAGAGCTCCAAGTCCTCACTTTGGTGTCTTACATTGATTGGACGCCAACAAAATGTTGTCCGCTGCATGCAGGAGAAGACCCGAGCTGCTGAGCACCATGGGAATGATACACCCGTACAGCCTGCACAATGCTGCTGGGGGAACGACCTGTGAAAAGCTCTGGAGGCTGCAGGTTAGTGCGGCCCTCACCGACGTTCCTAAACCTGGGTGCCTTCTGACTCAGTCTTCTGGTCAAAGAAAAAAAAAGTATGTTTCGCTGTGGGGGAAACAATCAATACTGGAGGGACAAGGGGTAAGGTGGGGCCTTTTAAACAGCTGTGATTTGATTGTGTTTCCTGTAGGACGGAGCCCATCTTTCATTTGCTGCCGTTCTGGAAGGCGAGATGAGAAAAGAAAATGTACTGCATTATGTGTAATCTGAACCTTCTACCTGAGGTATTTAATGACTTGCCGATCGCCATTACGCATATATACTGCAGAAAAAAAAGCGGCTCGGATTTGCAAACCAACACACCTGTAAGTTGGTCTGTGCACGTGGCTCTGCGGGTGCCCACTGCGGAGGCTCGTCCGGCGGGTTTTTCATACTCTGTGTGCCGGCCATCCGCAATTGCTGTAGAGGCAAAACAGGGGATCTACCTATATAAACAAAGGTGGATCCACATTTTGAGAGGAAAGGAGAGAGAACTGTTCCTAGTGATCAGGAACAGCGACCTCTCTGTACTCCCAGTCAGTCCCCCCCCCCCCCCCCCCCCCCCCAAGTTAGAAACGCCTGGAGTTAACCCATTGCCTGCCCGTGTTATTTATACAGTGATCAGTGCATTTTTATAGCACTGATCACTGTATTGGAGTCACTGGTCCCCCAAAAAAGTGTCAGTTAAGTGTCAGCTAGTGTATCCAATCTGCCGCAATATAGCAGTCACGCTACAACTGGCTGATCGCTGCCATTACTAGTAAAAAATAAATAAAAATTCCATAAATATATCCTATAGTTTTCGGACACTAACTTTTGTGCAAACCAATCAATATACGTTGAGCAAACGTTTCAAAATGGTCAGATTTTTTTGTTTATAGTGCAAAAAAATTAAAACTGCAGAGGTGATCAAATATCACCAAAAGAAAGCCATTTGTGGCGAAAAATAAAAAATTTGGGTACAATGTCACGCAATTGTCACGTTGACCACTTCCGGACCCCCTGCCCACCGTCATTATACACAATCTGTTTGAAGAGGAATACTGTTATGGTACAGCTAGCTACCATAACCCCGGTATCCTCCTCTTGTCCTCTTCAGTGGGCGGTCCGCTACAAGATAAAAGTGGTCTCTGCGGCGTATACACCACAAGATCACTTACCGGAGCCATCGGCAGTGACGGAGGCGATCCGGTCTTCTACCTCACGGTGTATGGAAATGAGTGGGGGGAAGATGGTCTCAACCCGTCTCCATATCACTGCAGGGCAGAAGCAATGACAAATCGTCACTTCCATACGTCTTAGGCCCCTTTCACACTTGTACGACTTCAAAGTCGTGCGATTTTGCGGCAGCGATTTGTGATCAGAACAACTTCAACTTTGCCACAACTTTGGCTTTAACCAATGAAAACATACATGGTGTGAGGCAATCGTTTTCCTGCCACCGCAGTTCTCATTGCTGCTGCAGCAGTAGCAATGCATGAGGAATCAGAGGAGAAGCGGAGGCGGAGAAGACGGTGATATTGGGTACATCCCATCATTCCCAATCGTGAAGATAGGGGTCAATTTTGGGTCCTCTATTATGAAGAGTGAAAAGAATGTCCCCTTCATTGGTGGTCAGTGGGAAGAATGTCCCCTTCATTGGTGGTCAGTGGGAAGAATGTCCCCTTCATTGGTGGTCAGTGGGAAGAATGTCCCCTTCATTGGTGGTCAGTGGGAAGAATGTCCCCTTCATTGGTGGTCAGTGGGAAGAATGTCCCCTTCATTGGTGGTCAGTGGGAAAGAATGTCCCCTTCATTGGTGGTCAGTGGAAGAATGTCCCCTTCATTGGTGGACAGTGGGAAGAATGTCCCCTTCATTGGTGGACAGTGGGAAGAATGTCCCCTTCATTGGTGGTCAGTGGGATATTGTCTTGGTAATTTATCTTGTCTTCGTAGTTTGGGTCACACAAATCATAAATAGCACTCACGGATAAAACAGATATTTTGTCATTTGCCGCGATCATCAGAGCGAGAGCAATACTTCTATCCCTAGACGTATTGCAATGACCGCCATTTTATTCTTTAGGGTGTTAGAAAAAAAGTTATAATGTTTGGGGGTTCCAAGTAATTTTCTAGAAAAAAAAATGTTTTTGAAATTGTAAACACTGAGTCTGAAAGACAGGCTCAGTCCTTAAGTGGTTAAAGTAACGTAGTGCATGCTGTATGGAGAAATTCGTAATGAAAGGACAAATCTCCATACCCAATGAGTCCCAATGTACTTGTATATTAGCATTCATTCATCATAACCCTCTATCCAAAAATCTTTTCAGAATGCTTGCTTGTGTGTAACCCAGGGAAAGACAGCCGTCTACGGGGATAAAATGATTCTTGCCCACAGGCTTAAAGGATTTAGTGACAATACCATTCAAATTAATAATCCAAGTCAAATCTAGAAAATGTATTTCAACTTCACTGAAAGTATGTGAAACTAATAATGAGATTTAATGTTCTCACAAATATATTGATATTCCACATCACCTTGTCACAGGAACAGGACATCTAATTTTCTACTGGCAATTATATAGGTTATGTCCTCCTCCCACTTGGCCATGAAAAGTTGCAGTAGGCTGGGGGCAAATTTGATTTCCAATGCAACACCTGGTTTGCAGATATTTTTGCTGTAACCACTTGACCTCAGAAAAATGTAGCCGCCACTCTGCCTCACCATGACCAGGCCATTATTTGTGATACGGCACGGTTACTTTAACGGACAATTGCATGGCCGTGCCATGCTGAACCCAAATACAATTTATGTCCTATTTTTCCCCTCAAATAGTTTTCCTTTCGTGGCATTTGATCACCTCTGCAGACAGACCACTTTGAGAAGAAACACCAATATTTTTTTACTTTCTGCTATAAAACCTATCCAATAAAAATAAAAAAAACACACATACAAATTCCTTCATAAATTTAGGCCAATATGCATTTTGCTATATATTTTTGGTAAAAAAAATCAAATAAAAATCCGAATATCCGTATATCGATTGGCTTGCGCACAATTTGTGTCTACAAGCTATGGGATATTTTAATTTTATTTTTTACCAATAATGGTGGCGATCAGCAACTTATAGCAGGACTGATATTGTGGCAGACTTTTTGACATCAACTATGCATATAAGCGTGAAAGAAAATTGTGAAATATTGAAGGCGGTGGTGTTCATCATTTAAAGACCCTGGAATTTCTTGATTTAGACTGGACTTTGTTGTTAACCACTTCAGCCCTGGAAGAATTTACCCCCTTTCTACCAGAGCACTTTTTGCAATTCGGCACTGCACCGCTTAACCAACAATTGCACGGTCGTGCGACGTTGCTCCCACAAATAGAGCTTTCTTTTGGTGGTATTTGATCACCTCTGCGGGTTTAATTTTTTTGCGCTATAAACAAAAATAGAGCGACAATTTTGCTATAATAAATATCCCCCCCCCAAAAAAATCTAAAAAAAAAAACAAAACATTTTTTTTCCACAGTTTAGGCCGATACATATTCCTCTACATATTTTTGGTAAAAAAAATAAATAATTGGTAATAAGCGTATATTGATTGGTTTGCACAAGTTATAGCGTCTACAAAATAGATGATAGATGTATTGCATTTTTATTTTTTTACTAGTAATGACAGCAATCTGTGATTTTTATTGTGACCGACATTGCGACAGACATATCAGACACTTATATTTGTGGGACAACACAGCGATTAGTGCTATAAAACTGCACTGATTACTGTGTAAATGTGACTGGCAGGGAAGGAGTTAACACTAGGGGGCGCTGAAGGGGTTAAGTATGTTACCTTTCAGCACATGCCCCCTAGACTGCGTATATACAACCTAAACGGCTGGGAAGCCCAGGATGTCATATGATGTCCACCCAGGATAGGAAATCCCATCTGTGGACATCACATGACTATGGGCGTGTATGGAAGTGGTTAACACTAAAAATAAGCACTATCAATTTTTTAGAGATGAAGTGAGACTTAATGATATACGGGTGTTGCGATACGCTATTTTCCTATTAAACACGTAGTATACTTGTTGGAATGTTCATGCAGGATGCAATATAGGGAAGAAAATTAGAATGTCGAGGGACCAATTGACAGAGCACCTTGACAACATTAGAAAAGGGTTTAACCAATTGACCTCCCTAATATTCCAACCCCCCTCCACACCCTCTGACATTTTTTGCGATATGGCACTGCGTTACTTTAACGGACAATTACTGTACCCAAATAAAATGTATGTCTTTTCCCCACAAACAGAGATTTCTTTTGGAGATATTTGATCATGGTTTAACCACTTGAGGCCCGCGCTACCGTCAGATGACGGCAACAGCGCGGGCCTCAATATCCAACATGCCGTCATTTGACGGCATGTCTTTCTGGCGTTCCCAGCGCGCGCTGTACAGCGCGCTGCGGGGAAGCCCTGTGTTGTCCGTGTCCCTCGGACACGGCCAATCACAGATCGCGGCAAACGGCCAATCAGAGCGGCCGTTTGCAATGTGATCTGTGGGCGAATGAGAGATGATCTCTCATAGATCATCTCTCATTGCGGCTGACACAGAGACAATGTCCTGTCTCTGGAAGGGAGGAGCCCGATCTGTGTTCCTTCCTACATAGGGACACAGATCGGTCACCCCCCCAGTCACCCCCCCCTCCCCCTACAGTTAGAACACACCTAGCATACACATTTAACCCCTTCCTCACCCCCTAGTGTTAACCCCTTCAATGCCAGTCACATTTATACTGTAATTAGTGCATATTTATAGCACTGATCGCAGTATAAATGTGAATGGCGCCAAAAATGTGACAAAAGTGTCCGATGTGTCCGCCATAACGTCGCAGTAACAATAAAAATCGCAGATCGCCGCCATTTCTAGTAAAAAAAAAAATAATAAAAAATAATAATTCTCTCCCCTATTTTGTAAGCGCTATAACTTTTGCGCAAACCAGTCGCTTATTGCGATTTTTTTTTTTTTTTTTTTTACCAAAAATATGTAGAATAATACGTATCGCCCTAAACTAAAAAAAAAATGTGTTTTTTTTTTTAATTGGGATATTTATTATAGCAACAAGTATAAAATATTGTATTTTTCTTCAAAATTGTCGCTCTTTTTTGTTTATAGCGCAAAAAATAAAAATCGCACAGGCGATCAAATACCACCAAAAGAAAGCTCTACTTGTGGGGAAAAAAGGACGTAAATTTTGTTTGGGAGCCACGTCGCACGACCGCGCAATTGTCAGTTAAAGCGACGCAGTGCCGGAAGCTGAAATTTCACCTGGGCAGGAGGGGGGTGTAAGTGCCCGGTAAGCAAGTGGTTAAAAGTATTTACCATCCAAGCAATCTCTTCAGCATTATCAGAGTGAGAAATTTAAAAAGCTGTGCTACCAAGAAACCCATTAAATTTTAATCGAAGCACACAGTTACCCAACAAGTTAAATGAGGAGCTAGATATTTACACCTATTCAATACCCTTTACAGTACTACTACATTTTACAAATAGCCATGGATGGGGTTCCCTTACATTTTTACAAATACATTTATATAATTTTAGATGTAATCGTATGTAAATACATATTTTCATATTTTTATACATAAACATGGCTTTTATATACTATATATTGTATTTTTTAGAAATATGTGATACAAGATATTATACAGAACTAAAGATCTGCAGAGAGGTTAACTAAAACCCATGTTTTGAAGAGAAATTTGTACGGTATTTGGCGGCGTATAAGACGATCCCCTAATTATACTTTTTTTTTCTTTTGTTAAGATTTTTTTGCCTGTACAAGACGACCCCCCTTCCGAGGCTTTCCAACGCTTCATATTTCTTTCTTCTGGAGCCGTATTCTTCTTCCTTCTTGCTGGAGCCGTACACGGCGAGCGATGTATTCTATAAATGAATTCAAAGCTGGATTGGCAGAGGCTGTAACATCAGCGCACGCCTTTCTGACTCTCAAAGCCAATTCGAGCAGGCTACGGATTGGCAGAGGATGTTACTCCAATCCGAGCAGGCTCTGTATTCATTCAAATACATGGTTTACTGGGATTGGCTAAGCACTACATACTTTATGTAGCCAAAGCTACATACAGTATTACCGCACACCAAGCAGGCATCCGAGCAGCTGACCTGGCGTACAAGATGACCCCTGCTTTTTGGCCAGTTTTTTTAAATGGAGTATACAGTATAAAGAAGTGTCTAATAGGTTTTTAATTCGATTTCTTTAGTGTATTCTTAAACCAATTCACCATTGTATTTCTATTTTTTTGCCATAGAGATAACAAATGATCTTATTTCTTTATCACTCATTAAGTTAAGAGCTGAATTTTCTAGCTAAACCGATTGCTGCCCACTTAAAGAAATGTTTAAAAAAAAAAAAAAAAAAGTTGATAGCCATCAAAAATGCTGTAGATCATCTTATAACATCGTTAGGTCTATGGTCTCTCCTTAGACCGGTTCACCGCTCAGTTTAAGGTCATATTTTATGATAACAGATTATGTCAGTTGGGTCATTGCTTACTGTCACTGTTCTCTTGGTTCCTGCAATCTATATGTTGATACACATGTTCTGTTGGTTCACTTCAGCTACTTACTGTATTCACTGACAATGTATGCAATCTTCCTCTCTTTGTAATGTCTGTATGTATTCTCAATAAAAACTTTGTTGAAATAAAAATGCTGTAGATCACAGGTGTCAAACACAAGGCCCGTGGGCCGAATGCAGCCCTCCAGGCCATTTCATGTGGCCCTCATACCTCTCCTGCAGCTGCAGGAGAGCTCCATTCCTCCTCTGGTCCTACTCCAGACCCTTACTTTCTGCTTTCAAGCAATGCATCCAGCTTGTTCCCAGCAGCAGCAAAGGGGGGTGCACTGTGATATAATGGAGAATGGGGGACTCAACTTCTGATGGTGGGGCGTCTCTTGACATCTATTGTAAGGGGAGGGGATGCACTGGACATCTAATCTTACAGATACAACCGGCCCTTTTGAGGGCAATCATAATGCTGATGCAGCCCACAATGAAATACAGTTTGACACCCCTGCTGTAGATTATGGCACCAGCTGCACACTGCCAATTTGTTTTAGTTACAATTTTTAAAGCCATTGAAACGTTCTAGTTTCCAGACTGATGAAGGGTAATGAGCTTCCCTGAAAAAACATTCCCCAAACGGTATCCTGTGAGGGGTGCTTCATGAAGTGCAGAGTAGTGTGGGTTTCAGGTCTGTATGTGCCCTACAGAGCAGATGCTTGACTCCATTAGGAAGTACACTGTCAGTGTGCCGTTTTGATCCCCCCTCGTTTACAGAGCACACTCCCCTGCTTTCCAAAGGCTGCAAAGTACTGCATTGAGACTTTTATTCATGAACGGTCCTGCATCTGATGTGGCCATTTACTAACATGTTACACTAAAACAAAAAACATAAATGCAAGCCAAAAGCCTGCTCAGAACCCAAATATGTGACAACAGGGATCATCTGAGCATCCCACAATAGGGATGCCAGGCCCTAGGGCTGAACACATAAGACAATGCTCAGAGAAATAGATCGAGAAGGATGGGATTTATCTGACCTCTCCCTATACCTTGTATGTTGGGGTAGGGGCAGTGGTGTATTTAGGTTTTGTGCTGCTTTAGGCCTGACTAAACTCATGCACCCCTAATTTAAATATGACCCACAACCCTTTCTGTTTAAGTCCCACCCTAGACCCGCCCCACTTTGAGTGGGGACACTAGTTCTGAGGGCCGGGGGGGAGGGGGGCAATGGATTCCCTAAATTTGCAGGGATTTCCTCTCGCTTTCTGTTTTGCTATGGGGCAGGACGCTTTATGGGGCGCTGGACTAATTTGCCTCTCAGCCCAATCCAACCCAGAGGGCAGCCATTACAAATTTTGGGGCCCCTTACACAGCTTAAGGCAGGGCCCGCGTAAAGCGGGGGGGGAGGGGGGGCCTGGGGACGATCGGGTCCTGTACAGGTGTAATGAAAAAAACAAAAAAAAACGGAGGGGGGCAGGCCAGGTCTATAAGGGGCCCTGGGGACCATTGGGTCCCTTACATGTGTATTGCAAAAAAAGAAAATGCCTGTACCCCCTTGATAGCAGCCCTGCCGGCCCATAAGACTGGCACTACACTAACAGTGTACCACAAGTCGGCGGGGACACTTTCCGTGCTGCCCTAGGCCTGGACCTTGCTGGCCTAGGCCAGGATACAGCGCTGGGTATGGGGTACACTCTTGCCCTGCTGTGCGTACTGTACTAAAACAATGCCATTAGAGGGCAAAGACACAACATTCCTTTTAAAAGGCAAAGCAAGTCAGATGCTCTTAGGATGCCGCAGCAGCATCCCAATAGCATAACAAGAGTGCTCTGTGCATTTTTATGAGCATTAGGGCCATGTGAGACGAGCTTAGATTCTTGTAGCAAGTCATCAAAACTGAAGAACTTCAGGCATTTGTTTAGTTAGGAAGGGGGTTTACCCTGGCAGTGGGACAATTCTTTTAAGGAATTTGATGCAATCTGTCACTGACAGATTAGTCAGTGTCACCGGAATATAGAGGACTAAATCAGCTAGTTCAAACCGTGACTCAAGTAGGGATTCTAACTGTCGGTTCAAAAGAATCCTTAAAAAGGCAAGTATGCCTTCTGTCTAAATGTTTTGCAGTTAGGGTGGGCTACTGGCGGATCTACAGCAGGAAAATACATCTGTTCAATAAACGCCATCTTAAGGGGAAAGCCAACATGCTTTTAGGTGGGGCCCAGGACCCCTATATTACACAGAGGAAAACCTTGAATAGAGAGTGTAGTGGGAAGTTTTCTGACGTTTTAGAGGCTCTAAAAAGCCCAAGGACAAAGAAAGATGGTGGATCCTCTTGATGTAGAATAGTAAAAATGGGAAAACAGGTTCAGAACTTTCCATTATAATGATGCGACAGTAGGAAATGGTAATGCATTTAGGAGTCTCTTCAGAAAGAAACTGTAGGAATACTGAATCAGAGCTCATCACAGCAACCAGCCTTTTCTAAAGACTCGGGTAGGTTAGAGATGGACACTGTAGAAGGAATGAATGAATGAAAAACTTATATAGCGCAGCACATGCGAACTTGATCGCCTCTGGGCGCTTGTTTTTCCTGTCTCCTTTGGTATCAAAAGAGATGAGTCTTGAAGGAAGGAAGGCTGGCATTGGAGAATGTGCACAGCCTCTGATGTTCGTGTCCACAATGAATTGGGTGAGGGAGGACCCAAACGTCCTAAGTGGACATAGAGGTGCCTGAGGAGGGGGAGATGAACTCACAAGACAGTTTAAGGGGGGACAAAAATTATGTAGACCCTGTACCTATAGGTCTGTTGGATCGTAGACTGGAGGCACACGTTTTCTCAAAGCATACCAAGCACAAACCTAGAAACATTTGGGGAGTATGGGCTGGGGTCACCTGACAAACCCCCACTGTGTCCATGTGCATACACATTATGTCCTAGTAGCAGTACAGCAACAAGGTCCAAAGTTAGACACACAAACCCAAGCGGCTGGTGTGGATGAGGATCAAGCAGTCAGACATAACCAGGCAAGCGGATGATTCTAGATAACTGCTCCATTTAGCAACACAAATCAGATTTGCTTGCGTTTGCCTAAATACCATGTACCTTAAAATTTACAGGACTCACTCACAATGGCAGACCCATGTGGCCTAGGAGACAGACTGCTTTATTTAGACGGTTCTTAGAACCTGATGACCTTTTTTTTTTTTTTTTTTTTAAAGGAAACCTGTCAAGATAAACATTAAAGCTTGTCCCACTGACTTTTTCCACCCCCAAGAAGAAAGCTCCTGGTCTGTCATGCTTTCTTTATAATTCCATTTCTGGGAGTCACTGAAATGCTTTCGTCTAATTAGTTGGTAATTGAGCAGGGTGGCAAGAAGCAGAAAATGATCAACTGACCCAGGCAAGAAGCAGACAGTCAAATCTGCAGAACACCCAATATGCACATACTTCCTGCAGGTCAGACACTAAAGTAGCGAAAAATGCATTACAGCCTATGAACTGGCATCTTCAAAGACAGGGAGCAAATGCAAATAATTTATTTTGGCAGGTTATGGGTGTCATAAGAGATGACATGGAAAACTACCAATCCACTGCACACTACAGTGCTAAACTGCCATATACATTTGTCAATGCTTTACAGCAGTAGTACTTATAGTTATTAGCTACCTGTCCATTGCCCGTATCCTGATCACATACGTCAGTGTTAATGCCTCCAGTAGTTATCTATTTTAAAGGAAAAAAAAAAAAAAAAAAGTTTAGGAGAATATCTGCAGACAATGGGCTCCAAGCTGTCCTCCATTAAAAAGCAGTTCTCTCATCCCAAAGACAGGCGAGGACAAAACATCACAGAATTTCAGAGCCCACCGTGTAAAAACTAAAAGCCAGGAGGATATTTCAAGAAGCCAGGAAAGAGTATTATCTACTGGCATCAGTGAAAATAGGAGCCAAAAGTCAGGCTTCAGCAGTAATTTTTTACGTGAACTGGATACCTGGATTCTTGAATTTATCCAGCAACCCTGCCAAAATAACTACATAATATTTACCTAGACAGTAAAAATGTGTTAAAAAAAATAATCAAAAAAATCAAAATGAGCTCCTACAGTCAGTCTATAGGATGTCATGATATGTACTCAAACTAAAGCTTCTAACAAAACAGAAAATTGCTCAAGTTCAGAGGAAAATCTGCTTTAAATACTCTTAAAGTTACAAGCAGTTTTACATTGTTAACTCAAATGCAATGCTATGTGTATACAAAACCAAAATTGTAGTACATTTTTTACTTGGGTAATGATCTCAATTAAAAAAAAAAAAAGAAATTATTTTCAACACAAGGAGTACAAGTGTTCAATATTTAAATGGGAGAACACATACTTTGCCTTCTCCTTTGGGATTCAGATAAACAACATAATGACCTCCATGGTTGTCCCCACTGTGCACCAACACAGCATGCAGTATGTAGTTTGCAGGGTCCTTGACATCTGGCTTTTGCAAGAATTCATCCAGTGGTAATTGTTCCGGGAATTCAAACCTAATAAAAAGAAACACAAGCTAAATTGAGGTAAAAGCATTTCAGTCACTCAGAGTGGGTCATTTATAAGATTTTTCATCACATTCATTTAAAAGGGAAAAAAAAAAAAAAAAAAATGCTATATTTGCTACTGGCATACAAACTGTATTTTATATTAAAACGTGCACTATAGAGCAAAAAGAAAACTTTATGACACTTAATAATTGGAGGTACCAACAGTTAAACCACTTTATTGGAAAACTACCCCAACCGTTAAGAACTGGGGACCAACTCTCAGATGTAGAAAAATTATGTTCTACGGAAAGGGGAAAAGGAACTATATCCAAGACTTATAAGATCTTATTACAACTGGAGGAACTGGAGATACCCCCTTTTATTAAAAAATGGGAGAAGGAATTAGGAACACGTCGAGATAGGACCACAATAGGAAAATTTTTAAAACTGACCCATACCTCGGCTATCGATAGCCGAACCGCCAAAATGAATTTTAAATGTTTATCAGGCTGGTACATAACGCCAGATAAACTTAGTAAATTTAAGACCGGCCAGTCGGCTGATTGCTGGGAGGGCTGTAAATCCCCCGGAACTATGGCCCACCTCTGGTGGGAATGTCCAAAGGTCAAAATATATTGGGAAAAGATTCTGAGGATAATAGAGGACATCACAAAGGGAAAAATAAAAAGAGAGCCATGGACGGTGCTCTTCCATGGAGAGGGAGAAGGGATAAAAAAAAATATAGGAAATCTTTGGTCCCACACCTATTAAACGAGGCCAAAAGGTTGATACCAAGGAAGTGGCAGGAAACAGAATGTCCCACGATATGGGAATTGATAGTGTGGAGGAAACTTATATGATGGAAGATCTCAGAGATAGTCTAGAAGACAATGGGGACAACACAAAATGGGAAAACTGGAGAGCCTTAAAAGAATTGTCCCACTGCCAGGGTAAACCCCCTTCCTAACTAAACAAATGCCTGAAGTTGGAGAGCCAATGTAGAAAACTTGAGGCCAGGGCTACAAACCAGCTTGATAAGATAGGTGGGCATAAAAAATGGTGTGGGGGGAGGGAGGGAAGGGCAGAGGTGGGGGAGAAAGGGGGGAGGGGGGCAGGCCAATAAGGGGAATAAATATTTAAATAAAAGTACTCATGAATATGTAGGAATAATAACAATAAAAAAAAAAAATCCACAAATGATGCAAATCTGAAACAGACGAAAATTAGGCACTTTAACCATGAGCTGGTCTCTTGTGTGCAGTGAAGGCTGAGTGTAGGGGGGGGGGGGGGAACGTGCACTATACCAAAAACTCATTTAAAAAAAAAAAGGACATGCCATGTAACCTTGTTAAAAAAATAAAAAAAAGTTTACATGCAAAGCCAGGATCCCAAAACCTTGAAAGCTACATTACAACCATAGGAGAGGAAGTGTAGATTGCGCTGAACTGACTCGATCAGTCACTGCTGTAGGTTATATAAGGTGTGGGCAGATGGGAAGAGAGTTGGTTTCCAGAGATTCTTGCCCAGTTGGAGGAAAAGGTGGTGGCGAGCCCTGTTAGGTTGTTTGGAAATAAGTGAAGTCAAAGAGCGCCCAAGCATCCAGGATGTTTTATTTGAAGTTTTAGCAATAAAATCAGGCCAGCGCGTTTTGGGGACTAAGCACTGCTGACGAAAGTTAAATAATGGTCCAGTTGGGGGGTGCCTTTGGCCCGTAGATTGGACCGATGGATGTCCAAACGCTGGCTATGTGCCCCTGAACACCAAAACGAGTTGGCCTCATTTTATTGCTAGAACTTCAAATGAAACATCTTTAATACCTGCATTTACTGGAAACTGGGCTCTCACTTATTTCACTTTCACTTGTTTCCAAACATCACAACTATAACTATGATTGAGCTCTAGCCCGTCTCCACCAACCCCAGTGACTTAATTTTAGCCACAGTGGAAAGGAATCATATATAGAGGAAGTGTGGGAAAGGAAGGCCAGAGTTTGACCACAGAAATGTCAATTTATACAATGTACAATACCCCAGATTCTAGGGATCCCTGGTGTTGTAAAAAAAAATCTGAGGATCTCACTCTTCAATGCCCCATTTGCTTTCCACTGGCACTGGAACCCCTCATTCCATACATTTCCTTATCACAATGGGAAGAGGCAGTAATACATTGGGTAGATCAGCTCCTTCATAACATCCCAAAGACCTTAGACTCCCTCATATCAGATTATAGCCTCCCCAAATCTGCCTACTATACGTACACTTATAAATCTCCCAAAAACCTCTGGCTTTATCTTCTCAGACTAATTCCCACAAAAGGTTTATCACCGTTTCACAATGCTCTGCAACACGAAAAATCTTTTGCTAAACCACCTTCTGCGATTAAATGGGAAGACTACCTCCATATGTCTTTCTCTGATACCCAATGGAAAAGGCCTTAAGATGCAACCATTTAATGTCTCACTGTGTGGCCCACAGAAAAAACTCACTAGATGGTATTTAACACCCTGTCGACCTTATACAAAAATGTATAAACATGAACTATAGCAGAAATCTGCATATATTCGAATGTGAGGGTGAATTTATAATAAAAGGCTGTGATAAGTACAGTGTGGCCCGACAATTTAACCGCTTAACCACTTAAGACCCGGACCTTTACGCAGCTAAAGGACCCAGACAGGTTTTGCGATTCAGCACTGTGTCGCTTTGACAATTACGCGGTCGTGCGACGTGGCTCCCAAACAAAATTGGCATCTTTTTTTCCCCACAAATAGAGCTTTCTTTTGGTGGTATTTGGTCACCTCTGCAGTTTTTATTTTTTGCGCTATAAACAAAACAAAAACAAAACAGAGCGACAATTTTGAAAAAAATATTTTTTACTTTTCGCTATAATAAATATCCCCGAAAAATATATAAAAAAATATGTTTTTTTTCCGCAGTTTAGGGAGATATGTAGTCTACCTATTTTTGGTAAAAAAAAAAAAATCACAATAAGCGATTATCTGTTGGTTTGCGCAAAATTTATAGCGTTTACAAAATAGGGGATAGTTTTATTGCATTTTTATTCATTTTTTTTTTTTTTTACTACCAACGGCGGCGATCAGCAATTTGTTTTGTGACCGAGACATTATGGTGGACACTTCAGACACATTTTTGGGACCATTGTCATTTTCACAGCAAAAAATGCATTTAAAATGCATTGTTTATTGTGAAAATAGAAGTGCAGTTTGGGAGTTAACCACAAGGGGGCGCTGAGGGGGTTATGTGTGACCTAATGTATGTTTACAACTGTACACACGGCTCTCCCCATTCTTCCGCTCCGTGGACCGATCGCGGGACTCCAGTGACAATCAATGACGTCACACCTACAGCCACACCCCCCTAACGTTAGAAACAGATGAGGTCACACTTAATCCCTTCAGCGCCCCCCTAGTGGTTAACTCCCAAACTGCAATTGTAATTTTCACAGTAAACAATGCATTTTTATAGCACTTTTTGCTGTGCAAATGACAATGGTCCCAAAAATGTGTCAAAATTGTCCGATGTGTCCGCCATAATGTCGCAGTCACGAAAAAAATAAAAATCGCTGATAGCCTCCATTAGTAAGAAAATAATTAATAAAAATGCAATAAAACTATCCCCTATTTTGTAAAGTCTATACATTTTGCGCAAACCAATCGATAAACGCTTATTGCGTTTTTTTTTACCAAAAATATGTAGAAGAATACTTATCGGCCTAAACTGAGGGAAAAAAACGTTTTATATATTTTTGGGGGAAAAAAGTAAAAAATATTGAATTTCTTTCAAATTGTCGCTCTATTTTTGTTTATAGCGCAAAAAATAAAAACCGCAGGAGGTGATCAAATACCACCAAAAGAAAGCTCTATTTGTGGGAAAAAAATTACGCCAATTTTGTTTGAGCCACGTTGCACGACCGCCCAATTGTCAGTTAAAGTGACGCAGTGCCGAATCACAAAAAAGGGCCTGGTCCTTTACCTGCATTTTGGTCCGGGTCTTAGGTGGTTAAAGAGTTCCACCAGTAGTCCTCCAATGGGCTCCATGTCTGGATAATAGAGGCCATCTCCAAACACCTTCCCCATGCAGAACGCTATAAGAGGTTGTGAGAAAGGGAAAATTATTGGCTCTACACCCTAGATACCCTCTTGCCTGGGGGCCTAAATGAGGGTATTGAAATTAACATATTATAAATAATTTCACCCTCACATTTGAATTTATGCAGATTTCTGCTATAGTTCATGTTTATACATTTTTGGTGCATAGTGTCCCACCTCATTTTGGGGTACAAGTATCCACCATATCCATATTGTCCATATCCCTCGGTTTCTAATCTATTTCCACGTACATGTGCTATTACACCGGAATATGTAAATTAATGCACATGTAGTTATGTAGTTGCAGGTGTGCGTGTGCATGAATGTGTATATGCTTAGATTTATGTACATAGTGTGACAGGAAGTCAGGTAAATCTGTGGGTGTTACAGACGGGAGATACATTTCTGCCTTGTTTAGACAATTCACCAATTACTATCAGGTGTCGGCTGCAGAAATAGCCAGAAAGGTTTAGGGCGTTGGAAAACTTCAGCTGTTCAGAATGAGGCAATTAAGGCCTCTATAAATCATCCAGAGGATGACTACTGATTGCTGCATCCTGAGGCTTTTTGAGTTAAGGAGAGCAGTGAGAAAGACTTCTGAAGAGGTGAGGTGGTTGTTGATTTTTCTGTGTAATAAAAATCAAAGAGACTATTGTTTTTCTGCTGTATGACCAGCAGTGTCTGCCCAGCAGAAGGCTGTGCCAGACTCCATAGATAGGTTCCTGTGTTGGGAAGGTAGACGCCCCAAGTGGCCAGGGTTTATTTTATGTTTTGTTTATGCTGTTTGGATGCTTGCACTTGTTTCCAGCAATATGGAAGTATAAACCAAACTCTTTATCTTTGGCTGCCTCTCTGTATAGTTCAGTGTGTAGTGAACCCATCCAGGGGGTCACACACACCCGCTCAAAAGGCTAACCCCTTACAATAAATGTTCACCCTTTTGTGTGTGTGTGTGTGTATATATATATATATATATATATATATATATATATATATATATATATACATACACACACACATTTGGGCAGATTGACCCCGAAATATCTTTGCATCTATGATAAGGGTACCCATATGATTATTTACATTACAATTAATTATATAATCTTTTTATATATAATTTGAAATGTTATATTAATTTTTAATTTAACAATAATCCACTCTATTGATAATCAATATTCCATTATTAATAACTTTGTTCCCAGTGTAGCTGCAGTAGTACTCTGTACAGTTGTACTGTATTGTACCCATGGCCAGTATTGTCATTGATTGCATCATTTTCCATGGCCGCAAGGTTAACCAATAGGAGAGTGTCCGGTTAGTTGATATTCCTCCCAGTTGCAAGATGGCCCCCATAGAGCCTGATGAAGAAGCATGCATGCTTCGAATGCGTGCATCCTCCCACCGATTCCTGACCCGGAAGTGACGTCATCCCCGGCTGTGTGCTTGGGAACTCCGTCCTCCATTGCTCCGAGAGCGTTCAGTCTCCCCGTCACTGCTAACAGAGGCAAAGAGCTGCGGCGATCCAGTCCATCAGACATAGAGTTACTACAGCCATCTCCGGGATCAGAGTGGATAAAAAACTTTAACCACTTCTCTACCGTGGGTGTTTTTCAGATTTGGTGTTTACAAGACTAAAACATTTTTTTGCTAGAAAATTACTTAAAAAAAGATTATATATTTTTTTCTAACACCCTAGAGAATAAAATGGCGATCATTGCAATACTTTGTCACACCATATTTGCGCAGCGGTCCTACAAGCGCACTTTTTTTTGGAAAAAATTCACTTTTTTGAATTAAAAAATAAGACAGCATTAAATTTGGCCCAATTTTTTTATTTATTGTGAAAGATAATGTTACGCAGAGTAAAATGATACCCAACATGTGACGCTTACAAAGTGCGCCCGCTCGTGGCATGGCGTCAAACTTTTACACTTAAAAATCTTGATAGGCGACGTTTAAAAAATTCTACAGGTTGCATTTTTTGAGATACAGAGGAGGTCTAGGGCTAGAATTATTGCTCTTGCTCCAACGATCGCGGCGATACCTCACTTGTGTGGTTTGGACACCGTTTTCATATGCAGGCGCTACTCACGCATGCGTTCGCTTCTGCGCGCGAGCTCGTCGGAACGGGGCACTTTAAAAAAAATTTTTTTTGTTTTCTTATTTATTTTTATTTAGTTTATAATTTTTTACACTGAAAAAAAAAAAATTATCACGTTTATTCCTATTACGAGGAATGTAAACATCCCTTGTAATAGAAAAAAGCATGACAGGTCCTCTTGAATATGAGATCTGGGGTCAAAAAGACCTCAGATCTCATATTTCGAAAAAAAAAAAAAAAAAAAGTAATTTTTTCAAATCACAGAAAAAAAAAATGTTTCTTTAAGACGCTGGGCGGGACTGTCGTTTTGACGTCACTTCCGCCCAGCAGAGGTATGGGGACGGGCGAGGGAAATTTTTCCCTCACTCGCATCCCCACTGAGCGCGTGAGAGGACCCGATCGCCTCCGCCGCTACCGACGGCTCTGGTAAGCGGAGGGCGCGGGAGAGCGGCGGGAGGGGGGGCCATCTCCCGCCGCCGATAACGGCGATCTCGCGGCGAACCTGCCACGGAGACCGCCGTTATCTTTTACAGGATCGTTAGTACTAAAGATGGATACCCCGGTTGTGGCAGCAGCTGCTGCCGTTACCGAGATATCCATCTTTAAAGTGCCGCCGTAAAAAGTCGTAAGGCGGTAGGGAAGTGGTTAATATGAAGCCTGTCATGTAGCTCCTTTTGGGAGCACATTACTTTTATGTTTTTAACATCTCTAATAAATGACTTATCTACTACGCTCAGAAGGCGCCGCTTCCCTTTCTTTCTCTTGTTACAAGTTTATAAAGAATAGGGGGTCTGCTTTAGTTATAAACAGGGCCCAGGATAAATCCAAGGGGAAAAACCAAGCTTACTTACCGACCAGCTCGCAAACAACCAAATAAACAGTATGCATTAAAAGCAGGGGTTTAGTCCGCACGCATTTGCAAACGCATGTACAAGCCACAGAGCCTCGCCACGGCACCCTGGTATCTGTCACTAACTTATAAGTGTCTCCACAGTGGAAGCACATGTATTCTGATTGCTGAGGGCAGGTGCACTGAAGGGGAAAAAAACAAGGGAAAGGAGCGCCTCTAAGTGTAGATGTTTTAAAAAAAAAATTAAAAAAAATAAAAGAGTACAGGCAACTCACATTTTAGAGGTTAAAATTGGCATTTGTACATGTTTCTTTAAAAGTGGTCATCAGTTCTGTCACTTGTGGTCCTTCTGCTGGGCACTGTGCTGTGGAGCTGTCCTTCACCGCTGTGAGGTGTTGAGGCCGGCGGCGGTGGTGAAGATGGCTTGTAAGCCAGGCTGGTAGTGTGGAGATGTTGCAGCAGCATGGCACTGGTGACATTGCTGGAGTATGCAATGCGTTTCCTGAGCGTACGAACTGCGATGGTGCGGGCAGTCGCGCTCCTTTATCAAGCTGCTGCAACATCTCCACCCTACCAGCCTGGCTTACAAGCCATCTTCACCACTGCCGCCGGCCTCAACACCTCACAGCGGTGAAGGACAGCTCCACAGCACAGTGCCCAGCAGAAGGACCACAAGTGACAGAACTGATGACCACTTTTAAAGAAACATGTACAAATGGCAATTTTAACCTCTAAAACGTGAGTTGCCTGTACTCTTTTTTTTTTTTTAAACATCTACACTTAGAGGCGCCCCTTTCCCTTGTTTTTTGTCAGTCTCGGAACATGGTTTCTGTTCTACAATGATGGCAGCCCTGAGGCTATAGGTGTGACCCCTACAAAACTTGTATCCGTCCATCCCTGGACTTCCCCCCCATGTTCGAACATTGGACTTCTCCTGTGATTTACTAATCTCGTGTACATTATTCACTTATATGTATTTTTAACAATAACATAACATATTTGTACTTATTTATTTATAACCACCATTATTTTCATGTTTGCACAAGCTTATAGTATCAAGGAATTATTGTATTCAGACCTTGCGCATTTCTCTCCTTGTGTACTGCACTGTAGAGGGGGCCCACCACTTCTTAAAAAAGGTACAGGAGCACACTGAGCACCCAACATGTAGCTCAATGGCTGCAAAGGGGTCAGTGCGTAGCCTGACCAAAATACACAAGGATACAAAAAATCCTTGGCCTAGTTTATATCTTATGTTACCTCCCAATGCTGCTTACTGCGATGGCCAGTTATAGATGGGGGCAGTGGCGTCTTTTGTATCACCATCATGTATATTGGTCAGGCAAAGCACTGACACCTTTGCAGCCATTGAGCTACATGCTGTGTGCTTCTGTACCTTTAAGGGGTGGGCTCCCCTTCAGTCCACCTGCCCTCAACTATCCATCAGAATGCATGTGCTTCCACTGTGGCGACAGTGTTCGGTACCACAGATACCAGGGTGGTGGCGAGGCTCTGAGGCTTACGCATGCATATGCAATTGCATGCAGACTAAACCCCTGCTTTTAACGCATACTGTTAGACGGGTTTATTTATTTTTTTTCCCCTTGATTTATCATTGGCCCTGTTTATATCTTATTTAGCCTTCCAATGCTGCTTACTGCGATGGCCAGTTACAGTTGGGGGGGGGGGGGGAGAGGCATCTTTTTTGTATCAGGGGTCTTCTCTAGCCTGATCCTGCCCTAGCCATCATTCACCATGGTATAGAAAAATTTCCCCGAAACCTTATAACAGTTGTCCTACACATTTTAATAGCACCAAAATAGCTAGACATTGGACAGACAATGTATTTCACAAAAATTTCACCAGCCTTGACTCAAGCTTTGGAAACCATGGACAGCAAATGCTAGGTTAATCTTCTGATTTGACATGTCGTACTTCATGTATACTCAAGTCATATGAATGGTTAATTTTTGTGATGCAAGGAAAACAAGCAGGAAGAACTAAAAAGGATAAAATCCCAATAGGCACTGGTATTTTTAATATCAGTGGGACTACTTTGTCGGAAGATGAACTACGAGTTTTGGACAAAGGTCTAAAATTCGCTCCGGTCAGGAATTTTAATATGTTTCAGACTTATGTGAATATATCTAAGTTTGTAAGGACTAAATATCAAGAAGTACTTTTTGTCAAAACCAGCGGAAAGCTCCTTCTTGATCCCAGTAGGTACCCATTCTAACCTTAGGAATAAAAGTGTGTTCAACCCTTCCAATTTAGACACCAAACATATTGATGTTTTTAAGAATATGGTCTTAAGCGATTTGGACCAAATGAAAGGAAAATTAATCCTTCCTTTGTCAAAAAAGGCATTGCATCTTTGGAATCTAACCAATTTTATAAAGAAGAAATTAACAGTTTGTTAGGCGATGCCAATACTTAGAAGTTTCTAAAAAGTGATCCGATTTGTCCGTTTAACCACTTAAGGACCGCCTACTGCACATTTACGTTGGCAGAATGGCACGGCTGGGCACATCAACGTATATATACGTTGATTTTAGTACCCAGCCGTGGGTCGCGGGCCCGCGACCCGGTCCGAAGCTCCGGGACCGCGGGATTCGCGGACCCGATCGCCGCTGCAGTGCGACGATCCGTCCCTGGAGCGGAAGAACGGGGAGAGCCGTGTGTACACACGGCTTCCCCGTGCTTCTCTGTGGCCGTAGCATCAATCGTGTCATCCCTGTAATAGGGGGACGCGATCGATGACGTCACACCTACAGCCACACCCCCCTACAGTTGTAAACACAACTCATAGGTCACACATCCCCTACAGCGCCACCTGTGGTTAACTCCCAAACTGCAACTGTCATTTCCACAGTAAACAATGCAATTTAAATGCATTTTTTGCTGTGAAAATGACAATTGTCCCAAAAATGTGTCAAAATTGTCCGAAGTGTCCGCCATATTGTCGCAGTCACGAAAAAAAACGCTGATCGCCGCTATTAGTAGTAAAAAAAAAAAATGAAAATGCAATAAAACTATCCCTTATTTTGTAAACGCTATAAATTTTGCGAAAACCAACCGATAAACGCTTATTGCGATTTTTTTTTTACCAAAAATACGTAGAAGAATACGTATCGGCCTAAACTGAGGAAAAAAAAATGTTTTTTATATATTTTTGGGGGATATTTATTATAGCAAAAAGTAAAAAATATTGCATTTTTTTTTAAATTGTCGCTCTATTTTTGTTTATAGCGCAAAAAATAAAAACCGCAGAGGTGATCAAATACCACCAAAAGAAAGCTCTATTTGTGGGGAAAAAAGGACGCCAATTTTGTTTGGGAGCTACGTCGCACGACCGCGCAATTGTCAGTTAAAACGACGCAGTGCCGAATCGCAAAAAGGGGCAAGGTCCTTTACCTGCATTTTGGTCCGGGTCTTAAGTGGTTAAAGATGATCTTACTACTTTGGTTAAAAAAGGTGTTAAAAAGGAAAGTCTTCTCGAAGGAAGCCGAGTACCTAAACCCTAGTGCGTGTAGAACACCCATTATATATTTTTTACCCAAAGTACATAAAAATTATATATATATATATATACTTAAAACCCATTGTTTGCAAAACGAAGTCCTTCCTGAGAGATACTAAACAATTTATTTAGACTTTAGAAAATGTAACATGTACCCCTAATAGTCTTCTCATCACAGCCGATGTCAGTTCTTTGTATACCATTATTGGCCACGCCGATGCAATTTTGACAGTAAAATGGGCTTTGGCCATATCAGACCTAACACAGAAAATTTCTTCTTCAGTGTTTGAAATTTTAACAAAAAATTATTTTTGGTATAATAGAAATTTTAATTCACAAACAATGGGTGTCGCTATGGGGGAAAAGTTTGCCCCCAGCGTCGCCAATTTATGGCATTATGGGAAGAAGAAAGTATTTTTAAAGATCCCCCTGAGCAGTTAAAATGCTACAAACGATATATGGACGATCTCGTCATAATATTGGAGGGGGACAGGTATAGCCTTGAGGTCTTTATGTTAAGACTTAACAACACTACTCATATTTCCCTTACGTGGAACATAGATGCTGATAAAATTGTGTTCCTCGATTCGAACATTTTTAAAGGAGAGTGTTTTAACCCCCGTAATTATTTCAAACCCTCAGACAGAAATGGCTATATACCTCTAGATAGTTGTCACCATAAAAAATTGGTTGTGCAACATACCTAGAGGACAATTCATATGTCTCAGATGTAATTGTACCTCTGACACTGATTTTTTTTGCACAAAGATCCTGGCCAGTAGGTTCCAACAAAAGGGATATAATAAGGACATCGGAAATGAATTATCTAGAGTAGGCTCTCTAAACAGAGCTGATCTTGTTTCAGATTCCAAAAAACAGGGGAACAAGGAAGGAAAATATGAATTCAAAATTGTTCTGGACTACAATATCAAGCGCCGACAATTTGAAAAAATAATAGCTAAACATTGGGAAGTGCTTAGAAAAGATTAACATTTTAGGAACCTTTCCTTCTCCCACGGCCTCTTTTTATTTACAAAAAAGCACCTAGTTTGAGGAATGTTGTGGCCCCTGGGGTCAGTCATTGACCCTCCAATTTTTAAAGAAAACAGGATTTTTTATTTTCTGGTTTTTATGCCTGTGGGCGGTGTCAGGCTTGCAAACAATGCAGATTTAATATTAAGAAACGTAAAGACTTCTTCATTTTCAACGAAAAAATTATACCATAAAAAAATCTGAAAACGTGCAATACAGTGGGTGTGGTCTATATGCTGGAGTGCGATTGTGGCCTCCATACTAGTAAGCCGCACCTCACAATCTTTAGCTGTTAGAGTTGAACATGTAAACATTAAGTTAGGTTTGCGCTCTCATAGTGTCTCTAGACACTTTAGGCAATGTCATGACAGGAATCCTAGATGCCTAAAATGTTGGGGTTTGGAAAGAGGAGACAGACATTGGAGGGGAGGCAATTATATGCGACACAGACAAAGAGAATCCTTTTGGATTTTTGAGGCTAAGGTTCTTACCCCTGAAGGATTACATGCTTTATTTCCAACAAATAGGTTCATTATATATTTCTGTATGTGTTTTTTGTATATTAATATGCAAAAAATTATATATTTAATATTTTTTTATTTTTAAAATTTGTATTATTTATGTATGTTTAATATATGGATCAAAACTAGTTATCTTATTTATATATTTTTTTTTTAAATGTATGATATGTGCTTTTAGGACGGTATCGAGCGACTCAATATTTTAAAACCATTGTGTGAATATTTTAAAACCATTGTGTGGATATAATTTTTGACCACAAGATGGCGATAGTGAATTTTTTATGCTGTTAACAGACCTTCATGTAAGAACAATAAAGTCGTCCACAATAGAATATGACGCTGGGCGTGTCCACTCTCTGTTGTAGGAAGGTCTCTGTGATAATGGCAGTGTATATAAAGGCAAGCTGGTGACGGTTCTGGCTTCGCCCCGCTGAGGAAGTTGCAAAACGTAACGCATACGGGGGTTTAGGAGTCTGAAGACACGTCGCTTGCTGCCGTCCTTTTGGAACATTTAGTTGTCTATACACATCCTGTATGTTTACTGCCGTTTTATATTGGCCAGTGCTTTTACTACCTTTTAAATAAATGCTTGAGTTTAGCGGAGAGCTCTTAGATCTGCGATTTCTTTTTTCATGTTTGGTTCTGTATGCACCGCTGACCTTTGAGGATCCGAATTGCTACCCTGCTTCCTGGTCTCCTATGCCGAGGTACCTGCTCATTTGACCATCTAGTAAAATAGTGGTCTACATGCAAAGGTGAGAGTACCCATCATTACTGGTGGAGGGATCACAAGGTTTTGGCTTCTCATCGTCACGTGGTGGAGAATTGTAAGATTTGGCCATCTGGATTTCTCTTACATATTTCTGTGGACTTTATTTCATCAATTTAGTATAATTTTTCCTATATATTGTTTCACACACATAATTAGATAGATAGATAGATAGAGAGTGCAAAATCCAAAGGAATATATTCAAATGAAAAAATATAATAAATATATTATATATATATATATATATATACACATATACACACATACATATACACACACATATATATATATATATATTATATTCTATAGATTTTTTTTTTTCATTTGAATATATTGCTATGGGTTTTGCGCTGCACTGTTTTTTCTTTTATATTTGTCACTTTTGGATTTTGTGAATATCCTGTTTAGTGTTCAGCTGGCATTACCGGTGAATTTAATCTTTAAGGTTTTTCACTTTATTGCGATTTTTGCTTTATTTATATTAATTGCTCATATTTCTGCGCTGATTGCACCCACCTTTTTTTGTAGTCCAAACCACTTGTATATCAAAGCATTTTTGCTACACTTAGAGGCTCCTCTCCTTTTTTATACGTAGTTGTGACATGACGCTACTCTTATTAAACGATATTGCTCGTCTTGCAAAACGCTCTCAAACCAAGTTACTCTCAAACCATTATTTTAATGTGTGTGTGTGTGTGTGTGTGTGTGTGTGTGTGTGTGTGTATACACACACACACACACAGTGGGGATCGAAAGTTTGGGCACCAAAGGTAAACATGTGTATGTGCATAACGAAGCCAAGGAAAGATGGAAAAATCTCCAAAAGTGTCTGCAAAAGTTTGGGCACCCTGCAGAGTAAATATCTTGTACTGCCCCCCTCTGGCAAGTATCACGCTTTTTGTAGCCAGCCAAGCGTCTTTCAATTCTTGTTTGAGGTATCTTTGCCTATTCTGCCTTACAAAAGTCTTCCAGTTCTTTGAGATTTCTGGGCTGTTTGTCACGCACTGCTCTTTTAAGGTCTATTCATAGATTTTCAATTATGTTGAGGTCAGGAGATTGTGAAGGCCATGGCAAAACCTTCAGTTTACACCTCTTGATGTAATCCCCCGTGGATTTTGAGGTGTGTTTAGGATCATTTTCCATCTTCCTTCAGCTTTTTCACAGATGGCATCAAGTTATCATCCAAAATTTGCTGAATTTTATTAAATCAATTTTTCCTTCTACTCGTGAAATGTTCCCTGTGCCACTGGCTGCAATACAACCCCAAAGCATGATTTATCCACCCCCATACTTAACATTTGGACAGAGGTTCTTTTCATTAAATTCTGTGCCCTTTCTTCAAACGTACCTTTGCTCATTCCGGCCAAAAAGTTCTATTTTAACCGCATCGGTCCACAGAACTTGTTTCCAAAATGCATCAGGCTTGTCTATATGTTCATTTGCAAAGTTCAAACGCTTATTTTTGTGGGGAGGACGTAGAAGAGGTTTTCTTCTGATGACTCTTCCATGAAGACCATATTTGTACAAGTATCTCTTTATAGTGGAATAGTGTACCACAACTCCAGTGTCTGTCAGATCTTTCTGGAGGGATCGTGCAGTCAAACATGGGTTTTGAATTGCTTTTCTCACAATCCTGCGAGCTGTCTGTCTGATATTTTTCTTGGTCTTCCAGATCTTGCTTTAACTTCCACTGTTCCTGATGACTGCCATTTCTTAATTACATTCCGAACAGAGGATATTGACATCTGAAAATGCTTTGCCATCTTCTTATAACCTTCTCCAGCTTTGTGAGCGTCAACTATTTTCAGATTTCTAGACAACTGCTTAGAAGAACCCATGGTGCCGATTGTTGGGGCCAGTTCAGATGAGTCTGGGCATTTAAAACCTTTGAGATTGACATCACCTGGTCTTCCCAGACGATGACTGAACAATCCATGACACTGGCAGGTCTCAGCTTTGCAAAGGGGGCAGTGCATGAGAATTCTGCAGGCGCCATTTTTTTGTTTTCTGTAATTTTGAAAGTGTAAACGATGGAAATAAAATCTAACTGACATATTATAAGAAAGTCTAATATGTAATTTGATGCCTTTGAAATTTTCCCATCTTTCCTTGGCTTCGCACATTAATACAATTTTTTTACCTGGGGTGCCCAAACTTTCGATCCTCACTAAATTATATATATATATATATATATATATATATATATATATATATATATATATATATATATATATATATATATATATATGTATATATGTTCGGGGCATTGATTTTTCGCGATTTTACCCTTCTCAATGCAGTATTCCAGCATAATTGATTGTGCATGATGTCATTCCAGCTACTCCCCCTCCCAGCAGTGTCTTTGCTGAAATGACAAGTCACCGAACTGCTGGCTGTGACTGGAGCCGTTCCCCCTCAGTGGATAACGTAGCCTCTGGGTGCTGTCCCCACCCAAGCGCCCCCCCCCCCCAGGATTTGTAGCTCTGGACAGGGACACTGGTCATCTCCCCAATGGGCCGGCGAGAGCTGCAAGGAGCTGTGACACATCACTGCAGCGGTCTTATTTGTGTGATGAGGCATATAGATGGCTCAGCCATTTGGGGGGGAGTTTGGTGGTTTGAGTGCTCCGGAGGTGCAAGATCATCCTGTAATGCATAATATATGTGTGGGGTGAGTGTATAAAAGTGGCACAGCCCCCACCTGCTGCACGGTGTGTGTGTGTGTGTGTGTGTGTGTGTGTGTGTGTGTGTGTGTGTGTGTGGTTGCCCAACATATTGGGGGCTGCACAGTGCACACTGTCCAATTTCCTTAGGTTTCCCCATCATCTCCCCCCTCTGGAAACAACCACCGAACTGCAAGCAGTATATTTCTTGCTGAATGGATATTTATTCCTTTATTTTTGCAGTGATGTGTACCTGTTTACTATCCAAGTTGCTGCCAAGACTCAAAGTGATAATAAAGGGCATTGTATTTTCTTTAAACTAAAAAAGATATCATACTTACCTGCTGATCTCTTGTACCATGTCCGCACGCAGTCTGACCACCTCCCATACCATGTCCGCACGCAGTCTCTGACCACCTCCCGTACCATGTCCGCACGCATATATATATATATATATATTCATCCAACATAACACGGACACAGTGTGGGTCAAAAGGTATACACGATGTGGGGGAGAAAAGGGGATGATGACGGAGGGGGGGGGATCACGACATGGACCGTCGGGGGGTATGCCATTGCACCGCTTTAATCTATTTATTTTTTAAGCACAAACACATGCCTTGATGCAGTCAGAAAAAGTTGGACAGGAAAAGGAGGTAGGGACCCTAGTCAGGAAATGGGGGGCAGTAATAACCAAAATGAGTTCCCACCATAAAACAGAAAGATAGAGAGGGGAGGGGGGGAAAGGGATAGAAAAGAAAGGTAACCAGAAAAGAAATAGTAACAAAAATAGACTGGGTTGGGTAAGCGGAGATGGGGACATATTTTGAGGAGGGCTAACCGAGTGGAAATGAACAGGAGTGGAGCACCTTGGTCAATTCAAATCAAACCCCTAATTAGGCCTGCCCCCATGTGAACCGGAATTCAGAGGTTCAGGGGTAGGTAAAAGGGGGAAGGGACTATTGGAATTGAGGGGGTGGGGGAGGGGAATTAAATGTATTTTCCACCTCTGGTTCATGAGGCTCGTACACCCCCCCCCCCCTATTCTGGCCTGCTCAGATAAGGGTCTGGGATGGATTTTGGGGGAGACCCCCAGAGGTTTAATGTAGGGGTACTGGCACAACTCCAAGAAATTATTCATGGCATTCTGAAATAGGTCTTTTGGCAGATTTTGATTGGAGAGAGGAGCGCAGTCAGGGTTTTGTTGGATAATGCACTTAAGTGAAACCTCCATCAACTCATTTTCACCCCCTCACCCCGCTTATAAACTCGCTGGCTGCATGGGAGAAGAAGCAAGAAGTCAGCACCCCTTGGTTCTCAATTTAATGTAAGATGTAATTTCCAACAGCAGAACACCCCCTCCCCCCACTTCTCAACTTTCTGTAATGTGACATGTCACTGTCGTCAGCGCCCCCCGCATCTCATTTTTAATGTGCCATGTCATTTTGCTTAGGGCCCCAGGGAGGACAGGATCGGCAGTGTGTGTGTGTGTGTGTGTGTGTGTGTGTGTGTGTGTGTGTGTGTGTGTGTGTGTGTGTGTGTGTGTGTGTGTGTGTGTGTATTTCGTAGTAGGAGATGATCGTTTGCCATAGTGTGTGGGCTCTTAATTTTCTAGCAAAAAGTACTGATTTACAATGGTTATATATCGTACACACACAATATCTTTATCTATCCCTCCCCCTCCCTTAATTTATAAAACCTCTGACATTCTTACTTTACATTATAACTTCCTTCCTGAAAGTTATTTCAAAGTTTATTTAAATTTGAGATTCGTTAAGACTTCTAAACCTATTCTATGTATGATTTGTTGGCTGACGTAGTCCCGGAGACTGCCACTGCACCTCCACAGTTTCCTCAGGTGTATATATATATAATATATATAAGGGCTGTGCAAATTAACTTTTAATTAATCGATTAATCTTTAATTTTTTTGATCGATCAAAATCATTTTGATCAATTAAAATTATTTTGATTGGTACTCACCTCCGCCGGCTTCTGGGCCTTCAGGGAGGTTCGTCAGAGATCCAGTAATGTCAGGGACACCGGCGGGGCTTGCCATGTCCATCTGAAGGGCTCCTTTGCCGTGCCTTCATATCTGCAACTCGCAAGGGCTCTATCACTTCCCTCTATCACTTCCCTCTATCACTTCCCTCTATCACTTCCCTCTATCACTTCCCTCTATCACTTCCCTCTATCACTTCCCTCTATCACTTCCCTATCTTCCCTCTATCACTTCCCTCTATCACTTCCCTCTATCACTTCCCTCTATCACTTCCCTCTATCACTATCACTTCCCTCTATCACTTCCCTCTATCACTTCCCTCTATCACTTCCCTCTATCACTTCCCTCTATCACTTCCCTCTATCACTTCCCTCTATCACTTCCCTCTATCACTTCCCTCTATCACTTCCCTCTATCACTTCCCTCTATCACTTCCCTCTATCACTTCCCTCTATCACTTCCCTCTATCACTTCCCTCTATCACTTCCCTCTATCACTTCCCTCTATCACTTCCCTCTATCACTTCCCTCTATCACTTCCCTCTATCACTTCCCTCTATCACTTCCCTCTATCACTTCCCTCTATCACTTCCCTCTATCACTTCCCTCTATCACTTCCCTCTATCACCCTGGGATTCTACAGCCATCCACTGGGAGTTGTGATAGTTCCCTTCATGGGACATTTACATGCCAACGGACTGATGTTAACCTCTCCTCATCTGGATTCAGCAGTGGTATCGTTGAACACATTTTTATACCAGTATCATACTTAGCTACTTTTTTTTATGACTGCTTTTGGTACCATTTGGTATTACTCACACCATTTTTACAGTTTATGTAGCTACATCGATTTTATCTCCAGTGCAATATTTATTTGGTTACCTACTTGAAGACTATGAAAGTTTTAATGCTATTCTCATCGAGCGCTGCCTTTGTTTTTTGTATCCTGCTATCCATTTTTTCAGTGGTTGGTAGCTGGCACTGGGAATCGGCCTGCAAGGAGATCAGCTAAAAGTAGTTGGATCTGTATTTGCGTTATAGTTAATCAAAATTAGTCGATTAAAAAAAAAAAACGATTAATCGAACACAAAAAATTTGATCAGTAACAGCCCGAATATATATATATATATATATATATATATATATATATATATATACACACACACACACACACACACACACACACACACACACACACACACATACATACACACACACACTATTTGCTACCCAATAATCAGACTCTGTCCTTGCCTCGACTTGAAATGACTTCCCTAAACCTTTTGACTCAATGTTCAGGGTCTCAACTCTCCTCCTAAATGTACCAAAGCTTTCCGATTCTTTTCTAAACTCTCAGCTCATGTTTTAAAATGTGTTTGTTGTAAATACATTTCACGACACAGTCATCTCCTAAATATTTTGGTCGAAAATACCCACAGGTTTTCACTGCATCAACGAACACTAAGCAAAGGGGAGTATTGATTTCTTTCCATCATACTACTCTGTTTACCCTACGGAAAGAACTTTAAGATCCTGAAGGTTGATACCTTATACTCGCCGGTCTCTTGTTAGATGATAAAGTCACTATAATTTCTTATTATGCTTCCAATAACAACCCATTATCTTTTCCTCTCACATTTATTATCAGTAGTAGAAACACAAGTGGCACACTCATTCTTAGTGGTGATTCAAATCTAATATTATACCCATTTCAGGACACATCCCTGTAACGGAATGACCCATGACAACCAGAGACTTTAAAAGGATGAAAGATACTCCTGTGCCAGCGGCACTAATAACTCATGGGTCTATGTCCACCCTGTGCCCTTTTGGGCGTAGGGTGGCTAATAGAATCATAATTCATGTATTAGAATCATAATTCATGTATTACATGAGATGGGACATTAATAATAATTCATGTTTGCAGGATGTCTTAAGATATCACAAGTTGTTGGCTCTTCAATGTGTGGACACATTCTTTTGAAAGGTGTTAATTGAATCTTCTCCAGACAGACCTTTTCATTGTGTGATAAAACTGTTTAAAGCCCTGTGTTTACACTTAAAAGATTGGGTATTCAAGATCACACGTCTCTCTTCAGATGTATTGAATTAAAATGCCAATTATGTTAGTAAAGGAATGTATTGACTGTATTGACGCCCAGTTGTATTTTGTTTGAATTCTATTGATAAAGGAATGCGATAGGCCTCGTCAGTATCGGTGCCGAAATGTCTGCATAGTAACTAGCCATAGTGTGTGATGAGGGGGGTGAAGATAGCATTGTCCTGTGATTAACTTTAATATGCTGTACTGGATATATAAGCAAGCTAAGAAACCAATAAAATATTCTTTCATTTTGGAACTAGAGAACAGAGCGGTCAGTCTTGCTATTCTGGGAAATGGAATGGATCATGTCTGCCGATTTGTTGGTGTGTCGGATAAAGCTTGTCGTGGGTTGATGGAAGGTCATAAACGGTGGTGACCGTTACAATACCCCAACTACGGCCCCTTGACTCATATCGAAGACTCCTTAAGACCCCCTTTCACACTGAGCCGCCCATAGTGTCGGCGGTAAAAGCAGCGCATTGTGGGCGGTATAGCCGCACTGTCCCATTGATTTCAAAGGGCAGGAGAGGTGGAGGAGCGGTAAACACACTGCTCCAAAGTTGCAGCTAGCAGGACTTATTTTTACCGTCTGGCTTTCACACTGGAGCAGCAGTTTGAGGGGGGATTGCAGGCGCTATTTTTAACGCTATAGCGCCTGCATTCACCCTCAGTGTGAAAGGGGTCTAAGCAATACTCTTAGACACATTGAGAACACACAATCCAGCCAGAAGACAATATAAATAATATTCCCATCCCCACAGTTTTCCCAGAATAGACCACCTTTTGGTGATTAGTACCTCAGCACTTATTCTTAAAGGGGTTGTAAAGGTTCTTCTTTTATTTTCTAAATAGGTTCCTTTAAGCCAGTGCATTGTTGGTTCACTTACCTTTTCCTTCGATTTCCATCTAAATGTTTTTTTTCTTTGTCTGAATTTCTCACTTCCTGTACCTCCTCAGTAAGCTTTCCACCATCATCTGAGCTGTGGAAAGTCATTTAGAACAGCTTACTGAACACCTTACTGAGGAGGAACAGGAAGTGAGAAATTCAGACAAAGAAAACAAAGAAAAAAAACATTTAGAAGGGAAATGGGAGGAAAAGGTAAGTGAACCAACAATGCACTAGCTTAAAGTAACATATTTCGAAAATAAAAAACAAACCTTTACAACCCCTTTAACTCAATTATTATGCCTTGTACCTGGTCAGATCATAATGCAGTTATAACTCCTTTGGTTCCAAGATCCAACCTCCACTCTTGGTACATGAACAATAGTTTGACAAAAACCAATGTATCGATTACAAATAGAAACTGCCATACAAAATTATCTTTATGAATAACAGTACCACTGATACAGACCCGCTGGGAAGCCCTCAAACCATATATTAGAGGGGTCTGCATTAGCCAAGCCTCTCACCATCGTAAGAAAAAACATCAACTCCATAAACAATTGGAGGCTTTCTCTAAAGCATTCGATCTAACCCAAACAAAGAAATCTTTATCACCTACTCTCGTCAACTAAAACGTCATGATTCTCTCCAGTTTGTCTGGTGGACCGGACATATTTGTTATCTAGGCATACATTTTACAGCAAATCCATTTGACCTCTACACAGTCAACTACCCACCTGTGCGTAGATAACTTGCTAAACTCCTAGCTAATTGGTCTTCTCTACCGTTAGCATGGATAGGTAGAACAGTGATCAAAATGTCTATCCTCTCTAAACTTTAATATCTCTTTATAGTACTACCCAGAACAATCCCTCCACAACGAAAAACCAACCAATTCATTTGTGGCTCACTCAAACCTTGTTTACCCAAATTAACCTTATATTCCCCCCGTATTAGAGATGTCTTGCCAGATTTCACCAAATATTACGCAGCACAATTACCCAAATATCACGCTATGAAAGAAATTCCATTATTGCAAAGGTACAATTTTTTTCCCCCCAAATCGCTTCCTTTACCTTAGTGCAGTTCTCCTTCACTTACCTCATCCTTCGATTTTGCTTTTAAATGTCTATTTTTTCTGATAAATCATAATTTCCTGTTCTTCTGTCTAACTTAACACAGTAATGCGAGGCTTTCTCCCTGGTGTGGACTATCGTGCTCGCCCTCCCTTGGACTACCAGGAGTCAGGAACGCTCTACGTTACAGATAGAGAAAGGAGCTGTGCGTTAGTGGGCGTCCTGACTCTCCCGTAGTCCAAGGGACGGGGGCAATCGCGCCACTCCTCACCAAGGAGAAAGCCTTGCATTACTGTGTATAGTAACAGACAGAAAAACAGGAAGTGAGGATTTCTCAGAAGAAATGACGACATTTAAAAGCAAAATCGAAGGATGAGGCAAGTGAAGGAGGACTGAACCAAGGTAAAGGAAGCCATTTAGGAAATTTGTACCTTTACAACCCCTTTAAGTCCTACACAGCGGAAAAAAAACACAGCCTTTTTATTTGGGACAGAATTGAAAACAAGATTTCAAACATAATCCCCTCCTTTCATACTTGTGTAACCCTTCCTTCCACCCAGCCAAATTCTTTCAGCGTGGTGAAATGTAGGTTTAATTAGAGTTCATAATTTCTTTAATTCGCATATCATATCCAGACTTATGCAAAACACATTCCCTCCCATCCACAGAAACCTTTCGATATCTCCAAATATTTTTATTTTATTTTTTCAAACACAACAAACCAACTGACACACAAACTCCAGACTTTACGATCTTAGAAAATGCTTGCAAATCTAACCCCCATAAACAGACTTATTTCTGCCATATACAAACAACTCGTAACCGCTTCTCCAACATACACAACCAAATGGGAAACAGATCTTCATCTTCAACCAAATCAACTAGACTGGTCTTAAATTTGGCAAACAACTAAATCAGCCACACCAAATATAGTGGGTCTCGAAAACATACACATTTTAACCCATTCGCGCCGAGCGTACGCATATATGCGTCCTTGGCTTTCAAGTGTTATACCGGGATGATGCCTGGTACCGTTGTTTAGAGCCGGCGATTGGCTATCCAGACATTGGCTATCCAGACATAACCGATGCGGCCAAAAGTCGCTTGGTTGTTATGCCGGAGGAGCGGGCCTCCCGTCCCACCGGGAGACCCGATTCTCCATCCAGGACCTTCTGTGTCCAGGCGGAGACTGCTACTAAGCCGTAAACGGCTTTGATTCAGTCTGCACAATGTTAACACGGAAGCGACATGACGTCGTTTTCGGCGATCTGAATACTTTCAAGTGCAAAGGAGGGATTGGGGGTCCCCTGATCCCTCCATAAAGAGTACCTGTCACCACCTATTACTGTCACAAGGGATGTTTACATTCCTTGTGACAGCAATAAAAGTGATCAAAATGTAAAAAAAAAATGTAATATATTATAAAAATAAAATAAGAAAAAAACAAAAACTTTAAAGCGTCCCCCCCCCCTCGCCGCGAGCTTGCGCAACAAAGAAAAATGCATACGGAAGTCGCGCCCGAATATGAAAACTGTGTTCAAATCACAGATGTGAGGTATCGCCGCGATCGTCAGAGCGAGAGCAATAATTCTAGCACTAGACCTCCTCTGTAACTAACCTGGTAACCGTAAAAAAAAAAAAGTTTAAAGCGTCTATGGAGATTTTTAGGTACCCTAGTTTGTCACCATTCCACGAGTGCGTGCAATTATAAAGCGAGACATGTTGGGTATCTATTTACTCAGCGCAACATCATCTTTCACATTATGCAAAAAAAATTGGGCTAACTTTACTTTTTCATTTTTTTTAAATTCATTCATTTAATTCCCAAAAAGTTGTGTTTAAAACACTGCTGCACAAATACCGTGTGACATTAAATATTGCATCAATCACCACTATATATATATATATATATATATATATATACAGTGCAGAAAATAAGCATTTGAACACCCTGCTATTTTGCAAGTTCTCCCACTTGGAAATTATGGAGGGGTCTGAAATTGTCATCGTAGGTGCATGTCCACTGTGAGAGACATAATCAAAAAAAAAAATTTCAGAAATCACAATGTATGATTTTTTTAACTATTTATTTGTATGATACAGCTGCAAATAAGTATTTGAACACCTGAGAAAATCAATGTTAATATTTGGTACAGTAGCCTTTGTTTGCAATTACAGAGGTCAAACGTTTCTTGTAGTTTTTCACCAGGTTTGCACACACTGGAGGAGGGATTTTGGCCCACTCCTCCACACAGATCTTCTCTAGATCAGTCAGGTTTCTGGGCTGTCGCTGAGAAACACGGAGTTTGAGCTCCCTCCAAAGATTCTCTATTGGGTTTAGGGCTGGAGACTGGCTAGGCCACGCCAGAACCTTGATATGCTTCTTACAGAGCCACTCCTTGGTTATCCTGGCTGTGTGCTTCGGGTCATTGTCATGTTGGAAGACCCAGCCTCGACCCATCTTCAAAGCTCTAACTGAGGAAAGGAGGTTGTTGCCCAAAATCTCGCAATACATGGCCCCGGTCTTCCTCTCCTTAAAACAGTGCAGTCGCCCTGTCCCATGTGCAGAAAAACACCCCCAAAGCATGATGCTACCACCCCCATGCTTCACAGTAGGGATGGTGTTCTTGGGATGGTACTCATCATTCTTCTTCCTCCAAACACGGTTAGTGGAATTATGACCAAAAAGTTCTATTTTGGTCTCATCTGACCACATGACTTTCTCCCATGACTCCTCTGGATCATCCAAATGGTCATTGGCAAACTTAAGACGGGCCTTGACATGTGCTGGTTTAAGCAGGGGAACCTTCTGTGCCATGCACGATTTCAAACCATCACGTCTTAGTGTATTACCAACAGTAACCTTGGAAACGGTGGTCCCAGCTCTTTTCAGGTCATTGACCAGCTCCTCCCGTGTAGTCCTGGGCTGATTTCTCACCTTTCTTAGGATCATTGAGACCCCACGAGGTGAGATTTTGCATGGAGCCCCAGTCCGAGGGAGATTGACAGTCATGTTTAGCTTCTTCCATTTTCTAATGATTGCTCCAACAGTGGACCTTTTTTCACCAAGCTGCTTGGCAATTTCCCCGTAGCCCTTTCCAGCCTTGTGGAGGTGTACAATTTTGTCTCTAGTGTCTTTGGACAGCTCTTTGGTCTTGGCCATGTTAGTAGTTGGATTCTTACTGATTGTATGGGATGGACAGGTGTCTTTATGCAGCTAATGACCTCAAACAGGTGCATCTAATTTAGGATAATAAATGGAGTGGAGGTGGACATTTTAAAGGCAGACTAACAGGTCTTTGAGGGTCAGAATTCTAGCTGATAGACAGGTGTTCAAATACTTCTTTGCAGCTGTATCATACAAATAAATAGTTAAAAAATCATAAATTGTGATTTCTGGATTTTTTTTTTTTGGAATATGTCTCTCACAGTGGACATGCACCTACGATGACAATTTCAGACCCCTCCATGATTTTCAAGTGGGAGAACTTGCAAAATAGCAGGGTGTTCAAATACTTATTTTCCGCACTGTGTGTATATATATATATATATATATATATATATATATATATATATATATATATATATATATATATATATATATATATATATATATATATATATATGTTTGGGGGTTCCAAGTAATTTTCTAGCAAAAAATATGGATTTTAACTTGCAAACACCAAATGTATGTCAGAAATAGGCTTAGGCATGTAAGTAATATGGTGCTAACTAGATGGTATCTGGTCCCATCCAGAATATCCAAATATCCCCCCCCCCCCCCCCCCCCCCCCCCCCCATAGCCCTCTCACTGTTTGAGGCTGTACTACTCTAGGTTCACATGTACATATATGGTGGAAGTGTCCCATTGTACGCTCCTTTTGGTCAGAAATCAACACTTAACCACTTCAGCCTCGGACCATTTTGCTAGTCAAAGACCAGGCCACTTTTTGCGATTCGCCACAGCATCACTTTGACAATTGCGTGGTCGTGCGACATGGCTTCCAAACAAAATGTACGTACTTTATTTCTTACAAATAGAGCTTTTTGGTGGTATTTGATCACCTTAGCAGTTTTAATTTTTTGCTCCCCCTCCATGTATGTCAGCCAGATCCTTAAAAGCCAGAGACTCCTCTACCAGAATCGTGGTTGCCGTGCACAACTTAGAAAAAGGTGATCCACTTCCAGTGGAACTGTCCACTCCTTAAGGAGGGACCCCACAAAGCAAAGCGTCAAACCTGTAAAAAACCTGTGGGGCGGCGACTGAGACCTCTGCCACCTTAGGCCCTGCAAA
The DNA here is from genome assembly GCA_029574335.1 of Rana kukunoris. Taxonomy (NCBI): domain Eukaryota; kingdom Metazoa; phylum Chordata; class Amphibia; order Anura; family Ranidae; genus Rana; species Rana kukunoris. The sequence goes on from CM056054.1 coordinate 93,375,062, forward strand.
AGGGGTACTGACCAAGGCTCCTTACAATGGGCACTGGCCGATTCCCCTGCACAGGGGGCACCCTTGGACCTTTAACAGAGCCCCCCCACAGGAGGCATCCACCCAGACCCTCTCCACAGAGGAGGTTCAGGATTGCACATAGCAGGCAAGTATAACTTTTTTCTCTCTTTCATAATTATATATATATATATATATATAAAAAACACATACAATTTCCAGAGAAAAGCATGAATTACCTGTCATTTATCTTGATGTTTTGATCTGTTTGAGGATCATACATAAATCGCATTAGTTGAAGGTGTAATACAGGTGGTAACGTTAGGAATTTAACACCTTTCTCTGCTTCCTACATTAAAGAAAAAAAAGAAGAAGAAAAAAAAAGGTGAACAGTTCGCTGCAACAACTGAAATTATAGTCAAATCTCAAAATCAAGTGTAGGTTTTTTTTGTTTTTTTTTTGGTATAACCAAAGACCATTGGTCAACAGCAGGTATGTACTTGGAATAGGATGTTTAAAACACCAACTGACAATGTGAAAAAAAGCAAGGCAGCTCAAACATGCAATAGAAAACATAGGTTTTGTAGCAAAAGTGGTAGATTTTTTACCTGTAAACCATGTTCCCCAGCATCATACTTATTATCGCCATCTAGCTGTTCGACTGCTACATAATCGATAAAAGATTCAAAGACTGGTTTGGGGGGGAAAAAAAATATTATTATAAAATCTATAAGTCAACTGCAATATATGGATTAAAGTAAACTAGATGTGAAAACATCCTTTTCTAATAGAGACAAGGTTTACCACCACCCATGGTGAGAGCTAAAAATAGAATTTCGTAGGAATCTGTATACTAACCTGATCAATAAACTGTTTTAAGAAAAATTCATAGGTTTTCAAAATTATGGGGGCTGTAAAAAGCAGATTTTTTTTATTCATCTTAATACATATGTATAGTCTTGTGTGCAACAGCCCCCCCAACACTTAACCAAGGTCCCTCTCTGTCAATGAGCACAACAGCCACCCGAGATTAGCCCTCCTGATTGTCTGACACATAGTAGAAGCACCATTGGCTGCCACTGCAATGAAAGTTAATTAGCCAATCGGGGGAGAGAGTGGAGAGTGGTAGCGGTCAGGGCTCAGTGTCTGAATGGACACAGGGAGCTGTGACTTGGCTCGGGTGCTTGCTATGGGAGCACTGAACAGGAGAGAGGGGCCAGGATCAAAAAAGGACCAGAGAATAGGATTCAGGCTGCTCTGTGCAAAACCATTTCACAAAGCAGGCAAGTATAACATGTTTGTTATTTTTATAGGGAAAAAAACTAGACTTTACAATCACTTTAACCACTTCAGACCCGCAGTATATCTGAATGACGGCTACAGCGCGGGTCTAAATATAAAACATGCCGTCGAAAAAAAATTGCTGATCGCCGCTATTAGTAGTAAAAAAAATAATAATTAATAAAAATGCAATAAAACTATCCCTTATTTTGTAAACGCTATACATTTTGCGAAAACCAACCGATAAACGCTTATTGCGATTTTTTTTTAACCAAAAATAGGTAGAAAAATACGAATCGGCCTAAACTGAGGAAAAAAAATGTTTTTTTATATATTTTTGGGGGATATTTATTATAGCAAAAAGTAAAAAATATAAAAAAAAAAAATTAAAAATTGTCGCTCTATTTTTGTTTATAGCGCAAAAAATAAAAACCGCAGAGGTGATCAAATACCACCAAAAGAAAGCTCTATTTGTGGGGAAAAAAGGATGCCAATTTTGTTTGGGAGCCACGTCGCACGACCACGCAATTGTCAGTTAAAACGACGCAGTGCCGAATCGCAAAAAAGGGGCAAGGTCCTTTACCTGCATTTTGGTCCGGGTCTTAAGTGGTTAAAGACCAATAAAAAAAAAACAAATCTGGGCATGTCAATCTGCTTAAACTAAATTACATGGTTTGTAAACGGTTTAACAAAAGTCTTAAAACAAAATTGGAGGGGGGGGGGGGGATAGTATGAAGAGCGCCTCTAAATGAATGCATTGAGAAATTTTTGCCAAGCACAAACTATAAAGTCCAACACCCCCCTTTCACACTGTGGCCATTTGTGCGTTAGCAGTAAAGCGCTGCTTGTTTAAGCTGCGCTTTTCACCAAAAGGGGTTAAAAAGGCCCATGTTGCGGCGCTTTGGATACGCTGCCCATTCATTGCAATGGGCAGGTGGTGTTGTAGGAACGCTGTATACATCGCTCCCAAACCGCCCCAAAAATGCAATTTGCAGTACTTTTTTCTAACGTCCCGGAAGTGCACTGCCTTACTGTGAAAGCACGTGGGATTTCATTCAGGCGGTATAGGAGGCAGTTTACAGGAGCCATTTCTAGTACTAAAATGCCTGAAAACTGCCTCAGTGTGAAAGGGGTCTTTACACTGCCAAAATAAACAAAATTCAGTACAGTGGACATCAGTCAGATGTGCCCCTTGTGCTGATGCCTCTTCTGTTCTGCGAAACCCATCTGCCTCCATTTCATTTGTAGAAGCTGTAGTACCGTTTCTATGAATTTTGCAGTGGGGTGGAAAGGGCGGTTAGAGTCAGGCACACTTGAGAGTCTATTACAGCTACACACCACAATTCTAATAACCCCCACCCCACCAGAAGAGCCATCAACACAAAGGACATATCCTATTTACGTATCTCCCTTGTGCTGAGAGAGAGAGAGAGAGAGAGAGAGAGAGAGAGAGAGAGAGAGAGAGAGAGAGAGAGAGAGAACTGTGCATGAGGTCATAAGCCTAGACTTTTTACCAGACAAGAAATGGGGAGAGGGCTGTATAAGGTATTTACTGGCAGAAAAAAAAATGGTTTTACTATGCAAAGTTAAAACAAGATGAGAAGATTTAATAGAAAAGTTGAAAAAAATTACTGAAGGTACGCTTTAAGATTATGGTACCTATTGTAAATTCCTTTTTTTTGCAATCAATAGAGGGACAAAGGAAGTCCTTTAACTTGGTTACAATTCCACCATCAGAACTGCATTATAGCAAAACAACTGTAGGCAAGCCTAGAATAACCCTTCCTACTACCAGCATGTTACATTTTTTTTAGCAAAGCAGTACCAAGAACACAATTATAAAAAGAGACTTGCACCAGTCAATGGAGTCCAAAAAAAAAGATTTTTACGATGAGCACAAAATGCCTTTATTTCTTGTCTTTTGAGGGACACAAAGTATTTCACCTTCAGGACATCTAAAAGCAGTCCAACTGAGGGTTGAGAAACAAACAGTGACAGTAGAAAGACCAAGTCGTTCATGAAAAAAAAAAAAAAAGTATAGATCTTGGTTACATAGTTAGTCAGGTTGAAAAAAGTCCATCCAGTTCAACCATAAAAAAAAAATAAAAAAAAAATAAACACAGTACTTCCCATACACCCAACTCCATACCCACAGTTGATCCAGAGGAAGGCAAAAAAAAACAGCAGAGGGTGATCCAATTTGCTACCGGAGGGGAAAAAATTCCCTCCTGATCCCCCGAGAGGCAATCGGATTTACCCCGGATCAACTTTACCTACAGAACTTAGTACTCAGTTATATTATGTGCATTTAGGAAAGAATCCAGGCCCTTCCTAAAGCAATCTACTGAGCTGGCCAGAACCACCTCTGGAGGGAGTCTGTTCCACATTTTCACAGCTCTTACTGTGAAGAAACCTTTCCGTATTTGGAGGTGAAATCTCTTTTCCTCCAGACGTAAAGAGTGCCCCCTTGTCCTCAGTGTTGACCTTAAAGTGAATAACTCAACACCAAGTTCACTATACAGACCTCATATATTTGTACATGTTGATCATATCCCCCCTTATTCTCCTCTTCTCAAGAGTGAATAAATTCAGTTTTTCTAATCTTTCCTCATAGCTGAGCTCCTCCATGCCTCTTATCAGTTTAGTTGCCCTTCTCTGCACTCTCTCCAGTTCTCCGATATCCTTTTTGAGAACTGGTGCCCAAAACTGGACTGCATATTCCAGATGAGGTCTTACTAATGATTTGTACAGGGGCAAAATGATATCTCTATCTCTGGAGTCCATACCTCTCTTAATACAAGAAAGGACTTTGCTCGCTTTGGAAACCGCAGCTTGGCATTGCATGCCATTATTGAGCTTATGATCAACTAAAACCCCCAGATCCTTCTCCACTACAGATCCCCCCAGTTGTACTCCCCCTAGCATGTATGATGCATGCATATTCTTAGCCCCTAAGTGCATAACTTTACATTTATCAACATTAAACCTCATCTGCCACTTAGTCGCCCAATTAGACAGAGCATTGAGGTCGGCTTGTAAATTAGTTTGTTCTAAGCCACTATCTCTACTGGAAGTCTTTTAAAGACTTATGATTAGTTTCAAACGTCTCTCCTGCTAGTTTGAGGGCATTTCGCCCATGTGTCCTTTAACCACTTAAGACCCGGACCAATACGCTGGCAAATGACCCAAGGGGTTTTTGCGATTCGGCACTGCGTCGCTTTAACAGACAATTGCGCGGTCGTGCGACGTGGCTCCCAAACAAAATTTGCGTCCTTTTTTCCCACAAATAGAGCTTTCTTTTGGTGGTATTTGATCGCCTCTGCGATTTTTATTTTTTGCGCTATATACAAAAATAGAGCGACATTTTTGAAAAAAAATCAATATTTTTTACTTTTTGTTATAATAAAAAACCAATAAACTAAATTTTAGTCAAACATTTAGGCCAAAATTTATTTAGCCACATGTCTTTAGTAAAAAAAAAAAATCGCATTAAAAAAAAATTAGCTACCTAGCGGGAACAGCAACACTAATACAGCGATCAGAAAAATGATCGCTTAGCGACGCTGGCAATAGGGAGTGAAAGGGTTAACTAGGGCAGTGATCAAGGGGTTAAAACTTTATTGGGGGGGTGGGGGGGCTACCCTGACACTAACACTGACTGACTGTCACACTGACACTAAATACAGTAATCATACATGTATGATTACTGCATTCAGTGACACTGTGACAGGGGGGAGGGGGGGGGGGGGGGGGCGATCGCGGGGGTTAAATGCGTTTGTGTGTGTGTGTAAGTGTGCTGTTTGGTGCAGGACTTACTTGGTGTGTAGTGATCTCTCCTCAGCGGCGCTTGAAACAAACGCCGAGGGAGAGATCACGTCGCTTCCTCCTTCCTGTGTTTACACAGGAGGAGGAAGTGACAGGGCGGGCGGGCGCGCGCATTGGCTGGGAGCGATCCGGAGGGGGCGGATGAAAACGGATAGCCGCCCCCACTTGTGTGCCATTCTGCCGACGTAAATGTACATGCGGCGGTCCTTAAGTGGTTAACTTGGTTTCATATAAAAAAAACTGCTCTGCTGAACCCTATTCATACCCCATATTGTATTTAACCGCTTGCCCACCGCCGCACAAACCTTTAAGTCGACAGATCTGCACATACAGGCAAATGGCCGTACAGGTACGCCCCTTTAAATTTGCTGCCGCAAGCTCCGAGAACGTGGACTCGATGTCTGCCGGTGTCCCACGATCGTGTCACGGAGCTGAAGAATGGGGAGATGTCAGTGTAAACACATCTCCACGTTCTTCCTAGTGAAAGGTCACCGATCGTCTGCTCCCTCTCAGCGGTTAGCCACGCCCCCCCCAACTATAATCACTCCCTAGGACACACTTAACCCCTTCCGAGCCCCATTGTGGTTAACCCCTTCACTGCCAGTCACATTTACACACGAATCAGTTATACAGCGATTATAGCACTGATCACTGTATAAATTCCCCAAAATAGCGCCATCAGTGTCAGATTTGTTCGCCATGTGGCAGACAAAAAAAAAAAACACGCTAATCACCGCCAATACTAGTAAAAAAATAAATGCCATAAAACTATACCCTATTTTGTAGACGCTATAACTTTTGCGCAAACATATGAAAGCTTATTGCAATTTTTTTACCAAAAATATGTAGACAAATGCTCATCAGCCTAAACTGAGAACACTTGTATGACCACCAATGACCAGATCTGCTGCACTGTCAGTTCCTTTGAGCTTTTTGCTTTGCCTTGTCAGGATGCTTAGAGCAAAGAGAACAGAAAAGAGAGGAACAGACATTACAGATGACCCAACGTTGGAATTAACCCCTGCTGCTTTCTGAGGTGGTGACAGAGTTCTGAGTGGAAAATAATTTGTTTTCAAGGCTTTGTTTATTCATCCTTCCGGTGAGTGTGTGAACCCCGAAAAGGGGGCGAGTGCCACTGCTAGTGCAGAGTTGGAGGGTGCACTACCGACTTTACCCTAGAAGTACTAACGTCATCGTTTTATTTAATGTGAAGCTGGACACTTATCCAACATTAGCGCTGTTTACCAATACACCCTTTATTGTGTTTCAAAATATTGGTGTGGGGGTGTGTGTGTGTACACATACGGGAAAAAAAAAACTGCAGAGGTGATCAGATACCACCAAAAGAAAGCTCTATGGGTGGGGAACAAAAAAAACATCAATTTTGTTTGGGAGCCAAGTCGCACAACCGCGCAATTGTCAGTTAAAGCGACACATTGCTGCATCGCAAAAAGTGCTCTGGTCTGGCCAGCCAAATGCTCCGAGGCTTAAATCCCAACCACACACACACGTCCTATGCAGTGGGATCAACTGCTCATTTTTGTCTAGGGGATCGGAAACAAGCTAGCGGTAGACTGTTCCTGACATCCACAGCAGGTCTACGAGCATGTCGTCTTTGGAACTAGACACAGTATTCTAAATAGAGAAACTGATTACTGAGAGCAGGCCCTAGGTAAAGTGCTCAGAGTCCTCAAAAGCTTTGCCAGTGTCCAACCACTTGGAGGTACAAGCCTATATTTACAGGGTTTATGAATTCTCATCCTGTGTGTTATGTTTTAGGTAAGCCATAGATGTGATTTTCTTACCTGCAACCATGGGTTGCAAGAAAGAAGTTTTTTTTTTAATAACAGCTTACCTGTAAAATCCTTTTCTTGGAGTACGTCACGGGACACAGAGCCTCTATTCATTACATAGTGGGTTGTATGGTCACCAGAGGTGATTGGACACTGGCACAACCAATGAAGATAAGATCCCCTTCCATACAACCCCTCGTACCTTTGTTTTTGTAGCAAAGCAGTAAGGTTCCCATAGGGGGACATCTGTGTCCTGTGGTGTACTCCAAGAAAAGGCAGAGCCTGTATTCTTTACATAGTGGGACGTCCCAGAGCAATGCTCAATGAAGGATGGGAGACACAGATCAAGCAGGCCACTAACTGACAATAAGCCCTATACTGCTGTCTGCAGCACGCTACGCCCAAAAGCGGAATCCTCCTTTCCTTTTACATCTATTTGATAGAATTTGGTAAAGTATGGACTGAAGACCAAGTCGCACCTTTACAGATCTGAGCCATGAATGCCTAGTGATGCACTGCCCATGAAGCACTTACTGCCCTGGTAGAGTGCACCTTAACAGAAAAAGGAGGAATCTTGTTCCTTAAACCATAGGCTTAATTACTTGTCGAATCCACCTAGAAATGGTGGAATTTGATGCCGCTTGGCCCTTCCTGGGACCATCTGACAAAATATCTTTTTTACGTATTTGAGCAGTTGCCTGCAGATAAACTTTTACTGCTCTCACTACATCTAGAGAGTGCAATAACTTTTCTTTTGCTGATCACGGATCTGAAAAAAAAAAAAAAGAAAGGTAAAAATGTCATTGATAAAAATGAAAAGTTGACACCACCTTTGGTAAAAAGGTAGGATGGGGATGTAGTACAATTTTGTCTATGTGACAAATTAAATAATGCTCTTTACAAGAAAGCTGCTAATTCCGATACTCACCTAGCAGAAAATATAGCAGAAAATATAGCAATCAAAAAGGCCAATTTCCTGCTCATTAGAATCAAAGGAATATGGCAGATAGGTTCAAAAGGTTGATTTTGCAAGACTGACAATATCAAGTTTAAATCCCAGGGACATAAGGGAGACTTGACTGGCAGATTTATCCGCAGTACTCCCTGAATGAATGCCCGGACTAGGGAATGAGATGCCAGTGGTCTTTGAAAAGAGACTGATAGAGCCGATATTTGACCCTTGATGGTACTCAGGGCTAATTTCATATCCTCTAATTGGCAAAAGGCGAGAATCCTACTTCCAGCCTCTGGATTCACACCAGGAAACATACGCCTTCCAGACGCTGTAGTAGATGAGCCTGGAAGCTGGCTTTCTAGCATTAATGTGTAGAAAGAACTCGGCCCGAGAGCCCTCATTTCTTCAAAATGTAGGTCTCCGTGGCCAGACTGTCAAATTTAGTTTCTGTAAGGAAGGATTTAACACTGGACCTTGTGACAGCAGGTCATGAAGAGGGTGGAAGCACCCAAGGTCTTCCTACCGCCATCTTTATGATCTTAGCATACCAGGCCGTTCTGGGCCAATTTGGGGCCACTAGGATTACTGGTATTCCCTCCTCCTTGATCCGGCAAAGTAGTATTTTTAAGAGAAGGATCGGAGAAAATGCATAGATCAATGAGAATTGCTTCCAGGGAATTATCAGAGAATCCTTTCCCTAGGCCAGCGGATCTCCCGTTCTGGACACAAAGTTGTCGAACTTCCTGTTGAGCCTGGAAGCTAGCAGGTCTATATCTGGGGTCCACCATATTTGGCATATTGCCTGAAAGACATCGGGGTGAAGAGACCACTCTCCTGGAGACAGCTGCTGGCGACTCAGATAGTCCGCTTGCCAGTTTTCTACTCCTGGAATGAAGATTGCCGAAAGACAAGGAACACGTTTTTCTGCCCATGTCAAAATTCAATTCAACTCCTTCTAAGCATCCCGACTCTGGGTGTCTCCTTGGTGAACGATAAAAGCTACTGCAGTAGCATTGTCGGATTGAATCCGAACAGGGTGGGCCCTGTAACCTGTGTGTCCAGGTTCTGAGGGCCAATTACACTACCCGAATCTCCAGTATGTTGATGGGCAGGCTCTTTTCAGTATTGGCCCAGGTACCCTGGGCTGAAGCATCTTCTAACTGCTCCCCAGCGCAACAGGCTAGCATTCGTAGACACCACCTTCCAGGTGACTGGGAGAAAGGACCTTCCTTTCCGCAAGTTCTTGGTCTTTAACCACCAACTGAAGCTTTGGCTCACCTGTGGAGACAGGCGCATGGGTATAACCAGAGCTTGGCTTTTTCTGTTCCAGGAAGCTAGAATACTGCTTTGCAGTAGTCTTGAATGAAACTGGGCGTAAGGAACAGCCTTGAAGGTGGCCACCATTTTCCCGAATAGCCTCCATGCAGAGTCAAATCAATGGTCCCTTCTTCGCCCTGACTGTGGATCAATTCCCTTAGAGACCTGATCTTTGGCTCTGGCAGGAATACCCTGCTTTGGGCTGAGTCTATGATCATGCCCAAATATTCTACCCTTCTCAGGGCTTGTACAGAGGATTTCTGTAAGTTTATGATCCATCCTAAATGCTCCAGGTATTTTACCTGTATTGGGCACTGCGTGATCCAATCCTGCTACTGACTGATCCACAAGTAGATGGTCTATGTAGGCCGTCACTGTTATGCCCCGTGCCCTCAGCTTTGCCAGAGGCGCCAGAACCTTTGTAAATACATGGGGCACGGTTGCCAAACCAAAGGGCAGAGCCTCAAACTGGAAGTGGTGATGTCCTACCGCAAACCTTAGGAACTTTTGGTGAGCGGGATGGATAGGCACAAGTAAATATGAGTCTTTGATGTCTATCGACGCCAAGAATTCTCCTCCTTGTAATTCTCCGACGACCACGGATCGAATAGTCTTCATTCGCAAATGGCGAATATTCAGAAAGTGATTCAGAGATCTTAGATCCATGATGGGTCTGACGTCTCCCTTTAGTTTTGGGCACACAATGAGGTTTGAGTAAAAACCTAAACCTTGCTCTTTTAGGAGTACTTCCATGATTACCTCTTGAGTTGGAGAGCCTAGATTTTCGGAACCTGTAAGGTGGGATCTCACAAAATTCCAGTTTGTACCCTAGGGATGAGGAAATTGCCCACCTGTCCTGGATCTGTGTCTGCCATGCCGCTGAAAACTGACAAAGCCATCCAACCACTCAGCCAAGCGGGGGCGCCTTTTCATAGAGAGGCTTTGGTGTTTTGATTGTTGGCTTTTAAACTCCATGGCTTCTTGTTCATGGCCTGGCTTTCTTTAGCCTTTGTGGCTGGCTGAAAACGCCATCGCCACTGACTGGAGGCAGACCTTCTGGGAGTCGGGGAGCGAGAACGTTTAAAACAAGGATGCTTGCTTTTCTTCTTTGGCAATAGGGTAGTTTTACCGCTCTATCTTTTGGATATATTTTTCAACTCATCCCCAAAGAGGCGTTCGCCATGGAAGGGGAAACTGTATGGAGCTTCCACTGACCAATGCTTTAGCCAAAGAATTCTGCACATATGCACCAGCTGGAGTGTGAGGCAAGATGCTTGCTGAACAGAATCTCTAATGGCATCCACTGTAAATCATAAGGCTTTAAGGTAGATTCTCCCAAAGTTTGATGTGCTCCAGAGGCAGATCTTTCAGCCCCTGTTTTACCTGTTCCTTTAGGACCTAAAACATACCAACTGCTGCCACAGCAGGTTGGGCCACTGCACCAGCCAAAAAGGAAATAAGACTTTATTAAAGATTCCAATTTCTTTATAAACAGATCTTTGAATACCTGAGCATTTGCCATCGGACAAGTCAGGTTCTCATTTACACAAGAGATAGCTGCATCTACAAAGAGCAGACTGAACTTCTTGGTAAACTTCTCTATAGAATAAAGAACCTCAAATTTTCTAGATGGTGAAAAACACTTATCTGGATGTTGCCAGTCTGCGTAAATCAGATTCTCCAGTAAAGGATGAACCGGAAAAGAACATGCACCCTGCAGGGATCTTAATGAACCAAGGGAGGAGACAGGTGATTCAATTAAATGTAGAGCATACTGCTTCAGCATAACATTGCACCTGCAATCTCAGAACCTGGGAAGCAGAGAAAGTTTCTTCCGATATCCCTTGATCCCTCCGACTCTTCATTCTTATCCCCTGATGGTGTTACTTCATCCTCATATTTTTCTGAAAGAAGATCTTAAACAGGAGACCCACTTCGCTTTTTGTCCTTTTGCGAGGACTTTGCGATTAACGTAGCGATTCTCCCTTCTAAGTTGTTTAGGGCTGCTGCTAAAGTATCCTCAGTGACATATGCAGGCGCCGGCACCACAGGAGAGGCTGCTACTCCTGATAGAGGCAATGGCTCATCCTGTATAGATGCGTCAGATATAACAGGAGAGGAAGGTACAGCGCAGGCACGGTTAGAGCCTCCTGCCTCAGGCGGCAGTGCTTTGTTTAGTCCCCGTTTTTTTTTCTTTGGGAACACATATTACTAAGCAAAGCCAACACATACTACAGTGCCAGTTTAGCATTTCACATTAAGTCTGCAACTAGTAACACTTTCATGCATGAGTAGGTGTCCAATTTGGGAGTGCTCAGCCAACCACAAGGAGGTCTTGCGTGCCCTTTACGCTGCTGTGTACCTTCAAGGAAAGCTCCAGGCTTTTGAGGCTCCTTTATAACTTCCTGCCTGTTTGATTGCTGTAGGAATAGCGTGCTCACGCAAGTGTGCACGCATGTGGAGGGTCGCGACCCCGCCTCCCCCTCCTTGCTGTACACCATAAATTGTGCCCCCCTTGCGCTACCTAGGTGCTAATGGCGGCATTCTGAGATGGGGGAAGATCCCTCTGACCCTTGTCCAAGAGGAGGAAAGTGGCAGCCGTCCATGGCAGAGCTCTGCAGCAGGAGTGTGCTGTTTGAACAGACATTGCTCTGGAGCATGTTGAGTGGAACTCGGCTCTTTATTCCCTCTAGTGGTGACCAAAGAGAAGACACCTACCTAAAAATAGGAAAGGTCCTTAAGCATCATGCTTAGGACTCTTTCCTGGTTTACCTTATCCCCCGCCGCAGGTTTTCTGCCGAGACCAGACAGAGCCAATCTTCACCCATCACTGCGGTAAAATGTGCCAACCTTCAGGGATACGGGTTCCTATTTAAAGGAGGCCTCTTCCCTGGGCCTTGTAAAAGACTCTGCCAAGACTTTTAGCGTACAGTGTAACTAAAGTGTTGGACCCTAGAGCCCAGTCCTCTGAAGAAACACATTACAGACGACACCTCATTCACAATGCCCGGATACCATCCAGTTTTGGCATAATAATTTAGGCATCTTGGATGGACCCAAAAGTGTAGCTCTTTTACACCTAGACTGCCTCTTTCATAGAGCTTCCTTCAGCACATTCTTCCAACACCTTAGACACTGGCGAAAAAACTGAGGTACTTCCCTTATGGGAGGGTTTATATGGAGGGGAACTTGTCTTCATTGGTTGTGCCCATGTCCAATCACCTCTGGTGACCATACAACCTACTATGTAATGAATAGAGGCTCTATGTCCCGTGGTGTACGATAAAGAAATAGCTCAATTCCCCCATCAGCACAGTGCGGATCAGGGAATTTCTCACACAGTGCTATTGTGGTCTGCTGGCAGGGGGCTCTGCCAACAGAACACGGTTACTGCTAGCGACTAAAGCCACTGGCAGTGATCATATTTAAAAAATACGTCAGGCCGGTTGTACTGAAGTCAATCAATAGATTAAGGAGTGGGTCGGGAAATTGGCCGCTGCGTTAACAGATGAATCATTAGCTGTTAAAAGGCTTCCTTGCTGACCGCTGGTGTGGATTTTAAGGGAAACCCCATGCCTAAAAACAAAAAAAAACACTAGCTGCATACTAGCACATTATGTCATTGCTTTGCATGTTTTTTTTGTGTGGACATCAGTGTTTTTCAAACCGCTTTAAGACAGAGGTTTCAGCTATATATTCCTCATTGTGTGAATAGACATACAAAAAGAGAACAGTATAGTGCTCACTGTATTCTTTATTGTGAGAGCATGAATAGATGTTAAAAACTTAAACAAATGTACTTTCTGCACGAATCACAACATACCAAGCAGTACTGCAAAAAAATTACACATAGCACGACTCATAACTCATGAGTAATTCTTGAATACAGCTCCTAGATTATTCACAGTGGGAGGACATGGGCACAAGAACGTTGCCTTATGTATATTGTAATACAGGACTTCATTCTCAAGCATGACTAAGTGCATATTTAATTACTTTAATACATTTTATACGTTTAACACACTATGTGGAGCCATTGATCTTTTTTGCATGGTGGGCATTCATATTGCCGAAACACCTTTGGGTACGAGATCCACCAGGGCCGCAGACCTGATGCCACGTGATTGGGACCCGCTATACGCTGCTTCTGATCCCCTGTTATAAGGGATCGTGGGTAAGAGACCAATTCATAAGTTTGGTGGAGGACACTTTTTTTTGGACACGTCTACTTATCTAGAAGCACGGGTGTTCTATCAATCTTCACTTATGGACTTTTTATTTGTTAATTTTTTGGACTGTGTTAATCAAGCCACACTCAGTTGAGGGTCATACATATTATATCAGCTGTGTCTTTTTTGCGTTGTTTTGTTTTTGGTTCATCATAAATACAGTATCACGCTTTTGAGGTGACTGCGTATTGTACAGCGGCCATCACTGGTCACTTTTTCAATTCAGCAGCCAGACTCTTTTTATTCATTTTTTGCATTCATGTTTTAAGGTAGCGCGATTTATATTTTTTCTACTTTTGTTCCTTGTTATTATTGTATACATGAAAATCCCATCACCTGGGGAGAGCACACTGTAATTTTGTTGGAGTTCTCTTTATTTTTGCATTCATTAATTTTAGTGCAGTTTCTTTCTCCTTCCCTTTAGCACGCCTGCCATTATCTTTGAGAAGATTATGGGTGCATAGGAAATGTCGACGGGAGAGCTGTATATTGTAGGTACAGAGTGGTTGCTGGCCCTTGTACTGCAAACCTCAGGAATTTTTGGCGACTGTCTTATGGGTACATGTAAATGGGAATCCTGTAAGGTCTATAGTTGCCATGAATGTCTTCCGTGGTAGGATGTTTCTGATCGAGTAAATAGACTCCATTCTGAATTTTTTGTATTTTAACCCTCTGTTAAGTGGCTTGAGATTTAATATGAGCCTCAGTTTGCCTGACGGTTTTCTCTTTGCAAAGATATGGGAATAGAACCCCTTTTGTTCCTCTTTTTGAAGTACTGGGCAGATCACCTGATCTAGTGAAATTTGCATGGATTTTAAAAGGCTTTCGCTCGATCATCGCCTCTTGGTAGCATGTTTACCAGGTACTTGGTTGGGGGGCGCGTGGTAAATTATATTGCATAGCCCTCTGTTACGGTGCATATGATGAATTAGTTTCTCGCTGCTTTCATCCATTGGTTGGAGAAAGCTGCGAGTCTGTCCCCTACCTGACAGTCGCTTTTTGGGTTAGGCGGCTTGAGAATGAATTCACCCTTGAATTTTTTGTTTTGCTGTTCAACGCTTTTGTTCCCGGGGTTTATTAAACTTCTTGAATTGCCGAAAGTGGTTTTCCCTTGGTTTCTTTTTCGGAAAAACTTGTGTTCTTTGCTGTGGTCCTATCCAGCACTGTTTCTAGTTCAGGCCCGAACAACAGGTCTCCGGTGAATGGAATTCCGCACAGCCTTTTTTTTTAAAGAGATGTCAACTCCCCAAGATTTCAGCAACAGGGCTCTTCGGGCTGAGTTGAGAAGTGCCGTGGCTCTTAAAGATAATCCGACAGTCTCAGCCGAGGCACCTGCTAAAAAAGCTGCTGCTCTTGTCAGCGTGGGGATGGTATTAACTCTTCTCTAGGTGTCGCTTTCTAGTAGTTCTTGAAGCCGATTTAACAAGATAAGCAAGGTGCGGGCTGTGCAGGTGGAAGCTATTGCCAGATTCAGATTTGCAGCCCCTGCTTCCCAGGCTTTTAAAAAAAAAAATGGCCTCTATTTTCTTGTCCATGGGATCGTTTAGCATACCTGGTCGAAGGCCAAGTTAGATTTATTTGTGACTTTCACTTGAGAGGCACCCACTTTGGGGCATTTAGCCCAGATTTTGGTGTCTGTCTCTGCAAGCGGGTATCTGTGTTTGACCGACGCCAGTATGACGTTTTCTCTCTGGGTCTTCCCACTCTTGACTATGTCTTTAAGAGTTTGGTATACGGGGAATGTTCTAGCTTTCCTGGGTTGTAGCCCTCTGTACATCTTGTCATGTAGTGTGAGCTCTGCTGTCTTTTGCTCTTTAATACCTAGTGTGTCTGCTATAGCTATAATAATAAAAATTATAATAATAATAATGTCCGTGTCTTCTGAGGGAAATAAGTTGCCCTCTAGAGCCAGATCTTCCTCTTCAGTGTCTGAGCAGAGTCTATCCTCCGATTCAGATTGGTCAGATTTGTCCAAATCCTCCTCCTATTCCTGTCATACTGCCTGTTCCTTGTTACCTGTAGACACACATGTCCTGCTGGTAGATGCAGTACAGCTTTGACTAGGATTAGTTGGCACTTCTAACTTCTCAATAGCTGAGCGTAGAGATGCCATGGTGCTCTTTATATCTTTATTAAAGGAATTGAGCAGTTTGTGCAGATAACCTTGCGATTCTTTAGCCACCATTTTGTCTATGCATTTTTGGCATATTTCTTTCCATTAAGCACACGTTATGTTGCTTTTTGTTTTACTTTCCTCTAGGGTTCTTTTCCGAAATCAAGCACAGAAAGGGTCCCAATGAGGAAAGGTGGTCAAAGACTGCCTGAGCGGTATTTACACAGTATTCCGACTTACTTTGAAACTGTCCTGGCTTGCACGATCTGCAGGGCAGGGTGGAGAAGCGCCAGACATGGTCAGCCACCAGGATCCTCTAGTAGGAGGAGTTTTTAACTGCTTCCTGCTTGAGCTCCGGCCCCACCCGAGTCCATGCAGGTTGGTGGACATACCTGCACATGCCGCAGCTGCTGGTGTCCTCCTTCCTGAGCCTTCATTAGGAAGGGCGACTCTGTTTTGTCCGGGAAGTCACTGGAAACCCCCCCTTTTTTTCAGGCTCTGGGAAAATGGCTGCTGACCGGAAGTGACCCCCCCCCCATCTTGGTACTCCCCGCAAAGTATCCATGAGGAGAGTAACTGGCTCTGCTGTGAAGGAGTGCTGCGGGCAGGTTGGGCGCCCTTTTTTCCACAGGGGGGTCCTCGGGAGGCCGACTTCTGATGGCGCTAATCGGGCGGACGCCCAGTGATTGCACTTACCCGCGTGATGCATCTTGCAGCAGCAGCAGGTCCCTGCAGCCTTTGCGGCATGGGGTAAAAGCCAGTTCTTTTGTTCCAGGCTGGGGGGGGGGGATGATTGCAGATCCCTCTGTAGGGGTGAAATCTCAGACAGCAAGTTTTTTGCACAGAATTGCTGCTCCTGATCGCCCTTTGTCAAGCTGGCTGCTTGTTGCACGTCTCAAAGAGCTAGAATCTGAGGCAGAGACCAGTGTTAAAACTAGGGTACTGCTCCAATGCAAGGGATGCCATTTCACTTTTTCCCTTTCGCAGAACGACTGTTCACCTGCACCATAGGGTGCAAAGCTGAGCACCCTACTAAGGGTCTAGTGCCAAAAGCAAATAATATTGGCCGATAATGGCACCCGATAACAGCCAGAGAGGGGTATGAGGGGGAGGACAGATGGCTGCACACCTTAACTGTATGTTCCGGCCATTGAAACCGTCTCTGCTCACACTCATAGCCCCGCCTCCTCCTAACCCCGCGCTGTGATAG
This sequence comes from Rana kukunoris, assembly GCA_029574335.1. Lineage (NCBI taxonomy): Eukaryota > Metazoa > Chordata > Amphibia > Anura > Ranidae > Rana > Rana kukunoris. The sequence continues at coordinate 93,391,782 of CM056054.1, forward strand.
ACAGAACACATCCTAGCATTGGACCCGCATGCGGATCACGGATCAATGATGATACGTTGCACCACTAATTCCCACAGAATGGGCCTTGATACAGTTCAAGGTTTTTTTTCGAGGTTGCATCAATCTGGACACATGGCTTCTGTGTTGGCATTAGAAGACAGTGAGGTTTAGTTGGGAAAGGAAAAAAAAAAAAAATCGCACTAGTGAAATACATAAATGCGATATTTAGTACATAAACATATAATTTAAGTTGAGAGAAAAACAATCAGACCCAAAACAGACCCAAAACATGCGATTGTGGATTCGTGCATGTATCCTCATATGTGACAGGAGCCTATAATTCTCCCAAACCAGAGAGGCTAGTGGAATAGCAAACCAAAAATAAGTCCAAATAGTCTGGAAACAGAAAAAGAAAAAAAAAAAAAGAGGTTCAAATCCTCCTCCACCCAGGTGAAAATAAAAGTCCTAAGCAATGTGAGCTTGCGCAAAACATTATGACTTATGTCAATAGGTGACAATCCAATGGAGACCTCCACCAAAAAGCATGCGAATCTGCTTACCAGAACGAAAGGGTCCCTTAATTACAGGGCACGTGCCCTTTGAAAAAGTGATCTCACGAAACTAGTCAGGTTGGACCGAGCGGCACACTGGCATCACCCCCTGGACTGCTCTACGTTTCCCACCAAGACGGGTTTATCTGCATGCAACCGGCCAGCGATGCAGATTCAAGGCTGTTATTCCAACTGCAAATTGTGAGTTTTTAACCCATATGAATTTGTAACCAATACATTTTTAAAATCGAGGCATCCTTGTCTTTTCCAATTAGATGCTAAACATCACCATTGGAGTCACTGATTAAGGGCATGATCCACACCAGGCTGTCCACTTCTTAAGGAGCCCAGCAGTTTGCTATACATTACATGAGACTTGTGGTCCCCTGTAATTAAGGGTCCCTTTCGTTCTGGTAAGCAGATTCGCATGCTTTTTGGTGGAGGTCTCCATTGGAATGTCACCTATTAACATAAGTCATAATGTTTTGCGCAAGCTCAAATTAATTAGGACTTTTATTTTCACCTGGGTGGAGGAGGACTTGAACCTCTTTATTTTTCCGTTTCCAGACTATTTGGACTTATTTTTGTTTTGATATTCCACTAGCCTCTCTGGTTTGGGAGAATTATAGGCTCTTGTCACGTATGAGGATACATGCACGAATCCACAATCGCATGTTTTGGGTTTGATTAATGTTTTTCTCTGAACTTATTTATATGGTTATGTACTTAATATCGCATTCACGTATTTCGTTTATCAGTCACTAGCACTGTTATTTTCCCATTTTTGTCTACGGTTTGTAAAACACAGCAAATCGCAGCTTCATTATTGTTTACATCACAGTAACAAACAAAATACTTTTTAGGTTTATTAGAGCAGTTTACATCACATTTTTTTCTAGTGAGGATTAGTTGAAGAGTTGTAAGAATAATCAAACAAAAAATTAACTAGTGAAGGGGATGTCTTGGGGTTTTAAACAGTCTTCTGTAAGTGGCAGTATAACCAGAGGTGAAAAAGACTTCCTGTGTCCTTCAAAGTGATCGTTTGATTTCAAGTGATTGTAAAGTCTTTTTTTTTTCCCAGACACTGAGCACTGGTTCGGCCCTGCACCCCCTCTCTCTGATTGGCTCCCACTAATGTCAATGTAGGCCAATGATGCAGCTATGTCTCAATCAGGAGGGAGAGTCACTGACGGCCGAGGCACTCAAGGACATCGCTTTAGGAAGATGGGGCTCAAGTATTAGAGGGTGCCGGGGTGACTGCTGCACACAGATGGCTTTTCATTTTAATGCATAGAATGCATTAAGATAGAAAATCTACTGCCTTTGCAATCCCTTCAACCACCCACTGTATATATACTCACACGTCGCTACTTTGATGTTAAATACCGGGGTTGTGAAGGCAGATAGCTCTACCCTGGTATTTTTTATTTTTTTTATAGAGTGGGCAATCCTCTTTCACATAAAAGTGCTCCCAGCAGCAAATTCACCACTGGATAATTTTTATTGGAAGTGGGAGAGGTTAACACTGCATAAAATGCAAAAGCATTCTGAAAGGCATTATTCCACGTGTGTTGTGAAATTTTAGGATTTAACCGTTATAAAAATGTGTTCAGGTTTGTTTGCCTTGTTCAAAAAAAACGTTAAAGAATTGGTTGAACACAATTTTACATGATTAAAATAGAACTACAGGTGATACCCAAGTTATAAACATCCGACTTACAACGCCTACTTACAAACGGAGGGAGACAACAGGAAGAGGAAATGTACCTCTAGGAAACAAAATTCACTCCTGTAAGAGTTATCATGGGAAATATGGGTCTCCACTGATGCTTTATCACCAAGGCTCGTTTCCACAGCAATCCAAAATCCAAATTGTCATAAGGACAGAAAGTGCGGTGAAATATTCTCAACGGGCACAGACAGCAAAACAAATGTTACAGGGGTGATAACCATTCCCTATGCTAGCCAAAAAGCTTACAAAAATATTTTGTCTGGAAGTTGCACTTAAAAAAATATGTATCTGTTCCGAATTAGATTCAACTTAACAAACCCTCTCTTGTTTGTAACCTATGTAAAATGGTTCTTAATTGATAGAGTAAGGGATGGTTATAACCCCTGTAAAAAATAATTTGTCAACTCTGTCCCATGGGGGAGGTTGCCCTTCACTTCCTGTCCCACAGCAAAAACAGGAAAGGAGAGGAAATCCCAGTAAATTAAGGTAATCTCTCAAGGACCCCCAGGACACTAGAACTAGTGTTCCACTTTTATTACTGTTCTGGGGACGGAAGAGGTTTTGCCTTTAGTTATACTTTAAAATCTGTGGATACCACATGCTTGTTTATGCTACAGCTATACCAATGGTTAAACTTTAGATTGTTCTGTGCAAGGGGTCATTTAGTTAGGCCAATGTACAGCTCTAACGTCTAAACTAGACATTTTCTAAGCACCACACAGAAACTTCAGCACCTATCCAACAACCCCCCATTCACCTATGTGAAAAACTCCATTACACCTGTTCATCTGTATTAGTGGTCACTAACCAGTGGTCCATGGACTGATTGTCCATGAGAAAACTTGTGATCCCCGGGGGTCTTGACACAAGTCAACATTGTGGTGGCTGTATACCGTCCAACGTTTCCAGTGTTCTCAATGTGCACTGACAGTCACAAAGCGAGGGGTGTCAGAGCCATAGCATTGTGTACAAGGCAGCGTCTTCCAGAGGGATTGGGGCACAGAGCACAAGCATTTTCCATGTAAGGCATGTATAATTCATGCTAGGAGGTCCGCAAGGTTAGGGACCACTGATCTGTCAATGCCGTTTGTGTTGCTGGATCTGACAGGTGTAACAAAAAAAACAAAAACAAAAAAAAAGTACTCACTATTTTTCTTTCCTTTTATACTGAGCTGTATATCATAGTAGTCCTCTATCCGTTCAGAACGGTAGTCTACGTGCTTGCACTGTATGTAAGACTAAAAACAAAGATATCAATAAGCATCTGACCATTATAATTTTCAGAAGGCAAGAATCAACAAAAGGCTTTAAAATGTTTAAAGACTTGGCGCATATTTGCATGCATTAGCGCCACACCTTGCCTTGCGCATTCCAGGCACAGTGTCCCAACAGAAAGTACCCGCAGCTTGCAGGTTTACAACATTTACATTACTAACACATGTACTTTACACAAAATACAAGTATTACTACTTTAAAGAGCCATATTTTACATTTAAAATGTTTTAGTTTACATATTTCAATAACCATTTTAGGCCCAATGATAACTTAAGACCCCTAAAAACACACAAATATATACACACCCAGGGTACGGAAGTATTCAGACCCCCTTAACTACTTGAGGCCCGCGCTAGCACGCAGCGGGGAAACTGTTGGCCGTGTCCCTTGGACACAGCCAATTACAGATCGTCGAACGGCCAATCAGAGTGGCCGTTTGCGAAGCGATCTGTGCGGCCAATGAGAGATTATCTCAAATGTAAACATATGAGATTATCTCTCATTGCCGGCTCACACAGAGACAGCATTCCTCCAAAATAAATAATTCTGCCCCCTATTTTGTAGGCGCTATAACTATAACGTGAGCCATGATTTTTTTAGGAAAGATGCAACAAGTTTTTTACACCTGGATTTGGGGGATCCTCTGCCATTCCTCCTTGCAGATCCTCTCCAGTTCTGTCAGGTTGGGTGGTAAACGTTGGTGGACAGCCATCTGTAGGTCTCTCCAGAGATGCTCAATTGGGTTTAAGTCGGGGCTCTGGCTGGGCCATTCAAGAACATTCACAGAATTGTTGTGAAGCCACTCCTTCGTTGTTTTAGCTGTGTGCTTGGGGTTTTGTTGGAAGGTAAACCTTCGGCCCAGTCTGAGGTCCTGAGCACTCTAGAGAAGGTTTTCGTCCAGGATATCCCTGTACTTGGTCGCATTCATCTTTCCCTCGATTGCAACCGGTCCTGTCAATACAACTGAAAAAACACCCCCAAAGCATAATGCTGCCACCACCATGCTTTACTGTTGGGACTGTATTGGACAGGTGATGAGCAGTGCCTGGTTTTCTCCACACATACCGCTTAGAATTAATTAAGGCCAAAAAGTTCTATCTTGGTCTCATCAGACCAGATAATCGTATTTCTCACCATCTTGGAGTCCTTCAGGTATTTTTTATTTTTTTTTAGAAAACTCCATGCGGGCTTTCATGCGTCTTGCACCGAGGAAAGGCTTCCGTCTGGCCACTCCGCCATAAAGGCCCGACAGGTGGAGGACTGCAGTGATGGTTGACTTTCTACAACTATCTCCCTACTGCATCTCTGGAGCTCAGCCACTGTGATCTTTGGGTTCTTTACATCTCTCACCAAGGCTCTTCTCCCAAATAGCTCAGTGTGAGCCTACGGCCTGCTCTAGGAAGGGTTCTGGTCGTCCCACACGTCTTCCTAATATTTAAGGATTATGGAGGCCACTGTGTTCTTAGGAACCTTAAGTGCAGCAGAATTTTTTTTTTTTTGGAACCTTAGCCAGATCTGTGCCTTGCCACAATTCTTTCTCTGAGCTCTTCAGACAGTTCCTTTGACCTCGTGATATTTCAGCTTTATGTTTTAATAAATCTGCAAAAATTTCAACAATTCTGTGTGTTTCTGTCAATATGGGGTGCCGAGTATACATTGAGGAAAAAAAAATAAACTTAAATGATTTTAGCAAATGGGTGCGATATAACATGTGAAAAATTTAAGGGGGTCTGTATACTTTCCGTACCCACTTTCTAATCTCTCTAAAGGGGAGAAAGTACCCCCAGAACCTTACGGCTTCTGCGCGCAAGCTCGTCGGGACAGGGCACATTTTTATTTTTTTAAGTGTCAAAAGAAAACTATTTGGGTCACTTTTATTAAAATAAAGCATGACAGGTCCCTCTTAAATATGAGATCTGGAGTCAAAAAGACATCAGATCTCACTAAAATGGAATAAAAAAAATGCTGTGTCGCTTAAAAAAAAATAAAAAAAATGAATAAAAAAAATGTCCCTTTAAGAGCATTGGGCGAAAGTGACGTTCTGGCATCACTTCCGCCCTGTAATGGTATGGGAGACGGGTGTGGGTCATCTTCCCCCACTGGAAACTAAACCAAAAAAGGTAGAACGTACCCCCTTGTACTGATAGGACTTTATGGGCAAACTTTTATGCACAAAAGATTTATAAAAAAATAAAAAATAAATTGGATTTTTGTACTCGCCGTAAAATCCTTCTCTGAAGTTCATTGACTGAGACAGCAACTTTAATCTTGATTTTAGGGTTACATCACCTCCTTCAGAAGAGGACTAGGCAGAACATGTAAAAAACTGAAAAACTGTGCAGTACTGCCCAGTGGGCGGTCCTACTGGCTATAACCTCTCACATGGCATCCAGCAGCTCAGTGGTGGGTTCTGTGGCCGTCAATGAACTTCAGAGAAAAGGATTTTACGGCGAGTACAAAAATCCTATTTTCTCTTTCGTTCATTGACAGACACAGCAACCTAAATCTTTACCTTAGGGACGTCCCCAAGCAGTGTCAAAAAACGAGGGGTGGGAACAGCAAACAAACTCCACCCATAACAATTAGAGCTCCTCAACAGATGAGTTGCAACCTTAAACAGCCGCCTGCAAAACTTTGCGGCCGAAGGAAGCATCCGCAGATGTGCCCACATCAACTTGTATAATTGAACGGGAAACTGACACTTGATGTCGGAAGCCCAGGAGGCACCAATTGCCCTGGTCGAATGTGCCGTGACAGGAAAGGGAGGCGTCTGCCCTTTTAAGGCATAAGCCTGGATCACCATCTGTTTAAACCGCCAAGAAATGGTGGCCGACGAGACCGCCGGGCTCTTCTTCGGACCAGCTACTGACAGCGCGTCTGACCTCCGAAACGGAGCAGTAGCATACACACCAGCAGAGACCAGACCATGTCCAAGGAATGTAAAGCAACCTCCTTCGGGTGTGCCACGGCCGAGTATAAAGTAAATGAAGGCTGCGGGCGCACCGCCTTATCCTTGTGGCCACATGTCGAACCCCTTGTACAAACGTACTCACCAATGAATAAGTTGCCAGGGGCCGCTGAAAAAAAAAAAAGACAGCCAAGGCTAAAACATGTCCCTTAATGGTGCTTAAAGCAAGTTTTTGACCCGCTCCAAAAATAGCAGGATCCTAGAAATCAAATTTGTACGCAGACGTCACCCCATCTCCTCACCCAGAGATGTAGGCCTTCCACGTGCAATGATAAATCTTCGAGAAAATTACTTGCGCGCCCTCAGCATGGTTTAGATTACCGAATCCAACAAGCCTCAGTCCCTTAGTATCTGACCTTGAACAGCCATGCCGTTAAAGCCAGCAACTGTAAAACAGGATGAAGTATAGGACCTTGCGACAGAAGGTCCCCTCACATTGGCAGTCAAGGAACATCCGCCACTATCCGAAATATAATCCGCGTTCCAGGGACACCAAGGCCAATCTGGGGCAATTAGAATCACCGAAATCCCCTTGGTCTCCACTCTTAAGCAGACAAGGGAAAAGTTTTACCAACGCGCCTGCCGCGTCAACCAAGGGATCTTTGGACCTGGCAACAAACCTCAATTCCATTCCGATTGAGTCAAGAAGCCAGGAGGTCCATGTCTAGCGTGCCCCATCTCAGGCAAAGGAGTCGAAATCCATCCGGATGTAGCGACCATTCCCCTTGGTCCAGCATCTGTCAACTTAAGTAGTCTGCTTGCCAATTTTCTATGCCCGGATTGTACACGGCCGATAGAGCCGGCACGCGCCACTCTACCCACCACAGGATGTGAGCGACCTCCAATGCTGCAGCCGAACTCCTCGTTCCTCCTTGATGGTTGACATACACCGTAGTGCTGTCTTACTGGATCCTGACTGGGCATCCCTGCAGCCTCGTGACCAAGTGGAGAGGCACGGCCTGATCGCCCAAAGTTCCAGCACATTGATCGGCAGGCAAGATACTTCCTGTGTCCAGCGACCCTGTGCCGACTGTATGCCCCAAACTCCCCCCCCCCCCCCCCCCCCCCAACCAGTCAGGCTAGTGTACGTCGTGACCGCTATCCAATGAAAAGAAAGGAACTTGCCGGACCGAAGGGCCAGAGACCTTCACAATTCGATCAAGGAATCCCTGACTAGCTGGCTCACCCGAATTTGACAATCCAGAGACCACAGAGATTTGTCCCATTTGGATAGAATCTCCTTTTGCAAGGGTCGAGTGTGGAATTGAGCATACGGTACCGCCTCGAAAGTGGTTTCCATGAGACTCAGGACTCGCATGGGAGAGCTACAAATTTGTAGTGGTCGTCCCAGACCGCGACACGCGGAAATCTGATGCCTGAGGCATATGTGGACAAGTATGCGTCCTTGATGTCCAGGGACGCCATAAAATTCCCCGGATGGGGTGCACCTTCACAAAGCTGTTGCGGGCCTTGAGGTCAGGGATCGGACGAACCCCTTCCTTCTTTGGGACTACAAAATTGGAGTATAAGCCCTGAAACCATTCCTGCGACAGCACCGACACCATCACTGCACTGCCCCAAACAAGGCTTCCAGACAAGCTGGAGGAAGATGAAATTTGGAGGGGAAAAAAACTGTTTGGTGGACAAGAAAGAAACTATCTTGAATCCTAACCCACTGGTCTGAAAGTAGGGAGGTTGACCAAGCTGCAAACTTCCGAAGGCAACCCCCATCTGGGAGTCAGGCGGAGAAAACCTTCATGCTGTCGTAGATTTGTTTGCAGGCTTGTTTGGCTTGCGAAACTAGGGATGCTTCTGTCCCTCAGCGGACACCTTGTTGATCTGGGAATGCTTACCTGCCGACTCTGCGGGTAAAAAAAGCTTCTGGGCGGAAAAGGAGGGCCCTGGCCTAGGGCGTGGCTCTTTAACTTTTCTGGATTGTGGGAGCAACGTAGTCTTACCCCCAGTAAAATTTTTAATGTGAACTAGCGAGGCTCCAAAGAGCCTCTCTCCCTGGAAAGGCAAATCCGCCAGAGCCTTTCTTAGATTCCTGGTCCACCGCTACGGCATTTTAGCCAAATCAGGCGACGTAGCACCACAGCAGATACTGAGGCTCTAGAAAGCAAGGGGGCCGCATTGCAGACATACTTAAGGCCATGCACCAACTGGTCTGCCAGCTCCACACATACTGGGGAGGCCTGTTTTTCCAACTCATGGTGAAATAATTTGACCATTTATTAAGTGCCTGGGACACCAGGGGCGTAGCCAACACTGGTCGCAATGCTGACCCCACCACCGAAAACAGAGCGGGCAACCGCCACGGCCCTCCTATCGGCAGGGTCCTTAAAAGCAGGACCTGGATATCAGGGGGGTTCACAATAGGGGAAGAGGTCTATTTTTTCAGGATCATTTTTTCAGGATTTTTTTTTCAAATGGGTAACGCACAGTCATGCGTTTTGGGACCGAATAGGCCAGCTGCAGCCGTTCCCATTCTTTGTAGATAAATAAAATAGGTCAGGTAGGGAAACATCTTAGTCGTGCGGGCTGGCTTGTAAGACCCAAAAGGGGCCAACACCTCTGTAGAAGCCCCCCGCCGTAGCCTCCATTTTAGGGTATACCACATCGTTGTGATAATCGCTCCTACAAGCGCCCTTTCCTGCACCGACACAGAATTATCCTCACTGTCCGAACGGCCCTGGTCCGCATCCTCTGAAACTTCAGAACATGGGCCGGTTGCCACAGCAGGGCCCGAGTCTGAATCAGAGTTTTCCCCAGAAGACGGTGGGTGTGCTTTTTACCCTGACAACAAAAGACTCCAGGATCGCCGACAAAGCGTCCATAGGCACCGCAGGTGCAGGGGAACCGGTTGCCACCACGGGTATGTCTGGGGAAGAAGCGCCAGCTTCTGACGCCATGCTGTACCACGCTTGCCTGACACCCCTTAGGGGACCTAAGGCTAGACACTAAATAGTCCACCCTCCTAGCTGCCACAGACTGAGGGGCCCCCGTAGGACTCACAACCAAGACCCAGGTAGTGCGCTGTGCTGCCGTCCGCTCTCCCTCACAAGGTGCTCTGTGATTTGCGCCATTCCAGAAGGTAATCCCCCAGCGCTAGAGGCAAAAACCAGCCGAGACCACTGGAAAATGGCTGCCGGATGCCTGGAGAAAAAATGGCTGCGGCGGTGTCCCACAAATTGTACCTCACACCCCCAGGGCCCGAGCGGACCCCATACACAGCACTGGTCATACACACAGCGGACCCAAGCATGGGGAGAAGGGGAGGCTGAGAGACCTCCCAGGGAATGCCCAGCTGCACCATCCTGTTGAGACAGGTGGGACCATACTTACCTCATCCACGGACAGACCCATCAACCGAGCGGTACGGGGTGGCTGACGGCCACGGCACACTGACATGGACAGCAGTAGCCTGGTCATATGTGTGTGCCCCGGAGCATATAGCTCGCCGGCCACCCCCTTGATCAGAAGGGGCTGATCCAGCGCTAAGCTAGGGCCTGCTCATGCTCAACGATCGGCCTGTGGAGACTACCAGGATCTATATTATCCAGCCTGTCAACCAGCACGACTGTTGATAGATCACAGGAATCAAAATAAAAATGTAAAAAAAATCTCCACGACCAATGGTTCCCACTGGGATCCAGGTCATTTTCTCCTATACTAGGCAGGGAAAAAAATGAGCTGCTGGGTGCAGTGTGAAGGGTTATAGCCAGTAGGACCGCCCCCTGGGTGGTACTAAGCAGTTTTGCCGTTTTTACATGTTCTGCCTAGTCCTCTCCTGAAGGTGGCGATATTACCCTAAGGTCAAGATTTTGTTGTGTCAATGAACGAAAGAGAAAATGGAGCGGTCATTGGGCAGCCAATTCTTCAGGGGCTGAAGTGGTTTAATACCACCAAAAGCAAGCTTTGTCTTCTAAAGAAAAGAAAATTTGATAATCGCGTTGAATGACAGATGTAATTGTGAAACTATCATAGCACTAAAAAGTGAGAAATGGCCTGGTAATGAAGGTGTATTACAGGCTAGTACAGAAGTGGTTAAAACAAATACTTACCACCATCTTCCCTCTGAATAATTTTGGAATAGTTCCTTCAACACATGTGCCTTTCATTTTGTTTTCAACATTATCCAATAACTGAAAGAGGAAAAAATAAAATATTTACAGTATATTGTTATTTTACCTCAACAATTGCTAAACTATACAAATATTCACACGTGCAAACTATGGCTTGTTATACTAAAATATGCACAAAAAATGCTTTAATAATGAATTTATAAAATGTATTAATTCTGGGAACCAAAACGTATGAAAAAAATGTGTTTATTTTGTCTGAAAGCCATTATATACTTAGTGAAGTGAAAATCCTCAGGTCAAACAAATGCTCCTACATAATTTGTACCCGTTTATCTGCTGTACTCTCTGCTCTACCGTCTCCTAATACATACTCTAATTTTACACAGCTTCTTTTACCTCTGAAAAGCAGGGAGTGGAGACTTAAAAAAGGCACACATGCTCAGTAAGGAGAGATCTGAGCCCTGGTGGGAGAGGAGAGAGCGGGGAGCCGCCCTCCCCTTTTTACACAGTACACGGCAAAGAACAATGAGAAGCACACTGCTCCAGGCAGAAATCAGATGCAAGGTAGATCACAGGTGCAGACCTCGGCTCACCACAATGGAAGACTAATAAAACAAGAAATTGGTCACACACGAACTCCCAACTCATCTTGGATACCATCTTTAATGTCAAATACAGGCAATGGTAGACGCGTTTCACACAGGTGTGAAATTATTCACATATGCTGTGTGTATATATAGACCTGCATGGAACAAAAACGGGTTTAATTATGAAAATGTGCGATGTCCCATTCATGGTTCATTCCAAAAGGTTTTCTAGGGTTAAAATACAATAACCAAAAAATCTCCCTTTTGCAGAGAAGTTTAAAAACATCTCATCCTCCTCTAGTGGGTGTCAGGACTCTTTCTAGAAACACCTGCAGAAATCTTGATGCCATTATGGTATTCGTTAAAATGCCAAGCAACATTTGTTGACAAATTGTTCTCAATACTGTACAAATGTTCTTGAAATCTATCCTAGAGTCTCCTAGTGGTGGGTTCGATGTATTGCACATTGCAAGACTTGCATGTAACACAAATGACGCAACATGTGTTACAATTAAAAAAAAGGGATTTTTAAATACAGCTTACCTGTAAAATCCTTTTCTTGGAGTACATCACGGGACACAGAGCGGCATATTCATTACTATATGGGTTATATGGAGTACCTTCAGGTGTGGACACTGGCAATCTCAAACAGGAAGTCCCCTCCCTATATAACCCCCTCCCCTAGAGGGAGTCCCTCAGTTTTGTAGCAAGCAGTATGCCTCCCAAAATGGTCACCCAAAAGAGGGGTGGGAGCTCTGTGTCCCGTGATGTACTCCAAGAAAAGGATTTTACAGGTAAGCTGTATTTAAAAATCCCTTTTTCTTTCTCGTACATCACGGGACACAGAGCGGCATATTCATTACTATATGGGATGTCCGAAAGCAATGCTTTAATGAGGGGAGGGAGACATCTTCCAAAGAAGGATTCAATTTAGAGGTAAACTCAAATAATAATAATAAATCCAACTTAGTCAAGAAAAAAACTTTTTTTTTTTTTTTTTTTTTTTTTTTTTAACCCAGGGTGCTTCTGATCCCGAGGATTTCAAACTGCAGCCTGTAGTACTGCCTGTCCAAAGGCAGAATCCGCATTCCTTCTCACGTCTAGTTGATAAAACCTTGTAAACGTGTGGACTGATGACCACGTTGCCGCCTTGCATATCTGAGCCATAGAGATCTGATGGTGTGCTGCCCAAGAGGCGCCCATGGCCCTGGTAGAATGGGCCTTTACCGACAACGGAGGAGGTAACCTCTTCAAACCGTAGGCTTGAATGATTAATTGTCTAATCCATCTCGAGATGGTGGATTTTGCCGCTGCCTGCCCCTTCTTGGGGCCATCTGGTAGAACGAATAATACATCTGTCTTCCGGATCTTTTCTGTAGCTTTAAGATAGGCCTTCATGGCCCGGACAATATCCAAGGTATGCAGCAACCCCTCCTTTCTAGATGTAGGTTTTGGAAAGAAGGATGGAAGTACCAAATCCTGGTTTAAGTGAAATTTGGATATAACCTTTGGTAGAAAGGAAGGATGGGGCCGGAGAACTGCCCTGTCCTTATGTAGAACGAGATATGGTTCCTTACACGATAAGGCTGCTAATTCTGACACTCTCCTGGCCGAAACTATGGCGACCAAGAAAACCAACTTTCTTGTCAGTAAGACTAAAGGAATCTCAGCCAACGGCTCAAAGGGTTGTTTCTGTAAAGTGGACAGGACAAGATTTAAGTCCCATGGACAAATTGGTGACTTGACAGGAGGATTAATACGCAAGACCCCCTGTAAAAAGGTCTTTACCAGCGAGTGGGTGGCCAGCGGCCTCTGAAACCACACTGACAGAGCTGAGATCTGTCCCTTGATTGTGCTTAGTGCCAGGCCTTTATCCACTCCTAGCTGGAGAAAACTTAACACCCTATCAATAGTATATTTGCGGGAATTCCATCTTTTGGATTCACACCAGCCTACGTAGTTCCTCCACACCCTGTAATAAATCACCCTGGAGACCGGCTTTCTAGCCCTAATCAGGGTAGGGATTACCTGCCTAGACAGACCTCTACCCCTGAGAATCAGGGATTCAGCCTCCAGGCCGTCAAATTTAGACGCTGTAATGTAGGGTGGAGGATCGGGCCTTGTGAGAGTAGGTCTGGTTGTAGAGGAAGAGTCCAAGGGTCTCCCACTGCCATCTTCAGGACTAGTGAGTACCAAGTCCTCCGGGGCCAAGCCGGAGCTACTAGAATGACTGGCTTGTGCTCCACTCTGATCTTGCCCAACAGGCGAGGGAGTAACTGTAGTGGAGGGAATGCATATAGAAGTTTGAATTGATGCCAAGGGCAAACCAACGCATCGGTTCCGCAGGCCATCGGATCCCTCGCTCGAGACACGAACCTGTCTATTTTCTTGTTGAACCTGGATGCCATTATATCTACGTCCGGCATTCCCCACCTCTGGCAGATTGTCTGAAAGACCTGGGGATGCAGAGACCACTCCCCTGGCGACTTAAGAAGTCTGCCTGCAGGTTGTCCACTCCGGGAATGAATATCGCCGAAATGCAGGGTACATGAACCTCTGCCCACTGAAAAATCAAGCTCACCTCCCTCTGAGCGGCCTGACTCCTGGTTCCCCCTTGGTGGTTTATGTATGCCACCGCCGTGGCATTGTCTGACTGGATTCTCACCGGGAACCCCTTTAATCTGGAGGTCCATGCCAGAAGGGCTAGGCGAGCAGCTCTGATCTCCAAGATATTGATGGGGAGCTGCCTCTCCGCTTTCACCCAAGTTCCCTGGCGAGAGAACCCCTCGAAGACCGCCCCCCAGCCTGCCAGGCTGGCGTCTGTGGTAACTACCTTCCAGACAATAGAGCTGAAGGATTTTCCCTTTAGAAGGTTCTGAGGGTTCAACCACCAGGCCAGGCTTTGTCGGACCCTTGAAGATAGCGTCAAAGGGGACTCTAAGGCATGTGCCCTCTTGCCCCAGGCTGCTAGAATGGCTGCCTGTAGGACGCGAGTGTGGATCTGAGCGTATGGTACTGCCTCGAACGTGGCTACTAGCTTGCCTAGTACTCGCATACACAGGCGAATAGTTGGTTTTTTCTTGTTTAGAACCAACTGAACCAACCCCTTGATAGCTTCGATCTTTACCAGGGGCAGGAACACCTTTTGCTGTTCTGTGTCTAACCTCATGCCGAGGTATTCCAACTGCTTTGTAGGCTGGAACGCTGACTTTCCCCGGTTTAGGACCCAGCCGAATTCTTCGAGGTACCGAACCGTGAGGTTTACTGCCTTTTGCAGACCCGGCCGTGAGTGATCTATGATTAAAAGGTCGTCCAAGTATGCTATGACTGTGACCCCCTGGATCCTTAAATTGGCCAGAACTGGGGCTAGGATCTTCGTGAATACCCGGGGGGCCGTGGCCAGCCCGAAGGGGAGCGCCCTGAATTGGAAGTGTCGCTGCCCCACCGCGAAGCGTAAAAATCTTTGATGCAACTGAAAGATTGGTACATGAAGGTAAGCATCCTTTATGTCTATGGAGGCCAGAAAATAGTCCTTCTGAAGCGCGGCGGCTGCTGACCGGATGGATTCCATCCGGAAGGAACGAACCCTTAGGTAACCGTTTAACCTCTTTAGGTCCAAGATTGGCCTGACATCGCCGTTGGGCTTTGGTATGACAAAGAGATTGGAATAGAAACCTAGCCCTTGCTCTTGGGCTGGCACTTCTATAATTACGTCCTGGCAAAGCAGGTGATCCAAAGCTGCCAGCATTGAGGCCTTCCTTGCTGGATCCGTTGGTAGCCTTGATTCTTGAAAATGAGGCGGAGGATACCTTAGAAACTCCAGTCTGTAACCTGTGGTTACCGATGCCCGGACCCATTTGTCGGGGATCTTGGCTTCCCAAACTTCTGAGAAGAAACGAAGCCTTCCCCCCACCCGCGAGAGTGGGGGCGCCCCTTCATAAGGCAGACTTAGGGGCTGTTTTTGACGGCTTGCGATACCACGGCCTCTTACCCCCAGGGGCCTGTCCCTGCGATCTACTGTTAACGTTGGATCGTGCAGGCGGCCGTCGATACTGCCTGGAATTTGAGGGCCCCGAGACAGGAAAGAGCTGCCTTTTAAATGTAGGAGCCCGGAATGTCTTTTTGACCGGTAAAAGGGTACTCTTGCCATTTGAAATAGTCTGAATATATTTATCCAGATCCTCTCCGAAGAGTCGTCCTCCATGGAAGGGAAACCCTGCCAGAAGCTTTTTGCATGGGGGCTCCGCCGCCCAGTTCTTCAACCATAAGAGCCTTCTCATGTGCACCAAAAATAGTGATAAACGAGAGGCCTGCTGGATGGAATCTTTTATAGCATCTACAGCAAAACACAGAGCTCTGGGAATGTCAGAAAACTCTACTGCTTGTTGGGTAGGCATGTCCTTTAACATTTCCTTTGTCTGGTCTTTTAACGCCTGACAAACACCAATCGCAGCCACCGCTGGCTGCACCACTGCTCCTGCCGTAGCAAAGGATGCTTTTAAAAGTGTCTCTAACCTTTTATCAACCGGATCTTTAAACGTATGTATGTTTTCCACCGGGCAAGTTAGTGATTTATTCACACATGAGATGGCTGCATCCACTACTGGGAGCCTCCACCTCTTGGAGAATTTTTCCTCCATGGGGTAAATGACCGCAAATCTTTTCGGTGGCAGAAAAATCCTGTCCGGCCGTATCCAATCCCGAAAGATCAATTCCTCTAAAAGAGGATGGACCGGAAAAACTGCGTTGCTTAACGGAGCTTTCAAAGAGCCCAGAGAGGATACCGGAGGAACCTGAGGCTCTGGCAATGGTAAACTAAATGCCGAGCGGACCATGTCCGTCAAAGACTGTACCCACAGTCTTTCTGTCTGGGAGTCTGAAAATGGTTCCTCAGAGGTAGATCCCTCAATCCCTGAACCCTCTTGGTTCAGGTCTAGTTGATCCTCCTGCGATTCCAATTCCTCCGGAGAGAGAATTTCAGCATCTGAGGATACACCTCTTGGTGATGGGGATCTAACCCGTTTCTTACCAGGAATAGCTCTAGCGCTTAATGCTGCTATTCTCTCTTCTAGCCCCCCTAGGGATACGGCTAGCATCTCCTCTGTGATAAACACAGGGCTGGGCTGATCTGGGCCAGCCTCCGCACCAGATCCCCCTAATGGCTCATCCAAGGCGCCTTTTATGTTAATAAGTTGCGGGGAAAGTATCGGCATATCATCAGAATCAGAAAGGGAACCCTTTTGTTTTTTGGTCTTTTTTGTACCCTTTGACCCCGAACCCTTGGAAGCCATAATACAAAATCGAGTGACTCCGCCCACACAACAGACTGTAGTGGCCAGGAGTACAAAACCAGAGTTTAGGGGACAATAGATCACTAATGCCCAAAAACTGATGGGATCCCGTATGTTTTTTTTTTTAAATATATATTATATATTTTCTTTTTACAACATACAGTGACCCCAAACTTAGTTTGCCAGCCTCCAACCTGCTGCAAAAAGGGGAATTTTTTGGCTTAACAAAAAAGGCATTGGAACAAAGTCCAGCATGTACTACCCCTCTTCCGCCACCGGGAGTCACTGTTCTGCCGCTCTGCGTCCTCTCCTTCTGAAAATCAGTCTCAGACTGAGCACTGACAATGCCTGCTGTCTATAACAGCACAAAGGCGCGCCTCCTGTATGACGCCGCAGGCACGCCCCCCCCCGCCCTCCTGTCTGAACGGCGCGAAAAACGTCTATAAGACGTGCGCGCGCGCGCGTATGCCGGAAACAGGAGGAACATGGAGGAGCCGCGCTGCTGGAGATCCAGGAACGCAGAAACAGGCGGCAGATTCAAACCCCCGGCCAGGTAGGACTCTCCAAAGGCCCCTAGGGATCCTTAGTAGCCCTAGGAAGAAAACAGCAGGTTTAGCTAGCAACACATTTTTTAGACAGGGGAACCTAGTGATGGGGGAGAAAGGGTGTCATCCTGTCTCTCAGACATAGTGAACAAGGTTGCCCATGCAGAGCATACTTAGGCTATCCCCCCTTTTAGGTTACCCCGGAGAGCCTGCTGTCGAACCAAGTCCCGCAGGCTCCCCCTTACCTGCTCCATGCTGCAGGATGTTTGTCCAGCAAACTGATCCAATCTTCTCCCATCTCCGTGGGTAGCGTAGTAGACCTTCAGGCCCTGGGGTCCTATGAAGGTACCCACTGTCCTGGACCTATATAGCACCCTGGCAAACAGGAACTTATGGTTTTTACAAACTCCAAGTCCTGGGCCCAGGGTCCAGCCCTCCAAAGAGGAGCATTATAGGCAAAACCCCACGGCTTGGGGCCCGGGTACTGTCCACTTTGGCACTGAGGCTCCTTGGACAGATCCGGTTAGCCCGCCCTTAATCCCAAGGATGTGGAGCAAAGCTATTCCGTGACCAACACCTAAGACACTGGCGAAAAAACTGAGGGACTCCCTCTAGGGGAGGGGGTTATATAGGGAGGGGACTTCCTGTTTGAGATTGCCAGTGTCCACACCTGAAGGTACTCCATATAACCCATATAGTAATGAATATGCCGCTCTGTGTCCCGTGATGTACGAGAAAGAAAGGATCTTATCCTATGTGTTTTTTTATTTGAAAAGGATCTTACTAAATCCCCCTTAATGATGTGCTTGCAACACCAATACTCACCACAACCATAATTTCCCTTGAAGTGCAACCAAGTGGTGTACCTCAAGGTGGCAGGATCAAACAAAACTATTTGACAAAATTGGCCAAAGTAGGTGAACGTCTGGGAATTAAATGTATTCCTTCAAGAGATCTGCACAAACAGCATCTTCAAATAGTATAGACAAATATCGATGCACAATGGTGCCAATATTGTTAAATTCCCTACTGAAGGATGTGCTCAAAGTGGGTCTCTGCTTATTATCTTTTGTTCCATGTTTGGATTTGCTCGTCTTTGGAATCCACAATTGCGCAGGCTCCAACATGTATCTGGGATAACCCCTCTGTAAAAACCGCGAGTAAAGAGCTCTCGCTTCTTTCTCATAGGATGATTAGTCACTGCACAATCTGCGGATTCTCAAAAACTGGCCATCAGAGATACCCGACAGTGTATCTGGGGTGGCTCGACTGAGCCATGAGCAAGGTATTACCAGACAGGTTTCTTAACCTGAACAAAAAGTAGAAATACACTTGAAGTGGTTGTAAAGGCAGAAATATTTTTTATTTTTTATTTCAATGCATTCTACGCATCAAATTAAAAACAAACATTCTGTCTATAGCAGCCCCCCTAATACTTACAAGTCCCTTCTCTATCCAGCAAGGTACACGAGTGCCTTGGCTGTCCAGGACTATCCCTCCTGATTGGCTGAGACAGCAGGGGCACTACTGGCTCCCACTGATGTCAAAGTCAGTCAGCACATCAGGAGAGAGGAGGCGGGACCAAACCGCAGCGCCGTGGCTGAATGGACACAAGGAGCTGCGGCACAGCTCAGGTGCACAACAAGAGGAATGGGCCAGGAGCACTAAAGAGAGACCAAAGAGGAGGATTGGAGCCACTTTGTGTAAAAACATTTCTCAGAGCAAGTATATATTTTCTTCTCGCTTTGAAAAAAAAAAGGCATTTCGTATCATTAGAAATGCATTTTTGAGAAGTCTTTAAAGCGGATGGCCCATTAAAATAAGTATATTAAAAGCCAGCAGCTACAGATACTGCAGCTGCTGACTTTTAATATTAGGACACTTACCTGTCCTGGAGTCCAGCGGCGTCCGCAGCAGAGGACGAGCGTTCGCTCGTCTCCCTGCTGCTCCCCCCTCCATCCACGGTGAGGGAACCAGGAAGTGAATCGCTCCGGCTTCACTGCCCGGCTCCCTACGGCGCATGCGCGAGTCGTGCTGCGCCCGCCGATTGGCTCTCGCTGTGTGCTGGGAGCCGAGAGTTCCCAGCACACAACGGGAAAAACACGACTTTTGCCCGAGACTGCGGGCCGGAAGTGGGTGCGGATACCTGTCTTTAGACAGGTATCTGCACCCCCCTCCCCCCTGAAAGGTGTCAATTGTGACACCGAAAGGGGGGGGGGGGGTTCCGATCAGCGGATCTTCACTTTAGGGTGGAGAGCCGCTTTAAAAAACACATGAACACAGTGGAACCTCAGATTGAGTGTAACGTGGTTAACGAGCGTTTCGCAATACGAACACTGTATTTTTAAAAATCCTGACTCGGTTTGCGAGTGTTGTCTCGCAAAATGAGCAGGATTCAAGCCACAGCAGTGGGTAGTACTGTGTTTGGTCCGATGTGGGGGCGCCTGAGCCGACCGTAAATGTTTGGAAATACTTAGTTCCTGAGCCTTTCCAAGGTTTTCAGAGTCCAGACAAGCTGTCCTCGGTCCTTTCCGATTGTTTCCAAGACTCTACGGCAACCCCCATCTTTTCAGTTAAAGCGGAATAAATAATTTTTATTTCCCTTGACTTCTATGAGGAAACTCGCTTTGATACGCGAGTACTTTGGATTACGAGCATTGTCCTGGAACGGATTATGCTCGCAATCCGAGGTTCCACTGTAAATTAATTCTTTCGCACTCCAGTCAACGGTTAACCACTTCAACACCCAGCCACAGTAATAGGACGTCCACAGATGGGATCTACCATCCTGGGTAGACTTCATATTACGTACTGGGCTTTGTGGAGGGATATCTGAATGATGCCTGCAGCTAGAGGCATCATTCAGATATCCCTCTCTTCTGCCGGCGATTCTGCACACAATAAGAATCATAGCAGCAGTTCCGCCACTTGATCGTTGTTATAGGCGGCGGGAGGGGACTTCATTTCCCCCCCCCCCCGCCTCCTGCCATCCTGTGCTTCTCCAGGCTTTCCTGTGCCATCAAGGGCCCGGAGAAAGAATCGTCTGGCATCGGTGTCTTGTCACATGACAAGCATAGAAATGACTGGTCACCAGTCATCTCTATGACCGTCGGAGGCCCGGGCGCGACGTGATGACGTCACGTCCAGATTCCTAGAAGTAAACAAAGCTGCGATTGCGGCTAGTAAGCATGAAATCAGTGATTTTTTTCACAATCTCATGCTTTCCAGGCTGGAGGAGAAATGTGGGGTCTTCTTGACCCCGGATCTCTCCATAAAGATAACCTGTCACACACAATTTTTATTACAAGGGATGTTTAAATTTTTTGTAATAGGAATAAAATTGATTAAAAAAAAAAATGTAAAAAAAATTAAAAAATGTAAGTAAAAAAAAATATTTAAAAAACGGCCCTGTCCTCAGTAGCTCGCGCTCAGAAGCAAACGCAAGTTCCGCCCACATATGTAAATGCCGTTCAAACCACATGTGAGGTATCGCCACGTGCGTTAGAGAGAGAGAACAACAATTCTAGCAGAAGACCTACTCTAAACTGGTAACCTGTAAACATTTTCAAAGTGTTGTCTATGGAGATCTTAAGTACCGAAGTTTGGCACCATTCCATGAGTGTGCGCATTTTTAATGCGACATGTTGGGTATCTTATTTACTCAGCATAACATCATCTTTCATATTTTACAAAAAAATTGTGCCAACTTTACTGTTATTTTTAAATTCATGAAACCATTTAAAAAAAAAAAAGGTGCTTGAAAAATGACTGCGCAAATACTGTGCAAGATAAAAAGTTGCAATGACTCATTTTATTCCCTATGGTGTCTGCTAAAAAAAAAACATATATAATGTTTGGGGGTTCTGAGTATTTTTCTAGCCAAATGATTTGTAAATGTAGGAGAGAAGTGCCAGAATAGGCCTGGTATCAAAGTGGTATAAAGGCACTGTACTAAAGTGGTTAAAATGCCTTTTATAAATCGCAATTTATTAAATAGGTTGAAAAAAAGCTCACCTAGTTTAACCAATAGAGAAAATAGGTAGAACATAAAACCTCCATATACAGAATCTATACCCATAGTTAATCCATATGGAAAGCAAGATACCCTACATAGCATAATTTAATTTGCACCAGTGGGGAAAACCGGAATTTTGTTAATGTTATAGTATAGAAAGATCCCAGTTCAGACTACCCGTGCAAGAGCCGTACACCCAAAAGGCCAGAAAATCAAATCGCAGCCTTACAGAGTTGGGCGACAGAGGATTGATGCCTAAAGGCCTAAGTTACTCAAACAGATCAAACGGATATAATTTGGTGTGTGAATAAGAGCTTAGGTAGAGGTTTATGCTTAACAGCATAATCTCTAGCAATCTCCACTAGGTAACGGTGAATTTTAAAGCCTGGCGTCTTTTGGGGGTACCGACAAATGGGGAATCCGATATAAATTGTGGTTTTTAAAGCAGTGTTCCAGGTGAAATTTTAGTTTTTAGATAAAAATACCCCTATAATCCTCATGCTTATTGTATTCTAGTAAAGGTATGCTTTTGTAAGTCCCAGCAGGCTGCGGCCATCTGAATCCAGATGTATTCCATGCATGCTTGTTACCCAGTATGCACCTCCAGATCTCGTACATGCTCAGAGCAGCACAAGCAGTGTAATAGGTTGTAGGTTGGGTTTCCATAACAACAGCAGTGTCAGAGGAAGTTGTTGCCCCCTCAGCTATGGAAATTTCTACCATCTATAGAGATTATATATATATATACACACATATATACACACACACACACACACACACACACATATACATATACACACACACAGCCCAGCAATGCTCATTTTCTCCTGGGATTGATGACATCTCCCAGCATTGCAAACCGGATAACACAATGGGCCGAGAGGAGAAAGTGAATAATGAAAACTCAATTAACACAGTAAGTGCTTTTTTTAGATACCTCTACCGCTATCATCTGTTTACAGTGCACAGATTACTAAGGGATGCTGAAGAGTAGTAAAAGTGGGTCGAACTTCACTTTAAAGCGGATCACCGCCAGAAGAAAAAAAAAATTAAGAGCCAGCAGCTACAAATACTGCAGCTGTCGGGAGCTGAGGACGAGCGATCGCTCGTCACTCTGCTGCCCCCACCGCCCATCCTCGGTGAGGGAACCAGGGAGTGAAGCATTGCTGCTTCACTGCCCAGTTCCTTAAGGCACATGCGCAAGTCGCGATGCGCCATGCTTACTGGTCCCCGCTGTGTTCTGGGAGCCGTGTGCTTCCCAGAAGACAACGGGGGGGGGGGGGGGGGTTATAAGACGTCCTAATGTCTTGGGTATCTGCACCCCCCTTCCCCCTGTAAGGTGTAAAATGGGACACCGGAGGGGGGGTTCTGATGAGCTGAAGTTCCACTTTAGGGTGGAGCTCCGCTTTAAGTACACTCCAATCGCCTTGACTACTTCCAGGCAATATAGATTTCATTTGGTTGCTTATGAGCAGAGCACAAGGGTGGCAAAACAAAGTTCCCATTGAGCTAGAATGCTGAACCTACCATTTGGAAGCAAGAATGGTCTAGGGCGCAAGACAACCTTGTCGTGAAGTACGAGAGGCTCTTTACAGGAAAGGACTGCTATTTCAGATACACATCTGACAAATGTGATTACTAGCAAAACGACTACTGGCAAGAATCTAAGAACACCCTTGGCAGGTTCAAAGCAAAATCAGGTCCCAGGAAAGCACTGGTTGCTGCAAAAAGGTATCCCATATGATAAACGCCTTAAAAAAAAAGCTTTTATATGCCAAAGCAAAAGCCTTTAAAAAAATAAAATAAAAAAAGGACGTATAAGGCCTGAAACTAGAATGCGAGGCACAGAACTTGGCATTAAATTGGCTGAGCACAGCCTGTTCTAGTCGCTGACCGAGATGGCCTCTCTGCTTCAACTCTTACCCCACAATTGGGTCTTCTTAGCGACTCATAGCATCAACAACAGCTAAATCGGCTCCAGGAGAGAGCGCAGCAGGAGGGGGGGGGGGGGGTAGCATGCAGGCTTTGTCCCGAAAGAAAAACCAGGCATCGGAACTGCGCCATTTGATAGATTAAATGCGGTTGGCTGGCAAGCCCAGGCAAGTAGCACTCTGGAAAAGCGGGAGCTCTCTCTCCTTCCTCACATCACACAAAAGGCGCATGCCATGGAGGAAGCCCATCAAGACCACACTACTAACACATCACCCCTACTGACAAAGGGCAACAAATTCCCCCGCTTACTCTCCCCAGAAACAACCATCTGCCAAGAAACATCACTGGGCAGAACAAAATGCTGAACACAGCATTAGCAGGGGTTGCCCAGCATCTGATGTCCCTGTCTCTGAAAACAATTCCAGCCATGCTACCTACATTCTCTCCAAGCTGACCTACATGCTGAGCTGCACGCTTCTGTGTCCCAACTCTCTAACAGGATGGATTTTATTGAGGACCGCACAGAGCACTTAGAAACTCAGCTAGGCATAGCAATAAAGTGCATGATGAAATAGTGGATGCGCATGAAGAACACACAAACGATTGTAAATCACAATTAAAAGTGGCGGACCTCATGGATCGTTCCTGCCATAATATAAAGATAAGAGGGCTTCCTGAGGTGGTCAAACCAAGTTATTTGATGCCTTACCGGCAACAGCTCTTCCTAAAGCCCATCTCAGATCTTACGCCCAGAGACCTGATGATGGATAAAGTATAGGATTCCTAAGCCAGTGAACCTCCCAGATACCATGGGATATTCTAACACTGATACCACTTTTACCATATATAAAAAAAATGCCTCTTTGGGGCAGCTAGGGCCATCCCTAGCTAACTGAATACATCTCTAGACATTTATTTTTTTCTTTTTAGAGCCATGTCCGCCCATGAACAGCGCAGGAATAAGCTGTGCGCTCCTGTGCAATTCACATGATTTTGTGTGGGGCCATTTCAGCCCATCAATATTAGAGGCCAGTTTGCACCATGCCCACACATGAATCATACAGAAATGTACTGCGCATTCCTGTGTGATTCAGACCACATGCAATATCTCTGGATGGGTAAAGCAATGTTTTGTTTTTTTTGTTTTGCTGGTTGAAAAAAAATGGATCAATGTATGTAGGGTTGCAACTAACGTTTTTTTCATAATCGATTAGTTGGCCAATTGCTTCGATTAATCGAATAGCAGCCTTACAAAAATAAAATAAAAAATTACATTTTTTTTGGGCCAATTTGTTGGGCAGATTACAAAAACACAAATTGCCACAAAAAAACATTACATGCTTTTCTGCAGCTTCTCCATTGTAGTATATTGAACCAAAAAAAATAGCACCGGTTTGCGTTAAGTCCTTGCCCTAGTCCAAATACACAGAAGCTGAAAAACAATCATGGCTGTGAACGTATCCCATAGGAAAACATGTAAATGCACTGTAGTGTGTTGCTGCAAAAAGCACCAAAAAACAGAGGCGTGAACCCAGCCTGAGATGTTTAGTAACATAATGGGGTTAAAAAATAAAATAAAATAAAAAGTACAAAAAGAGCAAATAATCGCTACTGTAAGGGGTTCATTTGTTTTTTACTGTGGGACAGCAAAAGTAATTTTCAGTAGCGATTTGCTTTTTTGTACTATAAAGGGCTAATTTTAGTTGTTTTAACCCCATTATGTTACTGGCCGATTAATCGATTATGAAAATTGTAATCAATTAGTTGTTTTGGCCCTAAATGTATGGCCAGCTTTAGCTTGTTTGATGCTTGGCAGCTGACACGTAGGTCTGATATAGATGCTTGCTAAGGGCCGGTTCACACGAATCACAAGTTCCTGTGCAAATCAGACCACATGCAAAAATGCACTACATTTGTGATCTGCAGCGGGTGTCAATGGAAAGTTAACGACCCCTCAAACACATTGCGTTTTCCTGTACCAACTTTTGTACTACGCGACACTGTTGCAGTGAGGTTTAAAATGTAGTGGATGCATTACTTTTCGTGCAGTGTGGTGTGATTTTAGCTCATTAAAAGTAAATGGCTGATATCCCACAGCACAGAACCAAATGTTTGGTATGAACCGGCCCTGAATAGGCTAAAATCACACTACTGTTTAAACTGCACTGTAACTGGATCACGTGGCACAAAACTATCATGGGATCCTCTGTAAATCTAAAGTGATAACCTGTAAAGAATTTTAAAGACTTCTTAAAATGTTTTTAGTTTGTTGCTGCTACACATTTGTGCGGAATTTAACACATGTCGTGCTTGGCATCTATGTACTCGGCATAAGATCATCTTTTTTATCGTATTGGCAATATAGTGTGTTTTAATGCATTAAAAAAAAAAAATAGCGTTTAAAAATGTGTGCAAATAATGTGTGTGTGTGTGTGTGTGTGTGTGTGGGGGGGGGGGGGGGGGGGGACACCCACCATTTTAATCTGTAGGGCCCTTGCCTTAAACATATATATGATGTTGGGGGGTTCAAAGTAATTTTATAGCAACAAAAAAAAAAACATTTTTCATTTAAACAAATAGTGACAGAAAGGGCTTGTCTTCAAGTGGTTAGAAGAGTTGTTGATTTGTGACATAAGTTTCTAAATGTTGTATAGAAAATGCCAGGACAGTTAACCCCCCCCCCCCCCCAATTACTCCATTTTGAAAAGTAAAGTAGAGACCCCAAGCTATTTGCCCAGAGGCATGTTGAGCCCATGGAATTTATATGTTGCCACAAGTTTCAGGAAAATTGTAAACTTTTTTGGTGCACAAATTTGACACTAAATGTTATATTGCTCACACGTCATGGGCATATGTGGACTTGCACCCCAAAATACATTCTGCTGCTTTTCCTGAGTACGAAGATACCATGTGCAAGACTTTAAGAGCCTAGCCGCGTACAGGTCCCCAAAAACGAAGCAATGCCTTCAGGCTTTCTAAAAGGTGTAAAATTGTGATTTTACGCCTCACTACCAATCACAGTTACAGAGGCCCTGATATGTCCAGATAGCACAACCCCCCCCCAAATGACCCCATTTTGGAAAGTAGACACCTCAAGGTATTTTATAAGAGGAATTGAGTATTTTGCAGCTCATTTATTTTTGAAAAGAAAATACTCAACATGCTTCGCAGCAAATATCTTGGGGTGTCCACTTTCCAAAACGGGGTCGGGGGGGGGAATCCCATGCGTTCTGAATTTCATGTCTTCTGAAACTGATAGGTAATGAGGTGTGAAATCAAAAATTTGCGCCCTGAAGGCGGTGACTGGTTTTCGGGGTCATTTACACAGCTAGGCTCCCAAAAAGTCTCACTTGTGGTATCCCCGTACAGTATACAGTTGAATGTATTTTGCGGCGTAATTTCACATCAGAGCCTCCTTTCCCAGCAGACGTCTAATAACGGCGATACGCAGCTTCGGGTGGAGCCAAGTAATCAGATGCTATTTGCACACCAGTTGGTCAGACTTGAGCTTAACCACTTAAGACCCGGACCAATACGCTGGCAAATGACCCAAGGGGTTTTTGCGATTCGTCGCTTTAACAGACAATTGCGCGGTCGTGCGACGTGGCTCCCAAACAAAATTCGCGTCCTTTTTTTCCCACAAATAGAGCTTT
The DNA here is from genome assembly GCA_029574335.1 of Rana kukunoris. Taxonomy (NCBI): domain Eukaryota; kingdom Metazoa; phylum Chordata; class Amphibia; order Anura; family Ranidae; genus Rana; species Rana kukunoris. The sequence goes on from CM056054.1 coordinate 93,418,416, forward strand.
CTTTTGGTGGTATTTGATCGCCTCTGCGATTTTTATTTTTTGCGCTATATACAAAAATAGAGCGACATTTTTGAAAAAAAAAAACAATATTTTTTACTTTTTGTTATAATAAAAAACCAATAAACTAAATTTTAGTCAAACATTTAGGCCAAAATTTATTTAGCCACATGTCTTTAGTAAAAAAAAAAAAATCGCATTAAAAAAAAATTAGCTACCTAGCGGGAACAGCGACACCAAACAAAAGAAAAAGCTGGTGACAGCCCAGTAGTAGCGTGTTTCGGTACATGATCAAGAATCCCAGCAGGGATTAAACAAAAACATCAGTTTTACGTATCTGAGCGGTTCCCTGCAGATACGCCTTTACTGCTCTCACTACATCTATGGAGAGTGCAATAACTTTTACTCTGCTGTCTGCGGATTCGGGAAAAAAGGAAAGCAAAATAATATATTTAAACGAAGTGTCAACACCACCTTTGGTAAAAAGGTTGGATGGGGTCATAGAACAATCTTGTCCTTGTGATAAATAGGATTTTTTATGACAGCTTACCTGTAAAATCCTTTTCTTGGAGTACATCACGGGACACAGAGCGGCAATCCATTACTATATGGGTTATAGAGTACCTTTAGGTGTGGACACTGGTGTAATTAACTACACAGGAAGTTCCTTCCCTATATAACCCCTCCCATACTGGGAGCTCCTCAGTTTTTGTAGCAAAGCAATAAGTGTCCCAATATCCCCAAACAAGAGGGGCGGGAGCTCTGTGTCCCGTGATGTACTCCAAGAAAAGGATTTTACAGGTAAGCTGTCATAAAAAATCCTATTTTCTTTATCGTACATCACGGGACACAGAGCGGCAATCCATTACTATGTGGGATGTCCGAAAGCAATGCTTACTGAGGGGAGGGAGACAAAACGCAGGCCGCCATCAGATGTGAGGCTCTATAATGCTGCCAGATGCATACTGCGCCAAAAAGCTGCATCCTTTTGCCCTCCTATGTACATCTGACAAGAATCAGTGAACCTAAGCACAGACGCCAAGTTGCGGCCCTGAAAATCTGCGTCAAAGGCTCGGTAAAGCATCGCGCATAAAGCGCTTACTATCCTGGTACGGAGCACCCCCCCCCCCAAGAAACAGGGGGAGTCCCACTCTCCGAACCACAAGCCTGAATAATACCCTGATGAATCAATCTTGAAAACAGTTGATTTTAGACGCTGCCTGCCCCTTCCTGGGGCCTCCTGGTAGCGCAATAACAACATCAGCTTTCCGTATCTGAGCAGCCGCTTCAGATAGGCCTTGACCCTTCTACTCCAAAGGAGAGAGAGTGTAACCATTTTAATAGCTGAACTGAACACTGCATGCCCACATCTAGGGTCTTCAGGCAGCACAATAAAAAACTTCAGATTTCTATATCTGAACCTTCAGATAGATATTTAACTGCTCTCATCTCGACTGAGAGAAAGCAATAACCTTTCCTTCCGAAAACAAGGTTTTGAAAAAGGGGGAGATAAGAATATCTAGATTCAAATGAACACTAGATCCTTCTAGTAAACAAGGCTGGGTGAGGATTAACATCACCCTACTAGTAAGAATAAGTATGGTTTTATACCAAGAGGTTGCCAATACTGAAACTCTCTTGGAGGCTACCACAACCAAGAACACCAATTCCCTTGTTAAAGGCTGAAGGGAAATATGGTGCATCGGCCCACAGAGCTGACCCTGTAAGCCGACAAAACTAGAGCCAATCCTCCAACCACAAGGGCGACTAAACTGGTGGACTTAAGCGCGTCACCCCTTGTATAATGGCTCGGAACAAAGAGTGTGAAGCAAGCGACCTTTGGAGGCAAGGCCGAGATCGGATCCTTGATGTAACTTAAGGCTGGCTCCGTCTCCTTTCCAAATGCAGGAAGGCAGGACTTTTATCTTTGACAAACTTCCAAGGATGCCACCATCTGTTTCATACCAGGAACATGGGCTCTCCCGATCCTGGGATATCTGGTCCTGGAGGCCAGCCTTCCTGTATGAATCAAGGAAGTGCCGTTGATTCTAAAAACCCTGATCCTGAAGAATGTGGGCTAAAATAGCCAGACCATTAATTCACCTGTTGCACGACAGGATGTAATACCCCCTTCGAAGTAGGCCTGGACAAGATGTAAGGGACCGTGGGTCCTCTACTACCACCCCTACTGTCCCTGCACAGAAAAGGTCGTCAGGGCTATGCCGGAGTAATCCGGCCAGCTTCCGTCATCCTCTAATGTTGCATGGAAGCCACAAACGCTGCGGCACTGGGGGGAGAGACATAACCAGTGACCACTGGTCCCACCAGATTACTAACACATCTGCCCCGCATGCGGGTGGATCCCTTGTCCATGACCTCAAGCTGTCCTTCTCCTGGAGACACTTGTTGACGGCTACAGCGAATCGCCTGCCAATTCTGCATTTCATGAAATGACGAATGTCAATAGGCAAGGCACAAGCTCCTCCTTGGTAAATTAAGTAAATCACTTAATATGGTATAGTCTGATTGAACTCTGACCGAACCAACCAGCCCCTGAACGTTCAGGCCCCTAAGCCAGATGCTCCATCGGTAGCTCTAGCTGACAGATAAGGCTCCCTTGGAGCTCGACTATCAGGCCAGCTTGCGTAATGCTAGGTCAAGATCCACTCCTTCTAGGCCAACACAATACTGTTTATAACAGTCCTGAATAAAAGTATAGGGAACTGTCTTGAATGAAGCAGCATCTTCCCTAGTGCCTTAAGCAGAAGGCCAAAAGTAAGGAAGTGTTCCTTGCCGTAACCACCTAGACCAGCTTTCTTATAGCGATGGTCTTGTCTTAGGCCAAAAGTACTCTCCTGGTGCAAAACATACCCAGCTTCTTGCCAATGAAGAATGTATATTTAGACTGGAATCCTAACCCAGGAGATCCAGATACCTGACCATGCTGGACACACTTAGGTCCAGCCATGCTGCTGACTGATCCTTCAGCAGGAGTCTGCTTCCGTATGCCATTACTGCTATACCCTGGGCCTACAGACCTGCTAGAGGCGGGCCCTAGCACCCTGACAATCCAGACACGGAGGCTAACCCAAAAGGGCAAGACCACCAACTGGAGATAGTGCTGTTCCCCTGCACAACGCAGACAACCTCTGCAGTCCCGAGTAAATAAACACATATGCAACTGGCTCCCCATATGTGTATGTGGCAAGTGTTAAAGCCATATGCCTCAATGGAGGCGTGTGTACATGGCAGTGTGTGTTCCTGGAAGCATGAAATCATATAAATATGTCTCACGCCAAACATGCATATAGCATGTGTGCTCTGGAACGAGCATCCTTGCAAGCAAGCAAGCATGTGCTATAAACGTGTTATGCAACAATGTGCAACATGAACCCATGCAGACACGCATCTCTATGCAAACACAAGGCATCCTGTATTGCTTAATTAAGCCACCATGTGCAACTTTAAATTAACCATGCATGCGATTCAGCATCTTCCATGCGATCAACATCTTATGCATTTTAAGCACTACTGTGCGGACAAGAACCCTTGTGTGACCAAGCACCCCTGTGCGTTCCAGCATCCTTATGCATCCAAGCATCTTAATGCGACTTTAGGCATTTCTGTGAAACAAGCCTCTCTATGTGATCAAGTATCCCTGGGTAATCCAGGACTCTGTTGATCCAACAACCATGTGTGATCCAGCTTCTTTTTGCATTCAAGCATCTTTAAGCGATCCCTTTAGGCCTTGAGTAATCCAGGACTTGGGTGATCGGGTAATCCTGTGTGATTCAGCATTTTTATGCCTTCAGGCCTCTTTATGCGATTCTAGGCATTTCTGTGGGAACAAGCCTCTTTGCGTGATCAAATATCCTTGGGGAATCAAGGACTTGGGTGATCATGTAATCCTGTGTGATTCAGCATGTTTATACCTTCAGGCCTCCTTATGCGATTCTAGGCATTTCTGTGGGAACAAGCCTCTTTGCGTGATCAAATATCCTTGGGGAATCAAGGACTTGGGTGATCATGTAATCCTGTGTGATTCAGCATGTTTATACCTTCAGGCCTCCTTATGCGATTCTGGGCATTTCTGTGGGAACAAGCCTCTTTGCGTGACCAAATATCCTTGGGGAATCAAGGACTTGGGTGATCATGTAATCCTGTGTGATTCAACCCTTTTATGCATACAAGCATCCTTTATGCGATTCAGCATTTTTATGCATACAAGCATCCTTGATGCGATTCAGCATTTTTATGCATACAAGCATCTTTATGCGACTTTAGGTACTTTTGTGGAAACAAGCCTATTTGTGTGACCAAACATCCTTGGGTAATCTAGGACGCTGATGATCAGGTAAACATGTGTGATCCAGCATCTTTTTTGCATCCAAGCAACTTTATGCGATTTTAGGCCTTTCTGTGGAAACAAACCTCTTCTGTGTAACCAAACATCCTTGGGGGAAACAAGGACTTGGGGTATCAGGTAATCATGTGTGATTCAGCATTTTTATGCCTACAAACGTCTTTATGCGATTTATTACAAGCATCTTTTATACGACCTCTTTTGTGGAAACATGCAGCACCATATAGACAGAAACATGTATGTTTATGCGATCCACAATAGAATCTGCTCTGTTACTTGTTTTTATCCCACATGCATTCCAAACTCATGTATGTTATGCAACATGCGGACTGGTAAAGAGGAAATTATCCTCTGCAGATGTGCGTTTCCTCAATTAAGAGACATTAGCAATGTGTGCCCGCAACTGTGCATCCCTCCGATGCATTTGGTTAGCCTGAAGCCGACACCAGGCTGAGGATTATATGGAGGTCTTACTAGCCACCTATAGGAAAACCTCTCTTTACACTCCAAGGAGAAGATAGAGGTGTAATCAGAACCTGTAGGGCTTTTGATAGCTTCTCCTTGTTAGGCTGCAGCTCCTGTCCTCTGGCAGTGAAACTTTTATCCCCAAGCTTTCTAATCCCTTTGTTTCAGGATTAAAGCAGGAAAAGGGGGACACCCCCTTTTTTTTTTTTGCAAAACACAAAACACATGCAGAGTGATTGCAATGTTGGGGGAAGGCTGCATTGCCTGACAGGTCTGATGGCTCAATCTATGAGCTGTTTAAGTCTCTTCAGAGGAGAATAAGGGTCCACCAGGTTCAGGTGGCGATCTCTTTATATTCCTACCCCTGACCTTATTCAATAGGGAGACCAAGTCCTAAGCTAAAGCAGAGGCACTTAACCCAGGTGCATCAAATAGCTGAATTTAGTCTGACACAATGCCTGCTAATCTGCACAGCTAGATGCGAGTAGGCGTCTTAGATGAATCTGTATCCAACTCACACAAGGTGCTTACGTTTGTGTCCCCCTAGCTTTACAGAGCTCTGACGTCCGGGCCCTTTGAAGAGCCTTCTCTGCGACTGCACTGAGCCGGTGAGCATGTGCAACATGGTAGAGCCTGAAGCGGAGGAAGTGGGACACAATAGATCAGCTAACACTTAAGCTTCCGTTTTTTGGAAAGCATGGTAAGCAAAAACATCAGGCATGTCTTCTACTGCCCATAGTAGTGGAAACACAGATAAGACTTGCAGCTACTCACGGAAGACAATCCTTTGTATAGGATTAAGGGCATATTTTTTTTTTTCTATTTATGTACCGGCCCCTTCAAGGGGAGATATATAGGTACTGCAGCCATCCTGTCTAACAGACATGGTGGGCCTGTCTCAGAAGACAGTGGTTTACATTGCCCATGCATAGAAGCAGAATATAGGCGAGACCCAAGTCCCCCACGGAGGACCTACTGACGAACCAAGTCCCGTAGGCCCTCCTCTTACCTTCTCCACGCTGCAGGGTATTGCCAAGCAAGAGGCCCAATCTTCCCCCTTCACCGTGGGTATTGTCCTAGACCTTCAGGGACCGGGGTCCATGGCAGGAACACCAACTCCCCTGGACCTATATAGCATCCTGGCAGCAGAAAAAACATTTGGTCCTTAGAAGGCACAAAGTTCTGGAACCCAGGATCCAGCCCTCCGCAGAGAGGCATTATAGGCTAAACCTCGTTCTTCGTACCGAGGCCCGGGTACCGTCCACTTTGGCTATGAAGCACCTTGGACGGATCCGTATTTATGGAGGTTTTTTACATCCAGCATGGATCCCTCCAGTGGAGCTCCTAAGAGCACATGTTCATTCGTGACCAACACCTTAGACACTGATGAAAAAACTGAGGAGCTCCCAGTATGGGAGGGGTTATATAGGGAGGGAACATCCTGTGTAGTTAATTACACCAGTGTCCACACCTGAAGGTAGACTCTATAACCCACATAGTAATGGATTGCCGCTCTGTGTCCCGTGATGTACGATAAAGAAAAGGCTTTTTACAAGAAAGCGCTGCTAATTAAGATACTCTTGAAGCCGAAGAGATAGCAATCAGAAAGGTCAATTTCCTGCTTAAAATAATCAGCAGAATATGGTGAATAGGTTCAAAAGGTTGCTTCTGCAACACTAAGCATATTAAATTCAAATCCCATGGGCACAAGGGAGACTTGACGGGCGGATTAATCCGCAGTACCCCCTAAATGAAAGCTCGAGCTAGGGAATGAAATGCCAGCGGTCTTTAAAAGACTGATAGAGCTGATATTTGACCCTTAAATGGTACCAAGGCCCAATTTCATATTCACTCCTAACTGGCAAAAGGCGAGAATCCTGCTTATGTCATACCTTTAAGGATTCCATTTCTTGGTTTAACACCAGGAAACATATGCCTTCCAGACTCTAAAGTAGATAAGTCTGGAGGTTGGCTTTCTAGTATTAAGGGGTGTAGAGAGAACTGGATTTGAGATCCCTTGTTTCTTTAAAATGTGGGTCTCAGCAGCCAGACCGTCAAACTTAGCATTTGTAAGGATGGAACACTGGACCCTGCGACAGCAGGTCGTGACAAAGTGGAAGCTTCCATGGTTCTCCTACCATCATCTTTATGATTTTGGCGTACCAGGGCCTTCTGGGCCAATTTTGGGCCACTAGAATTACAGGAATTCTTTCCTTCTTAATCCTTTAAAGTAGCCTCTGTAAAAGAGCAATTGGAGGCAACGCATTGATCAGCGAGAACCAATTCCAAGGAATTCTTAGAGTATCCGATCCGTAGGCTAGAAGATCTCGTCCTGGATACAAAGTTGTCCAACTTCCTGTTGAACCTGGAAGCTAGCAGATCTACATCCGGGGTCCACCACTTTCCCCGTGACAGCGGCTGGCGTCTCAGATAGTCAGTTTGCCAGTTCTACCCCTGGAATGAATATTGCATTGACAAGGAACATGTTCTTCTGCCCATGTCAAAATCCGATTCACCTCCTAAGCACCCTGACTGTGGGTGCCTCTCCTTGGTAACTGAAGCTTTGGCGCACCTGTGAAGACAGGCGCATAGGTAATTCTAGAGCTTGGATCTTCCTGTTCCAGGCGGCTAAAATACTGCCTTGAAGTAGTCTCAAATGAAACTGGGCATAAGGCACAGCCTCGGAGACTACCATCTTCTTTAATAGCCTCATGCAAATGCGAATACATGATCTTTTCTTTGACCTTGTAGATCAGGTCCTTTAGCGACTTGATCTTCGGCTCTGGTAGGAATACCCGGCTTTGGGATGTGTCTACGATCATGCCCAAATACTCTACCCTTCTTTGGGCTTGTAGAGAGAATTTTTGTAAGTTTACAATCCATTCTAAATGCTCCAAGTATTTTATAGTGGCAAGCACAGCCTGATCTAATCCTGCCTCTGACTGATCTATCACAAGTAGATAGTCTAGATGGGCTGTTATCGCTATGCCCAGCGCCCTCAGACTTGCCAACAGTGGGGTTAGTACCTTTGTAAATACCCGGGGCACGGTAGTGACACTAAAGGGCAGAGCCACAAACTTAAGAACTTTTGGTGCGCGGGATGGATAGGCACATGTAAATATGCTTCCTTGATGTCTATCGACGCCATGAATTCTCCACCTTATAGGGTGGCGACCACTGATCAAATAGTTTCCATTCGGAAATGGCGAATGTTCAGAAATAGATTTAGAGATCTTAGATCCAGGATGGGTCCAAAGTCTGTTTGGTTTTGGGTAGGGCTGTCCCGATACCACTTTTTTAGGAGCGAGTACAAGTACCGATACTTTTTTTCATGTACTCGCCGATGCCAATACCGATACTTTTTTAAAATGTCATGTGACAGTCTTCAAACCACAATACAGACTAAGGATATTTTCTTTAAAATTATGAAGAACTCTAACTCAAGACATTATAAAAGAATAAAAATGAGTAAAAATGAATAAAAATGTTTTATTTGCTTGTCATGCAGTAGTAAAAAACTCAAAGAATTTTCACAGAACATGTTGATAAATACAAAAAAAGTATTCTATTTAGGTATCGGGAGCATTTGCGCGAGTACAAGTACTCCCGCAAATACTCGGTATCGGTCCCGATACCGATACTAGTATCGGTATCTGGACAACCCTAGTTTTGGGATCACAAAGCTTTAAAACAAAAACCTGAACCTTGCTCCTTTAGGGGTACTTCTGTGAACACCCCTTGAGAAAGCAAGTGATTTAATCCTTTTAAAAAGGACGCTGATTTTAGTGGATCATTGGGGAGCCTTGAGCTTCAGAACGGAGAAGATGGGAAATTCCAGTCTGTACCCTAGGGCAGCCATCAAATTTTCCACTCGCCTACTCACATTATGCGAGTGAAAAATTGTTTCTGGCGAGGAGCTGGGAGTGGGAGCGCGGGTACTGTCGGCATGCAGAGATTGATTGAGAAAAGCCGCAGGATTACAGAGCCGTTTACCTGCTGTTGCTGGGAGTAGGAGGGGGAGCGCGGGTACTGTTGGCATGCAGGGAATGATTAACAACCGCAGGATTACAGAGCCGTTTACCTGCCGTTACAGCCGACTTTGCATTTCCACCGCTCCGGCTCCGCTCGTGGTTACACACAGCCCCGCCTCCTGACCGCGCGCCTGTATCAGATTGACAGAATGCCAGTCCAATGCTGGGATGTGTATACGATACAGGCGCAGGGTCAGGAGGCAGGGCTGTGTGTAATCACGAGCGGAGCCGGAGCGGTGGAAATGCAAAGTCAGCTGTAACAGCAGGTAAACAGCTCTGTAATCCCGCGGTTGTTCTCAATCATTCCCTGCATGCCAACAGTACCCGCGCTCCCCCTCCTACTCCCAGCAACGGCAGGTAAACAGCTCTGTAATCCCGCGGCTTTTCTCAATCAATCCCTGCATGCCGACAGTACCCGCGCCCCCCCTCCCAGCAACAGCAGGTAAACAGCTCTGTCTAATCCCGCAGTTTTTCTCAATCAATCCCTGCATTCTTCAGGAGGTACATATAACAGCATTGTGCTTGTGGAAATTGGTGCATAATGTAAGACATCTTCGTAAAACTGAGATGTTTAAATATATTTATGACTTTCATGCAGTTCAACCACTCATGTTATGCTGTATGATGAACCTTCCCACATCATTCCTATGTATCTTGGGGTGCACAGCCTGAACTCCTATATGTGTGTTTCCTTCAATTCTGCAGCGCTGCCAGCTTTCTCCCTTCTGGCTGCTCTGCAGAGGGATCGGTTATATATACTTCCAAACCAGGGGCGACACAATGTTTTTTCTTAATCAATCCCTGCATGCCCGCAGTGCCCGCGCTCCCACTCCCAGCAACAGCAGGTAAACAGCTCTGTAACACTGCAGCTTCTCTCTTCCCTGGGGTGATCGATGTGAGAATGGCCCCCCTGCATGCCGGCGGTACCCACGCTCCCACCCCCCTTTCCCAGCCCCCCCCCCCCTGGCCTGTTAGTGGGTCCTGAGGACAGGAGTTGAGAACCACTGCTTTAGCCAAAGAATTCTGCGCATATGCACCAGCTGGAGTGCGAGACGAGATGCTTGCCGAATCTAATCTCTCATAGCATCTATTATCATATCATTATTTTTAGGCAAATTCTCCCACAATTTGACTTGTTCAGGAGGCAGATCCTTCAGCCCCTGTTTTACCTGGTCCTTGAGGACCTGACACATGCCCACTGCTGCTACAGCAGGTTGGGCAACTGAAACGGTCAGAAGAAAGATTTTAGAAAAGATTCTTCTTTTCTGAAAGATCTTTAAACACCTGTACGTTATCCAATGGACAAGTCAGTTGCCTATTTATACAAGAAATGGCTGCATCTACAGAAGGCAGACTCCACTTCTTGGAAAACTCTTCCTCCATAGGATAAAGAATGTCAAACTTCTTAGGAGGTGACACTTATCTGGATGTAGCCAGTCTGCGTAGCTTAACTTTTTTAATAACGGATGAACCGGAAAAGAGCATGCACCCTGCAGAGATTTTAATGAACCCAAGGAGGAGACAGGCGATTCAGTTAACTCCGAAGAGGACAACCTGAATGCAGCACGCACTAATGTTTCAGCATAGCATTGTACCTGTGACCTTAGCATCTGGGAAGCAGAGAAGGGTTCCTCCGATATCCCTAATCCATCCAACTCCTCATCCCTGTCCTTTGCAGGCGTTACCTCATCCTCAGATTTTTCTGAAAGGGGATCTAAAACCAAAGGAGATCTGCTTCGCTTCGAGGACTTTGCGATTAGCGTAGCGATTTTTTCTTCTAAGTTTTCCAGGGCTGCGGTCAAAGTGTCCTCAGTGACGCAATGACGCAATCCCGTGGCAGGGGCGCACGGAGACACAGGATACCCTATTTTATGTCTCCGTTCACCCCCACCTCCCCCTCTGCACGACCACGTCAGGCTGCGGCTTTACGGCCTTCTGCAGGCCTATGCTTCCTTCCTTCTGTAAGCCCATTTTAAATTGATACCCAACATGTCACGCTTCAAAATTGCGTCCGCTCATGGAATGGCGACAAAAACTTTTACCCTTTAAAATCTCCAGAGGCAACGTTTAAAAAATCCTACAGGTTGCATGTTTTTAGTTATATATCTAGTGCTAGAATTATTTCTCTTGCTCTACCAATCGCGGCGATACCTCACATGTGGTTTGAACTCTGCTTTCATATGCCGGCGCTACTCATGTATGCGGTCGCTTCTGCGCGCAAGCTCGGCGGGACGGGGCGGGTTTCTGGCTCCTAACTTTTAGCTGGCTCCTAATTTTGTCAAACCCTGCTTAAGTGGTTGATAAGACGTGGCCACCTATTCAAATTAGAAAAGAGGTTTAACCTTAAACTACGTAGAGGGTTCTTAACTGCAAGAGCATCAAGGATGTGAAATTCCCATACACAGGCGGTGCTCATTGATAGTTTCAAGAAGCCATTGGATAAGCACCTGAACGACCACAATATACAGGGATATACAGTGTAATACTGATATATAATCACACACATAGGTTTGATTTGATCGACTTGTGTCTATCTTTACAACCACTATACATCTTTACATGAACATTTACAAAACTATTAGGCTTCACTTAAAAAAAAATTGAACACCTGAGACACCTAAAAACGTACCACTCTGCACAATTCCTGGACATCATGTTGCATGAAGCTGTCTAAAGTCTCCCACCTGTAACAACAAAAAAATAAAAAATTAGCATAGATACAGAAATACAGAGCCAGTACACTGTAGTTGCTGAGACGGCAGATATATGTAGAGAAAAAGATTTAGCTCTGCATAGTAAAAGACACTATGATCACCTGCACATGTCGGACTACATTTCTGCAAGTCATCAGCAGAAAACCCCTGCAAACAACTGCACTCTTGGAACCACGTCAACTCTTGTTCTGCCTTTCAGCCTACTCTACTTCATGGCCAGTGAACATGGCATTTCTGGGGACAGCCATGTACCAGTAGGGTAGGCTTCATTGGCTTATAGAAATGGGGACTGCAATGGGTGAGGCTACACCAAGCTATATTCTCCGACAGCTTGTACAGGAGGTGGCTATTACAGTACATTGGTTTCTATGCAGTGTGTTTATTTTTTTTGATGATACACCAGATACAATGCCCAGTGCATAATGAGTACCAACATTGAAAAAAAAAAAAAAAATCAAAAAACACACATTATCCCCATACTCAGAAAAAAAATGCGTTTTGGGGTGCAATGTAATGTATGCCTATACTGTGTGTAAACAATATCCTCTAAAACTTTCAAATGACTCACCATTGTTCTAAAAATACCTTGTGATGTTTACGCTCCAAAATGTGGTCATGCTATTGTCCTGGTGCTATGGGACTCAACAAATGTGACAGTTGGCTCGTAAATTAAATGTGTAGAAAGAATTAAAGTGGTTGTAAACCTCCAACATGAAAGATCAACAAAGCATGACGCTTCATAGTGCCAACCTGTATGTAATAAAGTGTTAGCCGAGCAGCGCAGGACACAGCAGAGGCTCCTTTATTGCAGAATGCCCTGGGAAAATGAGGACAAAGCAGCTCCAGTCACTCATGTTTGTACAGAGTAGGCAAATGCAACTTCATTTGCTTGTGTGTGCAGACAAAACCATCAAGACAGCCAGCAATACTGACAGTGCCAGATAGAAGCAGAGGCATCGAGCGCAATTGCCAGTGGCAACGATTTTTGTTTCAGCAAAGTCGAGTTGGACCAAGCCACGCGTCAGATTAAAGTTATAAATCTTGCAGAGAATTCACAAAAAATGTGTCTGCCATCATACCAAAACCTAGCCAGACCAACGCAGATAATTTCCTCTACATTACTTCCACTTTAAAGAGGAAGTAAACCCTCTGTTTTCCTTATTTTTTTAAAAACACATGCAAGAGAAAGTCATAATGAGCTAATATGCACAGCATACTAGCTTATTATGTGTCACTTACCTGAGATCGAAGCCCCTGAAGTCTTTAAAAAAGGTAAACAAAAAAAATGTGCCAATACCTGTACTAGTACTAGCTGTACAGCTTGAATTTCTTTAGAGCTTGTTTGGGGCTGCTTATCCGCCATCCGGACTATCCTGCTTTGCAACTTTTCATACATTTTTCTTTTCCGTCCAGAGAGATTAGCTACAGTGCTTGAGGTTGTTGATATTTTTCCACAATTTTGGTTCTCAAGTCCTCAGACAGTTCTCTTCTCCCCTTTCTGTTGTCCATGCTTAGTGTGGCACACACAGACACACAATGCAAAGACTAAGTGAAATTCTCTCCTTTTTATCTGCTTTCAGGTGTGATTTTTTTATTGCCCACATCTGTTACTTGCCCCAGGTCAGTTTGAAGGAGAATCACCTGCTTGAAACAATCTTATTTATCTACAATTTTGAAAGGGTGTCAAGAATTTTGACCAGCCCATTTTTGGAGTTTTGTGTGACATTATGTCCAATTTGCTTTTTTTCCTCCTTTTCTTGTTTTGGTCCAATACACACAAAGGGAATAAACATGTGTATAGCAAAACATATGTTACTGCAATACTTTTCTGAGAGAAATACTTGATTTTCTGGAAAAATTACTGGGGTGCCAACAATGTCGGGCCATGACAATCTCATGCACTAGCCTGAGACAGGCATTTTTTTTTAATTCCCACCCCCACTCCTTTTCGGAAGTCATGTGGTTACTTTTCTGGATTTTGACTGGATGTTAGTGATCATAGCAGAATTTAGTGTAAGGGGAACAGGCACGGAGTCTGACATCATGACTACAACCAATGAGCTCCAAACAGACCCACCCACAGAATCTGCAGTTTTTCAGTTCTCATAACAGACAGAGGGGAGACATTTTATAGGTGAGGATACGTGCAGGAGGCATGTATATCCTTATAGATCAACACTATGGCAGTAGAAAGGAGAGTGGTTTACATCCACTTTTAACTAATACTTTGTTGAAGCACCTTTAATTTTAATACAGCACTCAGCCTTTTTGGGTAGGCCTCTCAGCACGGCACATCTTAACTTGGCAATATATGCCCACTCTTTGCAAAATAACTTCAAATCTGTCAGATAGCGAGGGCATCTCCCTGTGCACAGCCATCTTCAGATGACCCCACAGATTTCCAATCGGATTCAGGTCTGTGCTCTGGCTGGGCCATGCCAAAACTTTAATCATCTCCTTTTGAAACCATTCCTTTGTTGATTTGGATGCATGGTTTGGGTCGTTGTCATGCTGAAAGATATCGTCACTGATCCGTGATCTGTTCAGATTAATATATTCGGTTCTGCACACACGTGATCCGCAAATCGATTTCTGAAAAAAGTTGGGAGCATGTTCAGTCCACACACAGCATGGTCATGGCGAGCGGAGGAACGGAGAAGCTTGAATGCCCCACGTCATTTAAATCCCCTGTATGAATTTTGGCTTTTAGAGGTTAGTGGACAAAAACAGTGAGTGTGTAGGCACACGAAAGCCATATGACAGTGGAACCACATCAAGCATGGCCACGCATTTAAAGCGACATCACCCCAGTTTTTCACTGACAGGTGTGAAAATTAAAGCTGCTCAACAACCACTTACCACAGCATTTAAGCAGCCCCTTGCTGCACAATCAGACTGGACAAAAGCCATCATAAACGCCATCAGCCTTTTTCTACCTGCAGACATGGGGTCATACTCGGTTGTGCAAAACAAGGTTTTAAACACATGCTGAAAGTGCTTAAGCCACATTACGACATCCCGTCGCGCACCCAGTTCAGCGAAAAGATTGTGCCAGATCTTTATTAGCGGGAGAGGAAAAAAAGTTGTGGATGAACTATCCCAAGCATCCTCTGTTGCACTCACGACAGACAGGTGGGCGCCCAGGGGAGCGGAGAGCTATGTGACGATAACCGCTCGCTTCATCACAGCAGACTGGGAGATGAGAAGTCCGGTGGTGCAGACACGCCCCCCTCGACGAGAGTCGCACAAGGACTCATGTGCAGGTACTGACACAAGCAGTGGAGGAATGGAAGATAAAAAAGGGTCTCAGTACCAATACCAATATCCCAGTCACAACAGATGTCAAAAATCAAATGCAGTGAACGAGGCATGACTGGGCCCACAGATAGGGTGCTTTGCACATGTAGTGAATTTGGAATCACAGAATGGAATCTCAGTCAATAGGATGGACCGCCTCCTTGGGAGGATCGGGAAGGTGGTTTCCTACTTCCACCGAAGCACAACAGCCGCTCATGTGCTGAAGACAAAAGCAAGAAATTATAAAGCTGCCTACTCATAAAGCTCATACATGATGTAAAAACAAGGTGGAATTCCACTTACCGTATTTATCGGCGTATAACGCGCACTTTTCCCCCCCTTAAAAACGGGAAAATCGTGGGTGTGCGTTATAGGCCGATCCACAGTGCGGGAGAAGCGGGGAGGACACCACGAAGGCCTAAAACAGACCCGACAAGGCCGCCGGGCAAGACACCAAAGTAGACATTTAAACTAAGTAATTTTTTTTTTCCAGGAAATTTTTTCTCCCAGAACTGGGTGCGCGCTATGCGCCGGTGCGCGTTATACCCAGATAAATACGGCATATGTTGGAGCATTATCTGGCACAGCAGGCAGCTGCATTGACCGACAAGACCCTGAAAAAATGTCAAAGACATCACCCTGTCTGGTGTGGCACAGGAGGTCCTCTAGGTGCTTAAACCCCTCGAAACTGTTTAATCTCTGCTGAGCACCGAAATTTCACCATATGTGTCAATGATCCTGCCGCTGAAAACAAGGATTCTACAATCCATGGCTCCAAGAGTGGAAGGCAACACCATTTTTCGAGATGTAAATACTGCCATTATTAGAGAGGACCTGCAGCCCAGATACACTTCACCCCCTACTCTACAGGACTACCTTCACAGATCTACTGCCCTGGATCTGAGGTTCAAGTCCCTGTCTCACAAGGACCCTGCCCTACGCCAGAGGACATAAGGTAAAGAAAAAGATTTAAAAATGATAAATTTAAATTAAAAAAATTATTTTCAGTAATAAGGGGGGGCATGCCCCCCCCCCCTGATCCTGGTGGGCGCGGTCACCGCCGGGCACCCATGATCGCTCGCTCGTTTCAGAGCGAGAACCGGGAGCTGTGTGTGTAAACACACAGCTCCTGGTCCTGTCAGGGGAGAAATGCCTGACCGTCGGTTCATACAATGTACATTTTTTTTTTTTACTTTTTGCTATAATAAATATCCCCCAAAAATATATAAAAACTATTTTTTTCCCTCGGTTTAGGCCATTATGTTTTCTTCTACATATTTTTCGTAATAAAAAATATTTTTTTTTCAAAAGTGGTTTGATTGGTTTGCGCAAAAGTTATAGCGTTTACAAAATAGGGGATAGTTTTATGGCATTTTTATTAATATTTTTTATTTTATTTTACTAGTAATGGAGGCGATCAAAGATTTTTATCGGTGCTGCGACATTATGGCCAACACTTCGAACACTTGACACATTTTTGAGACCATTGGCATTTTTATAGCGATCGGTGCTATAAAAATGCATTGATTATTATAAAAATGCCACCGGCAGGGAAGGGGTTAACACTAAGGGAGGGGGTTAGGTATGTTCTCTGGGTGTGTTCTAACTGAAGGGGGGGTGGACTGACTTGGGGAAATGACTGATCGCTGTTCGCTGTTCATTAAATGAACAGACAATCAGGCATTTCTCCCCCTGACAGGACCAGGAGCTGTGCGTTTACACACACAGCTCCCGGTTCTCGCTCTAACGAGCAATCGCGGGTGCCCGGCGGTGATAGCCATCCCTATTGGCTGAATGGCGAGATGACGTAGATCTACGTGATCTCGCCCAGCAGAGGCAACCTGCCGCCGGCTGGTCGGCAAACAGTTAAATATAACTATATGGTGTTACACAACTTACCCTCCTCGCTAAAAACACATTCTACGATAGGTCCTACATTACGAACAGGCTTTGAGGTCAGCCAGAACCCCAAGGATACAAGTACTCAGTTTTATGTCATTTGGTGACTGTAGCAAAAAAGCTGCATCCCCTTGTGTTGGAAAGATCTACGCGCACCCCTTATTTCTATGTGGCTTAATAAAGTCAGAAGAGTTGGGATAATGGAATATCTTTTGCCCACGACATTAGATAGAAAGGAACAAATTACTGAAATTCAGGCCTCTTGGGAGGCATTCGTACAATCAGAAGTGAAGAGGCTATTTGAAGAGAGGAGAATAGGGTCCTTAACCACTTCCCGACGGCCGTACGAATATATGCGGCCGTCGGGCTGTTCTGAATCTCTGACAGGACGCATATATGCGCCCTGTGCTCTTAATGGCCACTAGAGGGTGGCGCACGTGTGCTTGCTGCAGTCCGCCAGGCACTCGCAATCGGCGGTTACAGGGACAAGACATGGATCTCTGTGTGTAAACACAGAGATCCATGTCCTGTCAGGGGAGAGAGGAGACCGATCTGTGTCTCTTGTACATAGGGACACAGCATCGGTCACCTCCCCCAGTCACCCCCCTCCCCTCACACAGTTAGAACACACCCAGGGAATACATTTAACCCCTTCCATGTCCCCTAGTGTTAAACCTTCACTGCCAGTCACATTTATACAGTAATCGGTGCATTTTTATAGCACTGATCGCCGTATAAATGTGAATGGTGCCAAAAATGTGTCAAAAGTGTCTGATGTGTCCACCATAACGTCGCAATCCCAATAAAAATCGCAGATCGCCGCCATTACTAGTAAAAAAAAAAAATTATAAAAATTAATAATAATTCTGTCCCCTATTTTGTATGTGCTACAACTTTTGCGCAAACCAGTCACTTATTGCGATTTAAAAAAAAAAAAATGGGCTATTTATTATAGTAACAAGTAAAAAATATTGACTTTTTCTAAATTGTCGCTCCGTTTATAGCGCAAAAAATAAAAACCGCAGAGATGATCAAATACCACCAAAAGAAAGCTCTATTTGTGGGGAAAAAAGGACGCCAATTTTGTTTGGGAGCCACGTCGCACGACCGCGCAATTGTGAGTTAAAGCGACGCAGTGCCAGAAGCTGAAATTTCACCTGGTCAGGAATGGGTATAAGTGCCCAGTAAGGAAGTGGTTAAGGAGTATAAATGGGGGCAATGGACAGGTAGCCTGGCCCTCCTCTGAGTTCGGGAGGGTGTGTTTTTGTTGGGGGTTACTGTGTAATATTTTTGTCTTGTATGTATAATAAGATTTAAACAGGAGTATGGATATTTTAGAAGTGGATTTATGTAGAAATAAGAGGAGACAGATACTGTACCTGCTTCCTGCCTGAGTTATCAGTATTTTGTCGAGTCATGATGTTTAATGCGCATGCGCCATATTCTTCCATTCCGGCAAGCCGAGACCCTGCCGGAAAGACTCAGTGTCTAAGTCGGGGTGGTGTAATTTCCTGTTTTAGGAAACGCAGTCTGTCTCTCCTTCTCTGTGTGACGTACAAGTCACATGGTAAGTATCGTGGGATCTAGTCAGCCCCATCATCCCGCAATGCTTACCATGTGACTTGTACATCACATGGACAAGGAGAGACAGACGGCACAAATTACAAGCTTGAATATCTTAACTAGTGCGCATTCGCAGGATTATCGTTACAAGGACGTTCTGTGGGTGGAAATACAGAGCGATGCAGACACGGAAGACCACAGTCGAGATGGTGCCCGGCGAATATGCTGAAAAAAACTTTTGGATGATTAAGAATATATGCAGTAAGATAACAAATGTATATACATACAAAGTGGTCATTTGATTCATATTTAATTTGCCTTTCACAATATTATGAATATCGTATTGATGTGGGTGGGTTTACTACCACTTTAAATAAAAACGACATGAATACTACAAAAACCAATGAACACAGTTCCTGATGAAGGGAGATAATCTGCAGGTGTACGCCCCATGGCACCAAATATGTTAATCAGGCAAACAGGTGACACAAGCGCACATCAGCCAAACTGATAATGCGTTTGCTGGACGAACGTCTGTGCACCACTCGCCGGCAGACATATGCTCACTCCGCAAACACCCTTCTGCAACCTCAGGAAGTTTATCTCAACCAGAGTCAGTCTGCCCCAGTCAGCTCTTAAGAGCGGGCTGCAGGAGAACACTGGGTGACACTATGACAATACAAAATATATCTTCATAAAACTTCCACAACAAAAAAGTCAGTGAGTCAATGAGGCGAGAGAGGGGGCAGGTCCGGGCCTCGGCTTTGTGTCCGATTAAAAACCGCTTGCTGTAGGGGTACTCAACAGGAGGAAGGGGCCAGGAGCGCCGAAGAGGAGGTTCTGGGCTGCTCTGTGCAAATCCATTGCACAGGGCAGGTAAGTATAACCTTTAAAATTTTGAAGAAAAAAAAAAACAAAACTAGACTTTAATATCACTTTAGGGCAGAAACCCCCCCCCCCCCCCATGTCTTTGTTGCTGATCTACCGTCAGCAAGTTTTCCGTCCGTGTTCTTCTGGGCTCTGTAGTTCTTCTGTAATAGGCTGCTGAAAACAGTCATTGCCTGCTGACATCCTGCTTGTAAGACTGATGGCTTCTATCCCTCTCCTAAGCTTAGCCTGCGGTCTGACATGACCATTTGTAGCCTTCTGAAAGAGCAGGGAGGAAGTAGACATGCTGTGGTAAGAGTTAGGCGTCTCGCAGTCCCCGGTTTGTGCCGCCCATAGAGGTGTCCTCGCACTCTCGCCTCCCTCCTTCTCCCTACCAGCAATCCACCCTCCCATGGTACCCACCACACCCCTTATTTTTTTAAAGGTCCCGAGGGATGGACAGGGTGCCACAAGGGGGACCTGAAAGAACTATGAATACAGGTTTTCAGTGAAAGGGATGAAGCTTAAGGTCTTTTGAAGGGATAGATTAGGCAGAAAATAGCCATATTGGGGTAATGAGAGCTAGATTTTGCTCGGATTGATTTTTAGGCAGGCCAGAGAAAACTCTAGGATAGCATAGACTGTTCTCACCGCACAAAATATGAGAAAAACTAATTGGCCGAGTGTGCTGATCGGCTGTTTTTCAGCATGCGAGTCTGACAGAAGCCAGCAAGGTTCTTCGGTCAGGCCAGCTGACATACACATGGGCTGATCAGCCAGTTTTAATCAAACCAGCCGATGCCAACCAACAGTTGGCCCATTTGTACTAGGGCTTAAAGGAACCCCATCTACCCTTTAGGACCTGGATTTCAAATGACATCCCGGTAAGCTAGAGACTAAAAACAGGGTGTAATAGCCTTCAGAAAACCGCTCCATAAAAAGGCTAAAGCCAGTCAGAGACGATCCACATGTAATTCCATGTATGGGCAGGCTGGTAGTACAGAAGTATCTACAGATTGACTTCTGTACAACCAACCTGTTTTTTCGCAATGTGTGCCAACGGCTATAGCAGGCAGGCATGAGCAATGTATTCTGGTAGCGGGTGACTTCCCTACTGTCGGAATACAATAGCTCACCGGGAAGGATTCACCCATGCATACTGTGTGGAAGGGGGAAATTGGGTAATTTTCCCCATTCGACCCACTGGCTGACAAAAGATTTATTTTTTTTAATCCCAAAAATATATCCAATAGGTTTATAGAAGTCTTTAAACATATGGTACAAGAGGATATAAGGATTTTTTTTACCAAAAAAAATATATATATTAAACACACTAGGGAAGCCATCTTAAAATTAGAACAGAATAGGAACATAGTTATTAGGCCAGCAGATAAGAGGGAGGTCTGGTTATTTGGGGTGTGCAGCCTCTGTCACCTAGGTGTCTTTCCCATTACAAAATGTAATGTATGGGCTCCCCAACGCTATCCATGCACAACAAAGGTCTTCTGGCCTAATTGCCATAAGAAGCCTGGTGTCCCTCTCCCACTTTAGTTCAGTAGACGAGACAGAATGCTCAGTGAAGGCATACAAAGCCTGGAAAGGGACAGGGCAGTAGGGAGGGAACTAAACAAAAAGTTCCTGCAAGCAGCAGCGAGTATTCCCCTATGGTAAATGGCAGGAAAAACTGTAAAGCACACGCTGCACTTCCACTTAGTGAATGATGTTAAAACTCAGCTCCTCAACATTAACATTTTTTGTGGCAAAACCTGCAGGGATGAGAAAGTCTAAAGTGCCCAGTGGTGCAAACAACAAGGCTTTTCCTGATACTTGACCTACTCAAGAGTAAGTGTTTGGAGACAGGCAAATGTTTAGGCAATACCGACGATCTGGACATTTTTGGGTTGCAGCTAACTTGCACTACAAAATTAAGATCTGGAAAGGACCACAATGCCAAATCCACTGCCTGAAAGTATCTTCCAAGCTAGCCCCTCGGGTGACGTCAAGCAGGGTCCAGGTAGAGTTTGCCATGTAGAAAACAGCTTGTAGTGAAAAATCTAGATTCAAAACCACAGCAGAGATCCAAGATAAATTCATTGAAAGGATAGCAAAAACTTGATTGGAATTGTATCAGCAGAACTGGCTTTTCCCGTATCCAATCTTTCTGTAGACTACACACCAATATTAGAGCATTTACTATGCCCTGAAATGGATGAAAAATACACTAAATTTTATGGCAGTCATACAGACTACATTGTTTTTAGTCACCGACACATTTTGTAAATTAGTTCTGGCATAACTCTGATCTAAACTGTATACATGTTCTGAGTCAAAATACCGAAATCAAAGAAGCAATGGTAGTGCATTTCTCTCACTTCAGTTTTTCCTTTAAAATACAAAACCCTGCCAACATTTTCCCAAATGTATACTGCATTGTAAAATAAGGTGAATATGTGTATGTTTTAATGAATATGTGTATGTTTTAATGAATTTGCAAACTAGTTGTTCGGTTCAATGAGTGCTGTGCATGCCTTAAACTTTTCCACTGGCCACTTCTGAACAGCTTCAATGAATGATGCAGACAGACACTGGGCAGGCTGCACTAAGTTTTAAAAAATAAATACAAAATAAAAAAAATTATAGGATTTTTGTACTCAAAAAGCAGAACAAACAGAAAAGGAGAGGCAGGTGCTGTGTCCGTCAATGAACTCCAGAGAAAAGGATTTTACGGCGAGTACAAAAATCCTACTCTCTCTTTCATTGATGGACACAGCACTTTAATCTTGACCTTAGGGACGTCCCCAAGCAGTGTAAAAAAACCGAGGGGTGGGAACAGCAAAAAAATAAAAAATAAAAAAATAAAAAAAACTTTGCCCATAACAACCAGAGCTCAACGGAGGAGTTGCAAAATTAAACAGCCGCCTGCAAAACCTTGCGGCCGAAGAAAGCATCCGCAGATGCGCTCACATCAACCTTGTAAAATGTTGTGAAAACTGAACGGATGACCAGGTCGCCGCCATACACACCTGTGAGACAGACGCTTCATGTTGAAAAGCCCAGGAGGCACCAATTGCCCTGGTCGAATGCGCCATGACAGGAAAAGGGAGGAGCCCGCCCTGGATCACGGTCTGTCTAATCCACCAAAAAATGGTGGCCGACAAAACTGCCAGGCCCTTCTTCGGACCAGCTGTGAAAAAGCCAGCTGTGGCCATTCCCTTTCTTTGTACATAAACTAATCAAAGTTAGGAAGGGAAACACCTTAGCCGCACGGGCTGGCTTGTGGGACCCAAAAGGAACAGACACCTCTGTAGATGCCCCAAACGTATCCTCCATCTTTAGGGCATCCCATACTGCTGTGATAAGTGCCCCTACAAGCACCCTTTCCTGCGCCGATCCAGACACGGAGTCATCTTCATTATCCAAATGGTCCCTGTCCGCATCCTCTGAAACGTCAGAACAGGAGGCCATGTGCCACAGCAAGGCAGAGTCTAAATCAGAGCTTTCCCCCTTTGCCCCCGCACGCCACTTCCACCCTGGCAACAAAAGACTCCAGGACTGCCGACAACGCGTCCATAGGCACCGCAGGTGCAGGAGGACTGGTTGCCATTACAGGGATGTCTGGAGAAGAAGCACAAGCTTCCAACGCCATGCTGACCCACTCACCTGACACCATTAGGGACTGCAGGCCAGGTACACCAAAAGTCCATCCTCCTAGCTGCCACAGACTGAGGGACATCCCGCAGGACTCACCATTCCGGCCCAGGTACTGCACTATGTCGTCCGCTCTCCCTCAGGTGTTTCTGTGCATTTTGCGCTGTTCCAGAAGGATAACCAGGCAAAAACAAGCAGACACTACAAGAAAATGGCCGCCACCTTCTCAGCAAGAAAATGCCTGAGGGCTCCGGAGAAACGGCCGCCAGACTTCCAGACTAAGACTTCAGCAAAATGGCCGCCAAACCTTTGACTAAAACTACAGTATCTCGGATGTGCGATGGCCTCTCACAAAAGTGCAAACCGAACACCCCACTACGCCCCAAAAATAGGGAAGGAAACAGCGAACCCCAAACACCTAGCTTCATGGCAACGACAGCAAGCCATAAGGACACACTGCATTTGTATTTCCACTAAAGCATGCAGAGCATATCGACAACACTGCTGCTAATTGGGAGGCAGTAGTAGTTTGGTGTTGTCAGCCTCCAGCAGGATGTATCATGACTGGCAGGATCTACAACGTGATTTGAAAACGAGTTTTAAAATGTATTAAACTAGGGACATTTTTAAAACTTTTTTTTTGCTAGAAAATTACTTGGAACCCCCAATTTTTTTATTTATTTTTTTAACACCCTAGAAAATAAAATGGCTGTCATTGCAATACTTTGTCACACCATATTTGCGCAGCGGTCTAACAAGCACACTTTTTTTGGGAAAAAATACTTAATTAAAAAAACACAACAGTAAAGTTAGCCCAATTTTTTTTATATTGTGAAAGATAATGTTACGGCGAGTAAATGGATACCAAACATGTCACGCTTTAAAATTGCGCCCGCTCATGGAATGGCGACAAACTAACAATTAATTTCCATAGGCAACGTTTAAAAAAGCTACAGGTTGCATTTTTTGAGTTACAGAGGAGGTCTAGAATTATTGATCTACCGATGGCCGCGATACCTCACATATGGTAGGAGTTCGCTTCTGCACGCAAGCTTGACGTAAAGGGGCACGTTTAAATTGTTTCACCGTTCTCAGCAAAAAAAAGGTTTCGTCACTTTTATTACTATGACAAGGATTGTAAACATCCCTTGTAATATAAAAAATCTTGACAGGTCCTCTTAAATATGATGATATCTGAG
This sequence comes from Rana kukunoris, assembly GCA_029574335.1. Taxonomy (NCBI): domain Eukaryota; kingdom Metazoa; phylum Chordata; class Amphibia; order Anura; family Ranidae; genus Rana; species Rana kukunoris. Next base: position 93,442,459 of record CM056054.1, read on the forward strand.
GTCAAAAAGACCTCAGATCTCATATTTGCACTTTAATGCAAAAAAAAAAAATGGCCCTTTAAGAGCATTGGGCGTAAGTGACGTTTTGACGTTGTTTCCGCCCTGCAATGACTTGGACGGTTGGGGCCACCTTACCCTTGCTCGTCTCCACGTCAGGCTAGGAAGAGGAGCCGATTACCTCCGCTGCTACCAACGGCTACAGTAAGCGGTGGAGGGTACCAGAGCGCGGCTGGAGGGGGGCCCCCTCTTCCACCACCGATAAAAGTGATCTTTGTGGCGAATGTGCAGCAGAGACCACTTATCTGAAAGAGGATCGCCTGCTCTAGAAAAGGATACCAAGGTTATGGTTAGAGGTCGACCGATATATCGGTCGATATTTTGCGTTTTTTATATTAATCGGCATCAGCCGATTTGTGCTGGAAGAAAGACGATTTTAAACTTCAGCAGCGCGACTTGCAAAAGGCTTCTATAATAGAAGTCAATGCAAGTTGCCTGAAGTTTACGTGGAGGAGACTCTGGGTAGCCTGCCAAGTTTTGAGAAAAGATATACAATGTTGCCACTTATCAATTAAAGGGGTTGTAAAGACAAATATTTTCCTCTTAAAGAGGAGTTCCACCCAAATTTGGAACTTCCTCTTGTTCCACTCCTCACCCCCATACGTGCCACATTTGGCATGTAATTTTTTTGGGGGGGGGAGTGGGGGCTTCAGTAGGAGTGGGACTTCCTGTCCTGCTTCCGCCGAGGGGCTGGTTAGGCGATTAAGCCTTAATCGCCTACACCAGCCCCTCCCTGTAGGCGATCACATGGGACACTGACAGGTCCCATGCGATCGCCTCTCCAATTAGCGGCGAGCCGCGCGCGCATGCGCAGTGGGTGCCCGGCCGTGAAGCCGAAGGCTGTCACGGCTGGGTGCCCACAGTCGAGATGGAGACGCCGGCTGGGGAGGGGGGGAGAGGAGCGGAGCCCCGGTCGGCGCGTCGCTGGAACCCAGGAGCAGGTAAGTGAGTGTTTATTAAAAGCCAGCAGCTACACTTTTTGTAGCTGCTGACTTTTAATAAACACAATTTTGGCTGGAACACCCCTTTAAAGTCTGACAGTAGCTGATAAAGTATAACTAGTTTGATACCTGTTGAAATTGAGCCGTTTTATTCACCTCCGTCACTCCTGAATCGTTATTCTCACTGACTTCCTGGTTTGCGGTGCGCATTCATTCTTGCTACACATCATTCCCATTAGGCTTAGCCTCCATGCCTTCGAGGGATAAGAGAGCATCTTCACGCAGGGCTGTAGTCATAGGGAGGGGGTGAGCACATTCTGCTTTCCACCATGCCAAACAGCTCAGGTGCTGATGGAAAGCAACCAGAGGAGAGACAGGAAATGGCATTTTCAAACTTGGATTACTGTATTTTGGAGGTCAAAAGGAAAAACGAGGTAAGCGATATTTAAATGCTCTAGCTTACAGCAATCCATTGATCTAAAAAAAATTAACCTTTAGCACAAACGTAGCACTAAAGAAACACACTTGAGTTTTTATTTGTGCTGATTGTAGGGGGGCCAGCTTCGCTGAGCTCCGTTAGTGTTCCTTTAACTGAACTCCGTGTAGTAGAGTTCTCAGTTTAACCATTTAAAGGCTAAATCTTTTTTGACACTTGGTGCTTACAAGTAAAAATCCTGTATTTTCTGCTGGAAAATCACTTGGAACCCCCAAACATTAGATATTTTTTTTTTATCAGAGACCCTAAGAAATAAAAATAGCGATTGCTGCAATATTTAATGTTTCACGGTATTTGCGCAGCGGTCTTTCAAACGCATTTTTTGGGGAAAAAATATGCTTTAACAAATAAACTAAACAGTAAAGTTAGCCTATTTTTTTTCGTCCAAAAGTTTTCATTACCTGTTTTTGTGTATTAGATTGAATATATATATATATATATATATATATATATATATATATAATATTTTTAGATCTAAATTACACATACAAGTGCACTGATTGGAGGCTTTTTGTGTTTAAATGTAAGAAATGTTCTGTATTAATTAGCAGGGCAATAATGGAACTTCCGCTTTTCCGAATATTCCCTCCTCCCCCCCCCCTCTGGTGTCACATTTGGTACCTTTCAGAAGGTAATCCTAGGTATTTGCTCCCTCTTCCGGGCATAGATCACTGCGGTGACTGTGGTGACCTACACCACATCTGGTGCTTAATCCGCCCCCAGCTTTCTTCTGGAAGACGCACAGGTCCCAGAAGACAGCAGGGACCAGTGGGATTGCGCAGCGCGTCTTGCGCATGCACAGTAGGGAACCAGGAAGTGAAGCCGCAAGGCTCAACTTCCTGATTCTCTTACCGAAGCACCCGGGGGAGAGATGGGCTTCGGGTGTCAGCATTGTGGGCACCCACGACAGGTAAGTGTCCATATATTAAAAGTCAACAGCTGCAGTATTTGTAGCTGCTGACTTATTTATTTTTTCCACATAACTCCGCTGCCTAAACACTGGACCATCATTCTAGCAGTGCTACTTGGCTGCTAGCGGGGTGCTTATATCCCAGCTAGCGGCTGATTAAGGGGTTAAATGCTTCCATGTAGCGCCACTGCAGAAGCGATTTGCAGGTGTTCATCTCAATGAGCAGGAGTGGTGGAGGAGCGGCTCCAAAGATGCTGCTTGCAGGACTTTTCTTAATGTGAAAGCACTCGGGCTTTCAGACAGACTGCAGGCACTTTACAGGTGCTATTTTTAGCCCAAAAGTGTCTGAAAACGCCCCAGTGTGAAAGGGGTCTAACTGTTAGATTTTATGAGATTGGGGGGGGGGGGGGGGGATCAGCCCAACATATCGGCCCAAAAAAAAAAAAAAAAATTGAACATCGGCATCGGCCAGAGAACAACCCATATCGGTCGACCTCTAGTTATGGTAGCTGCTACCATAACAACTGTATTCCTATTCAAACACAGGATGTATATACTCATACGGCGGGAAGGAAGCGGTAAATGCAAGACGCCACACTTTATTTTACAGTTCATGAAAGAAAGGGGAAAAAAAAAAGGTCGTCTTACTGCGAGAAATGCGTAATAAAAAATTATTAAAAAAAAAAAAAAAATCTTTCACTTCTGTTGGGGACAACATTTCTGAGAAATCCTGCAATAGCTAAATCTTACACTTTAATAAGATTATCCCAAGAATAAAAAAGTAACCATGAAAAACAGCACATACAAATATGCCACTACTAAAAAGGCTCGTTGACATGCACGTTTCTCTCTGAATTTGAGCATAGGCACACTGGAAGTATAAATATTGAGGGGTGGCTAAAAGATCTGCAGAATCTTAGTGTCTCAAAGCTGAGGGAGAAACTTTGTTTTAATCAGTTTTAAACCCCGCTAGCAGCGGAAAAAGGGTCAATACCGCCGGCACTGCACCTCTGCAGAGGCGCATTGCCGGCGGTATTACCACGGTTTAGCACTCCAAAGATGTGGCTAGCCCTCGGGCTTTCACATTGAGAATGCTTGGGCAGGATTATTTCAGGCATCATTTATGCACAATTTTTAGCGCTAAAACGCCTGAAATACGCCTCAGTGTGAAAGGGGCCTTATAGATTTAGGCTGCATTCACAGCAAGGCATTCCGTTTTGCAAGCGCAATTGCCGCGATTCTGCCCGTGACTCGGAAACACCAAAAATCGGGGGACGCCCTTGCTATGCCCACCGATTTCAAGAGCTCCAAAACGTGGCGACAATTTGACAATTGTCGCCCGACTAATCCCGGTGAAGTGCACAGACTCGTGGGGCACCCAAAAGAGTTCTCGTACTTTTGGGCGTCCCGCAATCCTGTTTACGTGGTTTTACCGCAATTAGTCAGGACGAGATTTGGTGCCATTTAAAAGAGCGTGGATCACAAGGGCTTCCAGCGAATTGCTGAGTTTCTGAATCATGAGCAGAATCGCAGTGATTCTGTCTGCAAAACGGGAATGCTGTGGTGTGAATGGAGCCACACTTTTCCACCATGTACTAACACAGCAATAGAATATGGCAACATGCAGGACAATGTTACAATTGCAACACACACACACACACCTCCCTTTAAGGATTTTAGAGACTTACCCAAATGATTTGGTTAATTTCTTCGTTCCCACAGGCTTGTCACTGTGCTGTAACTCATAGAATACTCGCTGCAATGCAAGAGGAACACTTTTTGACGAGTCATCCCCTTCTGTAGGCATCATATACACAGCCTTGTGGAGGAAACACAAACACATTGATTACTTTAACCGATTGTATAACCTTGTAAAACACATTCACTTTAAAATCAATATGGAAGGCAAAATATTTGTGTAGACACATTAAGGGGGGGGGGGGGGACATTTGTTCTCAGCTACATAAGAACTGGGGGAGGACAAACAGCAGCACACTGATCTTCCCTGTGAATGGCTGTGCAGTCTATGTATGTCAGAGCAATTCTGAAATTCTGATCATTGAAGAGCAGGCCGAGTTCCCAGCATAGCTAGAGAACAGATCACACTGTACTATCCTGCTTAGCGTGGTCAGTTTTTAATAGGATAGTAGAGGGACTAGCAGGAACACCAGGGGTTTCACACAAATGAAGCAATACAAAGAACATGATACTTTTTCATACAAGTACATGGTAAAGCAGGCACATATCAGAAATAGGAAAGGTCAGATACATGATGACGCGCTGCACGTGAAGCACGCGTTGCGAGGGAGGGGCCTGACTGCACCGCCGATCGAGGCATGAGACTGAGGAGCTCTGGAAGACCCGCAGACAATCTGTGGCCTGAGAGCGGCGTTAGAGGCTGCGATGCCACCATCTGAGCCCATGTCAGTCACAGCCACACGTAGCAATCTCCTGCAAGCAGGACCGATTATAGGACATCACAATCAGGTAAGCTAGCAAAGCATTCCTAGATCAGAGCTTGCACCCACCCCGAGTACCCTCCTCCCCCCTGGGTCATTATAGCGGCTGACAGGTAAAGACTTTTTTCTCATCCTTCCAACAAGTGTGCTAGAAAAATGCTATATTAGAGAAACGTTGCCAGGATTTGGGAATTGATGCTCCCAGAAGGGTAAGAGACACTTGGATTTGTTAAAAGTTGATGCAGTTCTGTCAGACCAAAGGTTTAAAGGAACATCTACTTCGGGGGTCGCAAATAATAGAAAGACACAATGTCACCAATCTGTCGGCACGTCCCTTATCCGACATCGATGTTTCTCTTTTATCCAGGGGTTCGAATTTCTGCCCCTCAAACCATTTTGATCTTTTTGGCACAATTCTGGACGTCAACCGCCTGGCACGGACACTGACTTTGCAAAAACATTACACCAAACAAGAGAGCGACCAATCAAAACGGTCTGAGGATAATTCATCAATTGGCAATGCCGTTCCTTCTCCTAATTTCATTGATGTATGTGCTTTACTAAATTTGACTGATCTAGCCAGAGAGTCTGATGTCAATATGGATAGTGAGATGTATGTTGAACCTAATCCTGTTTCTTTCAAGACACGATCAGACTTTTACCCAATTAGTTCTAGGGGTAAATACATGGACTTATATCAAAAGCTGGCTGAAAGACCTTACACATCTAGCAAAAAATACCACAAAAGACAAAACCCAACAACCTCACTGCAGGTGAAAAAGCATCTCTTGAGGGGTTAAAATCAGACTCCTCTATAGTCATCAGAAATGCTGACAAGGGTGGGGTTGTGGTCGTTCCAGATGCGATCTCTTACAGGGCAGAAGCATTACGTCAGCTCTCGGACACTAAAACCTACCAGAAACCTAAAGGTGACCCTACAGAACCCTTTAAAGGAGAACTCTCCTCCATTTTAGATAGGGCGGTCGCAACAGGCATTTTCTCCAAAGATAAAGACACACTTATTCCTGATTTTCCGATCATGCCTATTTTCCATCACCTCCCTAAGTTACACAAGGGACTTACACCTTTGACAGGCAGGCCCATTGTGGCAGGAATCGGTTCCCTGAACGAACGCCTAGGACAATGCGTGGATGAACAACTGCAACCTCTAGTAATGGAGCTACCCGGATATTTACGCGACACTAAACAGCTGCTTTGCAAAATAGAAGATGTTGTGTGGAAGGAGAATTTTTGCAGGATCACTTGTGATGTGTCCAATTTATACTCCTCCATCCCACACACCCTTGCTTTGCAGGCGGTGTCCTTTTTGAAAAAAATAGGGGCGCTTTTCTCTCTTGCTCCAAGAATTTATTGTGATGTGTTTGGAATATCTTCTCACCCATAATTTCTATGTTTCACGGGGGACTACTACTATCTTCAAAAGTGCGGAGCCTCGATGGGCGCCAAATTTTCACCATCCTTAGCTAACCTCTACATGGGGTGGTGGGAGAGGCTCTGTATTTTTGGATTTGGTAGCCCCCGCCGCAGTGACTCGGTTTTCTATTGCAGGTACATAGATGACCTCTTGTTTATTGTTTCCCATCCACATATGGATTTACAGGAGGTGGTTAAACTATATGAACGATAATCAACTCAATTTAAAATTTTACTGGAGTTCTAGATAAGAAATCCATAGAATTTCTAGATGTCACACTGACGGGTGAAAACAGTGCAGTCATTTCCAACCTCTATAGGAAACCCAGTGCTGGGAATACTCTCCTACGGGCTGATTCTAGCCATCCGGGACATACTATAAACAGCATCCCGGTTGGTCAAGATTGAGGAGGCTTTGCAGCAAAGAATCAGATTTTGATCAGGAAGCCATACACATGTCCAATAGATTTAAGGAAAGAGGTTGCCCAAGAGCCATAATAAATAGGGGCAGATCAATAGCCAAGGGAGTACAAAGAAAAGAACTGCTCTTAGATAAACTTCCTGGTCACGACGGACAGGGCCGTACAAAAAAGTTTAAACATCAAAATTATACCGCTACTTTTTCCACTCCATACAGTAGTGAGTTTCACAAAATAAAAAAAGATTGTCACCAAATATCTTCCAATTTTGTCTGACCCCATCTATTGTGAAATTTTAAAAGAGTGTGTCCGCACTGTATCCAAAAATGCCCCATCCCCTCAGCAGTTTTTTATCCCCTAGTCTTTTTAGCAGTAGGCCCACTCCCACCAATTGGTAATCCTTTAATTGAGTTTTGATGCGGTGGTTGCAGTTGCACATACTGCCCTTTCATTCAAAAAGGGGACACCTTCACCTCCACAGGGAAATCGCACAAGCTACATTCTTTCATCAACTGCAATACACGATATGAGGTAAATGTGATCACATGCAAACTTTGTTCAATACAATATGTTGGTAGGACAACTAGAAGACTTAAGGATCGCCTCTATTGCCTTGTTTCCACTGCACGGAACGGTTCGGGTCAGTAAATTTGGAGCAGTTAGGATGGGACCAATCTATTCTCGCGAGTGTTTCCACTGCAAATCTGACCGTCAGGGATCATTCAGGTTTTAGAAAAAATTCCTGGCGCTTCCACCAATCAGTGAGATGTATTTGTAGGTTCGCCCTAATGGAACCGTTCGACTTTCTCTGTACCCACATGAGAAGCAGAACCCTTGCTGGTGCGGTACGGTTCGCTTTTATGGCACGCTTTTCATAATGCAAACACCCAAAATAGCGAACCGTACCGAACCGATCCGCTCAGTGGAAACGAGGCATATGATCACCTATACGACATCGATAAGGACCATGCCACCAATGTTGCACGGCACTGGAACATTGCTTATGATAAAAACACTTCTAGTTTAGTCATTCAAGGGCTAGAAAGAATTACAAAACCAGCCAGAGGCGGAGATAAATTTAACATACTGTGCAGGCAAGAAGTCCGATGAATTTTTATTCTCAATTCCAGACGCCCTTCTGGGCTCAACTTTGAGTGGGATGTGTCCCACTTTTACTAGTTAGGTCCAGCTGTTTTATATCATATTATATACAAAGCATATACCTCTCTGTTCGGTTTCAGATATTCCCATTGTACATACTCCATCTTAAAATGGCCAGGCGTTTTTCTTCATACAGAATTTGGCGACGTATAAAAAATGCCAGGTCGCCATTTATTTATTTACCCATTTTTTTTTTATATATAGCCTCCATTGCAAGCTAGAATCATTCCAGTGGCATGACACGCTTAGAAACATTGCGGCTCCTTTACTATCTCTCCTAAATAAGCACAAGGTCTGTGCCTCAATTTAAATAAAAAATAGAAGATAAATGATAGTGGAGCTTTTAAAAGAGGTTCTGCCCTTGACACATACCACTGGGTCAGTTCAGGTTCGGTTTTTGTTCATTATGTCATGTTTTGAAAAAGTTTTTTCGGAGCATACATATTGCTTCCTTTTTTTTCTTTCTTCTGATGTAAACATTACAATGATTATATACGTCCAATAATGACATGCAAACCAGAAAAGCCCAGTGATATAGTGCATGGTATCATAACCACACATATACCATTTTAATTAAAACAGCATATTTTTATACATATAAATTGTTTGTTTGACATACAAAAGGCTGCAGTCTTCAGAATTCTCACATTCCTTATCTATTGCCCATTTTACCCTATAGCCACATATGTCTACTTCACAACCTTTTTATAACGTCACACAAACATATTATTTGTTTTGTTGTTCTTTATTCGTCCTTTACACTGGTTATGATGTATATGTGTCTTTTTTTTCCCTTTGGTTTGTCTCATTATCAAGAGATTGAGAAACGAGAGATTTTTCACTCACAAATCTTTTCAACCCCATACACAGGAGCATCTCATGTGTGATACATCAAGGATAATAGTGTTCTTTTGACTAATGATCACCTGAAAGTGATTGGTGAAACGCCCCATTCACCTCATTCCCTCCATTTAAGCACATTTTGGTCATTTGTTCACTAGCTACGAGTAATCATCACACGATGTGAAACATGTCAGCCTTTTTCCCTTGTCCACTCTTTTGACTGCATGAACTTTGGCTGTTTTTTCCAATTAAATTTTTGTTGTTTATGTTTTGAATAAAGACATTGTTTTTTGAGGAGCGCGGCGGTCCAGGATTTTTCTTTCATCCCATGCAACATGCTTGGATGGGCAAGGGCTCTGGATAAAAAAGTGTGCAAAATGACTCCACCTGTAAAATGTTTCGATGAAAAATGAATTTCTCTTGGTAACTGCGACATATAGTACTCTGCATTAACAAGTGCTGGGCTAAAAGAGTGATGTGTGTTTTTGAGCAATGTTATGACACAGCATGGCAGCTGTGTAAAACCAGAGATGTTGCAATAAGGTAACCAATCAATTTGCAGGAATCCGTCTGCTTATAGGAAACTGAAATTGAAACAGGAGTACGGCGTACTCTGGACACTTGGGGGGCAAAGCTAGTCCTGGATGGTACGTATTGGATCCTCTCGGCGGATCATAGCCTGGCGACCCCGACGTATACTACTCTAACTGTAAAATGCTCTGATGAAAAAATGAATCTTTCCTGTTAACTGTAACATTTTGTATCAATAAGTGTTGGGCTAAAAGGAGTGATGCGTTTATATTCCGGAGCAGTGTCATTGCACGGCAACTGAGCAAAAGCTGAGATGATGCAAACATAAGGCAATAAATCAATCCGCAGGAACCCGCCCGCTTATAGGAAGTTGAAACAGGAACACCCGATCTTTGGGCATCTAGGGGTTAATGCTAGACCTGGCTGGACTGCACTGGACCCTTCAGGTGGATCATAGCTCGGGACCCCGCTGTATCTGCTTAGAGAAAGCAGCACCTTTAGACATAAATAGCAAAGGGGGGTAACTGTCTATATCATTCTCTAATACAAGAGTTTAAACCCCAACGGTCGTTTGTAAAAGGGGGGGGGGGTATCCCGGGTGGAGGAGGCCATCGTTCAAAGTTAAGAGATTCGGATAGATCTCCACAACCAGCCAAGGTCAAAAAATAAATAAAAAAATTCTTTATGTTCGGCTTCCTATTGCCATTTTTTTTCTGTGAGCAGAAATTTGGATAAAGAATCTTAACAGTCAGTGAGGGCCTAAAAATAAAAGGGGACAGATAAATACAGCAAAGAGCCCTTAAACACATCCAAACTGGGGAAGCGATTAAGAGCATTAAAAAAAACAGAATAGATCAACAAGGGGCACCGCCCCAAAGACCCCGAAGGGCAATGTAGCAATATATGACCCAGGAGGGGGGTGTAAAAAGCCCAGGAACAACCAAGAAAATTGAAAAAAAGTATGCGACCAAAAAAGGAGAAGGGGGACCGGATTACTCAAAGGCCGATACTTCAACAGAAGGGGAACAGGAGACCAGTAAAGTGGACGAGCAAAGATCAGACACACAAATCCCAACGAGGGGGAAATTAATGGTTTGCTAATGAGATTGGAAAATGCAATAAAGGTAGAAATGAATGCATTGAGAAATGCAATAAAGGTAGAAATGAATGCATTGAGAACTGGTCTCCTGGTAAGGGTAGAAGAAACAGAAGAAAGTGTGGAAAAATAGGATCAGGAATTAAGCAAATTAAAAGAACAACTCAATTCCATACAACAAAATCAGAGGATGTTACAATATCGCGTAGAAGACCAAGAAAACCGTAACAAGACAAAATCTAAGAATCCGCTCGATTACGGAAGAAAGAGGAGAAGATCTAAGGAAAACTATGAACAAAATATTTACGCCCCTACTGGATAAAGGTGCGGAGGAACCCCTTAAAATAGAACAAGTGCATAGAGTAGGAAGATCAAAGAATAGAGCGGGAGAGTGGCCAAGAGATATAATAGTTAGATTCCGATACTATGAAGACAAAGCAGAAATATGGACAAGACTAAGAGGGAAGCCACCCATTAATTATAAAAGAACTGAGATACAAATTTTTACAGACCTAGCAAGGGAAACATTAACAAGGAGGAGACACCTAAAACCACTATTGGAGCAGTTGCGGCCGCAGAATATAAAATACCAATGGGCATTTCCTGCATGCCCGATAGGCCAGAAAGATGGAAAGTCGGCAAGATTAAGATTCCCAGAAAAATTGTCAGGATTCTGCCATAAATAGGACTCTGTTAGACTAGGGCCTTACAGACGGACAAAGTGAGATCCCGGGGTGGGGGGGAGGGATCGGGCAGGGGAAGGGGGAGGAGGTCGGGTTGGGGCTTGAGGGGAGACTCAGTCGGGGGAGAGGGCATAGTTGGAGCCATACCTCAATTGAAGAGAACCTGTGGCAATGTGGAAGAGTAGGCCACCCATGGTTCTGAGGCCAGGTTTGGGCCAGGGGGACCTCATCGACTTCATAAGAAAGAAAGGGAAAAACTTTTTGGCAGAATAGGTAAAAAAAAAAAAAAAAAAAAAAAAGGAAAAAATAGAGAGGACAGAAATAAAAGCTCTTGTCATATAATGTCAGAGGTTTAGTGCTCCTGGGAAGAGACATAAGGTATTCGAAGAGATTAAGCAATACAGAGCGGACGTTGTCTTTCTCCAGGAGACCCATCTGACACTGGAATCAAATATAAAACTATATTCCCCCAAGTACCCAACATGGTACTACGGAAATACTATCTCAAAGCGAGCAAGGGGTGTGGCCATAGGTATCACGAGAGAAATGAAGTTTACTTTGGAGGCTAGGATTACGGATTCGGAAGGAAGTTTTCCATTTCTAAAAGGAAAATTGGGTAACGGAGTGTACATTGGGTCTATGCCGACAATATAAACCCCATTAACTTCTTATGGACCGCCGCATGTACATTTACGTCGGCAGAATGGCACCGACAGGCACATCAACGTATATATACGTTGGTGCCTTGGGTACATGCGGTGGTCCGGTTACCTGGCCCAGCGATCCGTGCAGAGGGGGCCGCTGTTAGTTTTTGTCCGCCCCCTCCGGATCGCTCTCAGCCAATCCGCGTGCTCCCCTGCAGTGTCACTTCCTCCTCCTGTGTAAACACAGGAAGGAGGAAGTGATGTGATCTCTCCCTCTGTGTTTTTTTCAACCACCGCTGAGGAGAGATCACATCGCACAGTAAGTCTGCACAACACTACACAGGCACATAGGCACATTTAACCCCTGCGATCGCCCCCCCCCTCCCCCCTGTCACAGTGTCACTGAATGCAGTAATTATATGTATGATCACTGCAGTTAGTGTCAGTGTGACAGGCAGTTAGTGTCAGGTCCAGGGTAGCCCCCGTACCCCCCCTAATAAAGTTTTAACCCTTTGATCACTGCCCTAGTTAACCCTTTCACTCCCTATTGCCAGCGTCACTAAGCAATCATTTTTCTGATCGCTGTATTAGTGTCGCTGTTCCCGCTAGGTAGCTATTTTTTTTTTATTGCGATTTTTTTTTTTACTAAAGACATGTGGCTAAATAAATTTTGGCCTAAATGTTTGACTAAAATTTAGTTTATTTGATTTTTCTTATAACAAAAAGTAAAAAATATTGATTTTTTTCAAAAATGTCGCCCTATTTTTGTTTATAGCGCAAAAAATAAAAATCGCAGAGGAGATCAAATACCACCAAAAGAAAGCTCTATTTGTGGGAAGAAAAGGACGCAAATTTTGTTTGGGAGCCACGTCGCAGGACCGTGCAATAGTCAGTTAAAGCGATGCAGTGCCGAATTCGCAAAAAGGGGCCTGGTCATTTACCTGCATTTTGGTCGGGGTCTTAAGTGGATAAATATGTAAACGGAATTTTGGGAAAGCTAAAAATTTTGCAACAGGACATGTGATTTTGATGGGAGACCTCAATTTCTGCATGAATCCAATGGCCGAGTGCAGGGAACAAATAACGTTCAGCTTAAAAAGTTAAAACAAAAAGATGCACAACAACCAGATGGTAGATATCTGGAGGATATTGCACCCAAAAATACAGGATTATATGTTTTCCTCCCCTGTTCACAGGATGTACTCAAGGATCGACTATATTTTGGTAGATCATAGATTATTGGAGAGGGTCGCAGAAACAAGTATCGAAATTATGACTCTGACCATGCCCCGATAACCATGAAAATAAAGACCTCCGAACAGCAAAGTCGACCCCTGGCCTGGCGGCTTAACGAAAACCTGCTTCGAGATGAGGACGGGGTAGAAAAGGTGAAAAAGGAAGTAGAACAGTTTTTTTGACAAATGATACTCAAGGGATATCAGGAGCCACTTTATGGGAAGCACATAAAGCGTACATAAGAGGGTTATTGATCTCGGAGGGAGACAGAATAAAAAAAAGAGAGAAGTAGAAAGTCTAACATTTTAGTTAAGGAAATCTTTAAAATGAAACAAGAGCATAAAAAACAGGGTCAACAACAGGAGTTGCATCATAAACTAGTCCTAAAGAGATGAACTCAAAGAGTTGATGGAAGAGACAAAAAAAAACTTAAATTGTATCGTAAACACTTAAATGGTCCAAAAGAAGAAAACTAGGAATTACATTGAGGGAAAAAATGGGGATATGGTTTACGCAACAAAGGACATAGCAGAAACTTTCAAAAACTATTATGAGGGATTATATGCGATAGAGCAGAAGAGATGGCAGACCAGAGAGAAAGAGGCTAAAATAAGCGAATTTTTATTAAAAGCTGGACTTGCAAAGATAGAGATGGAAAGATTAAATATGGATAAGCCAATAACGGAAGAGGAAATAAAGAGCATTGAAAAAGTCAGCCGCAGGGAAAAGCCCAGGCCCTGATGGATTCACAGTCTTTTTTTTTAAGAAATTCAGCAATATCATGATCCCGAGAATGTGTAAATACATGAACGGGTTGGGATCTGATAATGAAAACGAGTAGGGAAGCGCTAGCTGCTACTATTAACGATTATCTCAAAAGAAGGGAAGGACGGCTCATTATGCTCTGGTTACATGCCTATATCCCTGCTGAACGCAGATATAAAGTTATTCGCGAAAATACTAGCAGAACGAATGAAAGAGGTAATGCCTACACTGGTCCACCCAGACCAGATGGGTTTTATCCCCTGTAGGGAGGGAAAAGACAATGGAGTAAGAGCTCTTCTCCTCTTACAGAAGATAAAAGAAAATGGGGCCCGGGTCAATTCCTGTCAGTAGATGCAAAGAAAGCATTTGACAGGGTAGACTGGGGACTCATGATGCAAACACTGGAATCAATGGGAATTGGACCCAGGATGATCCGGTGGATAAAAACACTATACCAGGGATATGCAATTAGCGGACCTCCAGCTGTTGCAAAACTACAAGTTCCATCATGCCTCTGCCTCTGGGTGTCATGCTTATGGCTGTCGGGGTCTTGCTATGCCTGATGGGACTTGTAGTTATGCAACAGCTGGAGGTCCGCTAATTGCATATCCCTGCACAATACCATCATCCCTCCGCAAGGATTAAAATCAATGGTATGCTATCATCCTCTTTCGACATGAAGAACGGGGCGAGACAGGGATGTCCCCTGTCCCCACTCCTGTTTGTTTAGTCATTAGAGCCCCTTCTGGCTATGGTCCGAAATAAACCTGATATCAAAGGAGTTAAAGTCGAGGAAGAAAACAAACTTTCAGCTTTTGCTGATATTTTTTTATATCATAAATCCAAGGACCACAATACCAAATTAAATGAAAGTGTTGAAACAGTATGGAGACTTATCACATTTTTAAATTAACGTAACTAAAACCGAGATACTAAATTTCAATATTAATAAAAATGAAGAACAGCTCTTGAAGGATGTGTTCAGTTTCCCTTGGCAGAAAGAATTTAAATATTTAGGTAAAAAATTGGCAAATTCAATAAATATATAAAATAGGGTTGTCCCGATACCGATACTAGTATCGGTACCGAGTATTTGCGTGAGTACTTGTACTTGTGCAAATGCTCCCGGAAGGGTGATCTGTCTATCAAAGTGCCCGGGCAAGGGGGAGGGGCTATACATGACGGTGCGGCGGGGGGAACACACAGCTATTCAAATGCAAATGACAGCTGTTGTGTTCCCCCAGCGCATAGTAACTAGATGTCGGCAGCGGCGGGGGAGGGGGAGGGGGGGTTGGCTTTGTCTAAGGGGACACAAGGCTGCTTCCGGGGACACAAGGCTGCATTTAAAAAAAGTATCGGTAATCGGTGAGTACATGAAAAAAAAAAAGTATCAGTACTTGTACTCTGTCCTAAAAAAATGGTATCGGGACGACCCCAATATAAAATAAATTATGTCCCGCTGTTAAACGAGATTAAAAACGAAATCAAAATAATAAATAGACCCATCTCATGGATGGGACAGATCAATACCCTGAAGATGGCCCTTGTACCCGAAAGTACTGTATAAATTCCAAATGATACCAATAGCACTACCACAACAGTATCTTAGAATATTGAACTCTTTATTGATGAATTACGTGTGGAAAAACAAAAACATAGAATATCCCTCATGGTATTAAAACAGGACACGAAATATTGTGGGCTAGCCTTTCCTGATATTAGAAAATACTATAATGTGGCAGTACCGTCACGAGTAGTGGAGTGGGCCAAGGACAGGCCAGAAAAAAAGATGAGTTAAAATAGAAAAAGCACAGTCTAAAGCACAACTGGGAAGTATAATATGGAACCCTCTGCAATATAGAGCACTAAATGTTAACACACATGAATTAACATGAAACTCACTGAGAATATGGGATAGGCTGCACAAACAAATAGATAGGGATTACAATTCACGTCTTATAGACCTAAAAGAAAACACATTTTTTGCACCGGGAAAATTAAATATGGAAGGGGACCAGATTAGAAAAGAAAAAAGTACAATTACGAGATATAGTAAAAAAAAAAAAGGGGGAATTATGTATTTCGAGGAGTTAAAGTCTAAGGTAGACTTATTGAACTTGGATAAGTGGCGGTATCTCCAGCTATGCCACTTTGTCCAGCACCTACTTGCCCCTTACAGACAGGAGAGAAATTGTCACCGCTGGAGCAGTTATGTACAGCGGAAAGCTCAATGGGTACAATTTCAAAATTGTATAGAATATTATTAAAGGTGGATGAGATGGTGGATGAGATGGAGACACCCCCATTCATCCAAAAATGTGAAAAGGGAGTTGGGAGCACAAGATGAAAAAACACAATTGAAAGGATATTGAGCCTGACCCACTCTTCTGCTGTTAACACGGTGACTGCTGAGATGAATTACAAATGTATATCAGGATGGTACGACACGCCTGACAAAATAAGCAAATTTAGAGAAGGACAATCAGCAGATTGTTGGTGAGGATGCCCAACAAGGGGAACAATGGCCCACCTTTGGTGGGAGTGTCCTAAAATCCAAAAATATTGGGATCAAATCTTGGGCCTGATAAAAGAGATCACAGGAAGGGAGATGGGGGAAAAAAAAACATGGGGAGTCTTATCTCACGGAGGTGAAGAGGCAATAAAAAGATACAAAAAGTTACTGACCCCCCACTTGTTAAACGCCGCCAAAAGGCTGATACCAAAAAAGTGGCAGGAACTAGAAAGCCCACAAATGTGGGAATGGATAGATGCGGTGGAGGAAACATAGGATGGGAGGAGCTGAAAGATAGTGTCAAAGAGGGGAAAATAGGTTTTTAGGATAAATGGAAAAACTGGAAAGATTTCAAAGAAAACTTGGAGCTACGTGGAAAAACAGAGCAACAAGATAAGAGCACAAACCGGAAGAAAGAGGAAACTGCCATAACAGCAACAAAAAGTCTGGAGTCATGGGGAGGGAGGGGAGATGAAGGGGGGAGGCTAAGGGAAAACTGTATGGAAAGAAAAAGAAAAGAAAGAAAAAGAAATACCACAGATTATGCAATGAAACCATGAGCGGGTCTCTAGTTCTTGGTGAAGGCTGAAGTGGTAACAAAAAAATAAATAAAAATAGGAAATGTTGCCTTTACAAACACCAAGTCTAGGTTCTTCTCTTTTTTTTTAACATTATCTCATTTATATTACGTTTTTGTTTTACGATTCTTCACTTTGCGGTCTCATTCTAATCAAACAGTCACTCTCCACAAAAAGGGCATACTTAATATAAAACATGTCTTGTCTACTGGAGAAAGAAAAACTGTTTACACATGGAAAATAGTGGCTTTGTATATATATTTTTTTATTATCGGGATTTCAGAAAAAAAAAAAGACCTTTGCTAAAAATATGAAATGCGAATCTCATGTAGTCTTCTCTGTAGCCAGCTACAGCCGATTGTAAATGCTGTCTGTAAAAGATGGCGCCAAAAGCTCCTTCCAAGACTTTAGACAAAGGTATGTTTTTTTTTTTTTGTCACGCATTGAATTTTTATGCAAATATGGATGGGTGTGTACATATACAATCATGCATGAAACGTGTCAGCAAATGCCTAAACATCTCTAATTGCAACAATTTTTTGTGTAAAGTAGTGCATTATCGGACAGAAATGCAGGGGCGATTTTAGGCCATGACTGTATTATAGATTTGTGTAACCTTGAAGAAATTCCCTTTTGCTTGGCTATACAGTTCTGCACATTTCATAGTCAAAATGTTATACACAAACAGGGTCCTCTCAAATAGCTATATTTTATAGTAAAGTGCAAAAAGAAAAATACTAAAAGATTGTGATCATTTTCACATCTCATGGCAGATTGTCAGGTAGTTTAAGGTCCAGCTGATCATGGCATTTTAGAATACATTTAAGCTGAATGAAGCCTCGGTTGAAGCAACCAAACAAACCAACTAAAGCTGGCCATAAATTATGCAATTTTCTTTTTCAATTTCTAATTTACCTTCAACTATGTATTGCACGGGCCTGCCTAATTGCATACAAATTGAAAGTGTTTAGGTTTGACCTCATATCATATGGTTTTGGTAAATCAAAAAGGAAATTTGTACAATTGTAAAATGTAAGGCCAGCTTTAGAATAACTGAAGACCAGCTGGAGACTAGAAGCTAGAAATGGCTTACAATGACTTTCCGCAAACACCTCTCAACTTAAAATATTGTGGGCTATACAGGAGAAGAAAAGGCTCCTGGTCCCTCGTTTGTTCAGATAGGCCACTGTCGTGATATTGTCTGAAATTAACTGCAGGTAAAATGGCCTCAACTGCTCCTGAAAGACTGCAATGAGCTCCTTCCAGTTGGATGAAGTCAGTCTCTCCATCTGGGACCAAAAACCTTGAGCCCACTGACCCTCCAGGTGGGATTCTTAACTGCTAGCATCTGTGGTTAATATTTAGAATCAACAAACCAACATCCTTTCAGAGTGTTGGTTTGATCCCTCCACCACCAAAGGGAACGTTTTGTCTTGGAAGGAAGGCATTTCTTGCTCTCTAATCTTTTTCTTGAAGATTTTGCAGGAGGATTGAAGTCGTCTCTGGTGGAGCCTGGCCCACTAAACTGCTTGGAGACGCCTTTGTAAGACTCAAAACAGACATCACCTGCAACAGCCTGAGTAGTGATCATCTGATTTTTTTCCTTCGGGAGAAAAATATTGTTCTCTGGATTGAAGAATGTAGCCCAAGAAAAAAAAATTCTGTGCGTGGAAAAAAAAAACCTTAGTTACACTTACCGGTAACGGTATTTCTATGACTCTTTCAGGACAGCACTTGGAGAGAGCGCAGCTCCACCCACTTCCCAGGAAACACTGCAGTCACTGCTATAACTTCCGCCCACCTCCACCATGGCCTCAGTTGTACACGAGCACCTCCGGCCATACTGAAATGAGATAAGCAGAACATAGCAACCAAAACATGTTAGTACAACACAGATTATATATATACATATATCCACCAGAAGAGAGAAGGGTGGGTTATCGGTGCTGTCCTGAAAGACTCATAGAAATACCGTTACCGGTAAGTGTAACTAAGGTTTTCTCACTTAGTCTTTCAGGACAGCACTTGGAGATGATAACCGAGTACTTACTCTAGGGTGGGACCACCGCTTGCAGGACCTTCCTGCCAAAAGACTGCTCCGCCGCTGAGAGCAGATCCATCCTGTAGTGGCGAGTAAAAGTGGAAAAACTCGTCCACGTAGCTGCCTTGCAGATAAGCTCTGGTGAAGCTCCAGCCCGTTCTGCCCAGGAAGTTGCCACTGCCCTTGTAGAATGTGCCACCACCCCTGGGGAAGGTTCTATATCCCTAGCCTTATAGGCCTCGTGGATAGCCATACGGAGCCATCTGGCTAGTGTACTTTTGGAAGCACCGTACCCCCAACGTGCACCCGAGAGCAACACAGAGAATTGGATTTCCTAAATTCCCTGGTGACTTCCAGGTAGTGCATAATGCACCTTCTGACATCTAAGGTATGAAACTCTTCTTCCCTTGAACCGGAAGCAGCCGGACAAAAGGTAGGTAACACTATTTCTTGTGTCCTATGGAAGGCCGATACCACCTTAGGAAGGAACCCAGGATCTGTCCTCAACACGACTCTATCTGGGAAGATGGTCAAGAAGGGTTCCACAATAGAAAGAGCCTGTAGCTCACTAATTCTCCTAGCCGAGGTGACGGCTACTAAAAGGACCGCTTTCAGGGTCCAAAATTTTAAAGATGCTTCTAACAGTGGGTCGAAAGGTCTTTTTGTCAGACCCCCCAAAACCACCGATAAGTCCCACTTGGGAAAAATTTTAAAGGGGGAAGGCCTAGCCCTGGCCACTGCTTTAAAAAAATCTGATGACATAGGGATCTAGAGATAACCGTCTCTCTAGAAATACTGATAGCGCAGCAACCTGCGCTTTCAGGGTGCTGGCTGCCAGACCCTTGTCCATCCCGTCCTGTAAAAACTCCAGGACCGAAAAATTATTCATAGGGGAACAACTCTTTGAACTGCACCAGGAATTAAAGACCCTCCAGGTCTTGAAATAAATCGCCCTGGTAACTTCCTTTCTGCTACTAAGTAGCGTATCCACTAACCGCTTAGATAAACCCTTCCTACTCAGGATTAACTCTTCATTAACCAGGCCGCCAGGTTGAGCCGATCCACGTTGGGATGGAGCAGCTGATGGGGTTCTATTGCCAGCTTCAGCAGAGTTGAAAACCAAGGCCTTATGGGCCAGTGTGGGGCTATCAGGATAAGAGTCGTCTTTTCTACCTGAAGTTTCCGCAGAACTAACGGAACCATTTGTACTGGGGGGAAAGCATAACACAAATGGAAGGGCCAATGCTGAACTAACGCATCTAGCCCCTGCGCTTGATCCAGTCTGTTGAGGGAAAAGAAAACCGGAACCTTGGCGTTGGCTTGGGACGCGAACAGGTCTATCTGAGGGGTTCCCCACCTGTCTGCTATTTCCTGGCACACCTCTGAATTCAGACTCCACTCGGATTCTAGAACCCTCCTCCTGCTTAGGAAGTCTGCCAGGTGGTTTAAACTGCCCTTTAGGTGAACTGCAGACAGAGATGCCAAGTTTGTCTCTGCCCAGTAAAGCATGTGTAGGGCCAGGTTTAGGAGAACCCTGCTCCTCGTGCCCCCCTGCCTTGAGACGTAAGCTACCGCTGTAGCATTGTCCGACAGTATCTGGACATGCTGACCCTGTATCGTCTCCTGGAAGGCCCAAAGCCCTAGGCAAACGGCTTTGAGTTCCCTCCAATTGGAGGATCTTTTGGACTCTTCCCTGGACCAGGACCCCTGAGCCAACTGACCCCTGAGGTGAGCACCCCATCCCCAGGAGCTGGCATCCGTAGTTAGGACCATTGTAGCGGGAAGGACCACACTAGACCCGGACTCAAATGTGCGTGAGCCCTCCACCACCAAAGTTTCCTTTTTACTGAGGTTGGAACCCTGATCTCCTTTTCTAGGGGTTCTCCATGCGTCCAATTCTGTAGAATCGCCTGCTGGAGACTCCTTGAATGCAGGCGGGCCCACTGAACCGCAGGAATGGAGGATGTGAGAAGTCCCAGGGTGGACATAGCTGCACAAACTGACACTGACAGATTCGTCTGCACTGCCTTCACTGCTGCCTGAACCTTGATTATTTTCTCCTCTGGTAGAAATAACTTCTCCTGGATGGAGTCTATGGTGTACCCCAAAAAGACTATGACCTGAGAGGGGACTAGATTTGACTTCTCTCTGTTCATAATCCAACCTAGACCCTCCAAATGGGCCTGGGTCCTCCATAGGTCTTTGAGCAGCTGATCTTCCGTCTTGGCGAACAACAGGAGGTCGTCCAAGTATGGAATTACCGAAACTCCTTCTAGCCTTAGAGGTGCCAAGGCCTCTGCCACCACCTTCGAAAAGATCCTCGGAGAGGAGGAGAGACCAAACGGCAGGGCCCTGAACTGAAAGTGTTTGATCTCGCTTCCTGTCCTGATCGCTAGACGCAGGAAACGCTGAGAAGAGGCTCTTATCGGGATGTGAAGATAAGCATCCCTTAGGTCTATCGAAGCCAGAAAGCAACCTGCAGGAAGGAGCCTTCTGACCGAGTAGATGGTATCCATCCGGAACCTCTTGTACTTGATTGACCGATTCAGGAATTTCAAGTTCAGAATCAAACAAAATTTTCCTGCCGGCATTTTTTACTAGAAACACATGGGAGTAGCATCCCGCCCCCTGTTCTTGTTGGGGTATTGGGGTGATCACCCTCTGCTGGAGAAATTCCTCTAACAGCGACAACATTGCCCTGGATTTCTCCTGATCCTTGGGCAGCTGAGTCGCGTAGAAACGCGACGGTGGTTTCTCTGAGAACTCCAGCGCGTAGCCCTCTGCAATAACCTTGAGGATGTATGCACTGGAAGTCGTCTCTGCCCACTGTGGAAGGAACGACTGAAGACGTCCTCCCACAGCCGGGCGACCGTCACTGGGGTTTAGCGGGCTGGCTAGGGGAGCGAAACACCCCGGGTCTCCCTCTACCCCTCTGAGGCCGCCAGGACCTTCCACCCTGACCTTTTTGTATCTCTTTAGGATCTTGGGGCTGGAAAAAAGGACGAAAATTTTTCCTGGTCCGCGGTACTACCTTCTTTAAGGGGAAGGCTTTTTTCCTATCCGCCGTCCTGTCCAGAACAGTGTCCAGACCGGCGCCAAATACCAGATCTCCATCGAAGGGCAGGCCACATAACTTAGCCTTCGAAGCCGTGTCCCCAGTCCAGGTTTTGACCCAGAGAGCCCTCCTGGCCGAATTCACTAGGGCCAAGGAACGGGCTGATATTCTCACTGACTCGGCTGAGGCATCCACCATATAGCCTACTGCCTTCAGAAGAATCGGGAAGGACTCTAGCAACTCTCTGCGTGAGGTCCCAGACTCAATGTGACCCTTCAGCTGTTCCAACCAATGCTCAAGGTTCCTGGCTACTACTGTGGATGCCATAGCTGGCTTGAGATTGGCCAGAGAGGCATCCCAAGCCTTCTTTAAGAGCGCCTCTGCTCTTTTATCTAGGGGATCTTTTAAGGTGCCCGTATCCTCAAAGGCCAAGTCTGTATTTCGGGATACCTTTGAGAACGCAGCATCCAGCTTAGGTTTCTTATTCCATACCTGCGCTGGATCCTCATCAAAAGGAAATCTCCTCTTAAGTGATCGGGAAAAGAAAGGAGCCCTCTCTGGGTCTTTCCACTCCCTTTTGACCGCATCTGACAAAACTATGTACTGGAAAAGGTTCGATGCTTGACTTCGTCTAAAGCCTGGTACATCTTGTCATGCAGAGACAAATGCGTCTTATCCACCTTAATGTTTAAGGTGGAATGAATAGTTTTCAGTAAGTCATCGACCTCTTCTAAGGACAACTTGTAACGTGAAGAAGAAGATTCTCCTGTATCTTCTTCTTCCGCCTCTGACCCTGAGACTAGGCTGCTAGGCTCTTCCTCCTCGGACTCACTACCTGCCCCTCTATAATCCAAGGGTGCACTAGTGGAGGCCTTAGCTGCTGACCCTGACGCCGCCCCTCTGTCCAAGTAGGAGCGAAACGACTGAAAGGTCTCTTCTAGCTCTTTCCTAAAAGAATAGAGCATCTCTTTGGGTTGTTCGGAGGCTGCACTAGTAGAGGCTTCCCCTTTGACTATGTCCGCGATGCATGCCTTGCATAACGGCTTAGTCCAAGACCCTTTAAGGGTTGTTTTGCAGGTAGCCCACCGTTTCTTAGGAGGGGGCACTGCAACTTTTAGCTTCTCTTTAGCTTTCTGAAAAACACAAAAGACAACAACCCCATGTTTAACTGTGTCTCAGACCCAAACCACCACCACCACAAAACAGCTAGTGAACAAAAAACACACCAGGTCCCATCACCGCTGTACCAAACAAACAACACTCTCCCAGGGACGTGACTAGGGTGAGTGAGGCAGGCTCCTCTCCTTAAAGGGGCAGTAGGAGGGACATAACAAGGAACCAGGTAGACTTAAACCGCTGTTTTCCTACCTGGGCCGGGCTGGTGCATGTGGCTCCTGCTCCCGCCACCTCCGCTGCGTCTTCTGGCTCCATTTTCCCAGAACGCGGCGATCGTTTGTGCGCCTCCTTTTGAAAGTCCCGGTTAACCCCACCGCTGTGGGAACCGGAAATTGCACCGCCGAGGCTGCCCCTCCCTTCTGCGTTCCAGCGGCCGGAACCGGAAGCCGCCACGCGCCGCCGGAAGTCCCGCCTCCACCGGAAATGACGTCACCCGCCCTCCGTACCAGGACATCGCAGACCCCAGGAGACCGGCATCTAACCGCCTCCCAACCTGGCCTGCAATGCCCAGCCTATTGGCGCGGAACCCCTGGCAGCCTTTACCCTCACCGGGCTCGAGAAGAGGGGAGCACCGAAACGTCCCCCACGCGTCAGGGGGGAGGTTGGGTCTGCCTCCTAAAGAAAAACAACCGATCGCAGGTATGCCTTTAATCCGTCTCCCCCTGGAGAGAGTCCAGCATCCTCCTGGTTCCCTGCAGCGCTTCCACCATGGCCGGAGGAAACACTACAACTGAGGCCATGGTGGAGGTGGGCGGAAGTTATAGCAGTGACTGCAGTGTTTCCTGGGAAGTGGGTGGAGCTGCGCTCTCTCCAAGTGCTGTCCTGAAAGACGAAGTGAGAAAAAGCCTTGTGCACACTGGACGTTTAAAAAAAAACGTGCTCAAAAACGTCACTGCCCAAAACTGCTAATAGCAGCCTGTGTGTGCATGGACACATAGGATAACATGGAGAGTTTAAAGTGGAGTGCCACCCATTTTTTTAGGTTTGTCTGTGCTGCATGCCCTAATCGCATAGTGTTCAGAATGGACTATTTTTTTTTTTGTTTTGTTGCTTGTAAATACCTTTATTTTGTAGTCCATTACTTCCTCCTCCTTATTAGCCTAGGCTATTAAGTCATATGGCTATTTGCAAGGGTTTCTGGGATAGACATCATGTTTCCCAGTAGTCCTTGCAAACCTGACTGAAACCTATTACATTGCTTGTGCAGCACTGAGCATGTGCGAGATATGCAAAGCTGAAATCCAAGAAGCCATAAAGTCTAGCTTCAGGATGCCCACACTTAAGACGGCCACGGTCTATTTCTAGATTATAAACTAGATATATTATAAAAATCTAAATGCTCTAACAACCTAACAAAAGGGACCTAAGTTTACAGACTAACTTTACTAGAATACATTAAGCTTGTGTATTACAGGGGTATTTATATTTAAAAAGTGAAATTGTGGGTGGAACTCCCCTTTAATGACTGTAGGAAAAAAAAGTCTACTGCCAAAAACAGCTGCTGTAAAAACGCCAAAAAAAGCCTAGTATGCACGAGGCCTAAATGTCTCTATATTAGCAATCCTTCCTAGATGCGAAAACCACCTCTGCACTTGAAAGATTCTCCTGAAGCTTTTCCTTTGTTGCCATCACAAATAGGTCACCCGGGTATGAGCATTATGGACTGGAGCCTTAATAGTGCCAGCGCTTACTCCAAAGACAGCCCGCAAAATGTTATCGCGTATACAAACTATGGAATAGATTTATGGACTTTTTTTTACTTTTTCCTGATATGTAGGAATACAAGATCTCGGGAACAAAACGACTGTCTGCCTTGTTTACATAGGCAGACAGACATTCTGTAATTTCCCTGCAGGATCATGGGTGGCTGGCAGCCTCAAAGCCTGCTGATTCCCTCCTGCTGTGTCCAATCACGGGGGGTGTAACTGACTAACTGCCACTGACATCGCTAGTGACATTGTCACTCTATTGATGACACTAGCTGGGAAGGGGTTAACATTTAGGGTGTTTAAGAGGTTAAAAGCATGCCAACTATGTGTAATGTGTGCTGCTCCCCCCCCCCCAAACTAAGGCCCCTTTCACACTGATGGACCAATCAGGTCCACCTGTCAGTTTTTCTCAGGCCCACCCGATTGGACCAGTCATTCTCTATGGCGCGGCATATGTCAACAGTCATCTGACACCCACTGACATCTGCTTTTGTCTGCTAAAAAAAAAAATGGGCAGATGGGGAGCCAATCCCAATCCATCAATCTGTTTCCATAGAACGTTGTGCTGTGTCAGCTCTACATCAGCAGACTACGCCAGGGTGAAAGGAGCCTAAATATGTTTCTCATCTCTGCCAAGTAGAGATGAGAAACAGACAAATCTCTCCCTCTTTACAGAGCTTTGTATTGTTTACCAACACAGAGCTCTGGGCTGTCATTGCACACAGCAGATCATCAGGTTTTGGCCATGAATCATTGGCCAGGACTTGCTGACAGGCAATCACAGCGTGAGGCAGGTGGGGGGCTCGCATGCAATGCGCCCTAAACCCAGAAGTAAGCAGCGACTTAAGGGTGCGTCACTTTGCCTGCATCGGCCACAGCACATTGCGGGCGACTTGGAAATTATTAAATTGTAAATACAGTCTACTTTTCGGGCATTCGGAAAGAGCTTTTCTGATGTCCAAGTGCCAGCTGCTCCTGCCAGTCAGACTGAACATGTGCCTAGCTCCGATTCCAGCAGCTACAGGTTCTGCCATGGCTTTGAAATGTAGAGGAGCAGGGAAGGGGGAGAAGAGGACCCCCGAACCCCAGGAATGCCCAGCCGTACCAACCCACCGAAATGGGAGGGACTGTACTTACCCGTCCGATCGAGGACTCGCTGACACATTCCTAACATAACTACAACCGCAATGGAGGTAGCTGTCGGCCCAGTCCACTGTGAGTGAGACAACATCACAGCCCAGTCATATGTGGACCTCGCAGCAAAGCTCACCGGCCACCCTAGAAGTCATGGGGTATGGCATGGCAGACCCAGCCTCTTTGCAAGGGTGTGCCCACGCTTGTTGGTCAGACAAAGTAGACTACAAGGACCTATATTATCCAGCCTGTGTCTCAGCCGACAGTTGAAAGAAGATTTTCAAGAAAAAGTAAAAAAACAAAAAATGTCTCCTCAGGGCGCTGGGGCCCAAAGGGAGCCATAAGTCCTTATCCTTGCTAGGCAGAACGAAACTGAGGCTGCATGCTGCAGTGAGGAGGGTTATGTCTGGATGGATCGACCCCTGGGCAGGGCTGTTCAACTCTGTTAATATAAGTATTGAATTTTTTAACATTTTTCGGTCTGTTTCTGCCTAGTCCTCTCCTGTAAACAGGGAACATACTGTAACTCACTTGTTAAGATTTAAGTAGCGGTGTCCATCCATGGACGATAAGAGTTATTTATTTTTGGTTTAAATTGTTGCTTTTTAAAAAAAAATACAATAGCTTATCCAGTTCAACCTGTGTACGTGTGTCAGTGTCCAATTTTTTGTGTGTGGTAAAAAGGACATTCACACCATGGTGGCAGCACTGCACAGGCTAGATCATACCAGATTCACCAGGAATAAGAAAGTCAACACGTATTTCTTAAATACGAATACTGAAACATTTTGGGAAAAATAGGGGTACATGTAGTTCGACTCAACAGGGAGGTAGCCAATATATTTTTTGAGGGTTTAATCTACACCAATATTTCCCAGCATCACCAAAAAAAAAAAAAAAAAAAAAAAAGTAAACTTCCCACATCCTGGGATTTTTAGGAACCTTCACATCTGCCAACTCTACTTAACCCCTTCGATGCCAGACACTTTCACCCCCATCAACACTTGCACTTTGAATGCAAATTATTGAATCATGCAATACTGTACTCAAAAGAAAGGATCTTTGAGAGATTTTTTGGAGGTATTTAACCCCTTCAATACCAGCCGTCATACAACGTCCACAGTGTGTCTCTCCCATCCAGAGTGGACGTCATATGACGTCCTGGACTTTGAAGGGGGATATCTAAATGATGCCTGCAGCGAGAGGCATCATCCAGATATCCATCCCTTTTTCCCGGCGAATCTAAACAACGCAAGAACGATCATAGCGGCGGCTTCTGCCGCTAGATCGTTCTTACAGGCGGCGGGAGGGGACATCCCCCCCCTCCCGCCGCCATCCGATGCTTCTTTGGGCACTCCCGTGCCATCGGGGGCCCGGAGAATGAATCGTCCAGCGCTGGCAGGAAGTATAGAGATGACTGGTGACCAGATCTCCATAAAGAGGACCTGTCACACACACACATTCCTATTACAAGGGATGTTTACATTGTTTGTAATAGGAATAAAAGTAATAAAAAAATAAAAAAGTGTAAATTTTAAAAAAAAATATGTAAAATAAATAAAAAAAAAACAAGCCCCTGTCCCCAATAGCTCGCGCGCAGAAGCGAACGCACACGCAAATCCCGCCGACATATGTAAACACCGTTTAAACCACATGTGAGGTATCACCGTGTGCGTTAGAGTGGCAGCAACAATTCTAGCACTAGATCTCCTCTGTAAATCTAAACTGGTAACCTGTAAAACATTTCAAAGCCTTGCCTATGGAGATTTTTAAGTACCGAAATTTGGCGCCATTCCATGAGTGCGCAATTTTAAAGCGTGACATGTTAGGTATCCATTTACTCGGTGTAACCTAATCTTTCATATTTTACTAAAAAATTGGGCTAACTTTACTGTTTTGTTTTTTTAATTCATGAAACAATTTTTTTTCCCCAAAAAAGGCGTTTGAAAAATGATTGCGCAAATACCGTACAAGATAAAACATTGCAATGACCGTCGTTTTATTCCCTAGGGTGTCTGCTAAAAAAAAAAAAAAAATATGTGTTTGGGGGTACTGCATAATTTTCTAGCAAAAAAATTATGATTTGTACATGTAGGAGAGAAGTGCCAGAATAGGCCCGGTATGGAAGTGGTTAATCTGGGCTATAATAGAATGGTAGCTAAGCGGGAGCGCTGCCATCCCGAGAGGACATAATTTGTTGTCCCAAGAACGGGCTGTACTGTGGTGTGATCTGTTATCTGTGTACACTAGAACACTGCAGATGACAAAAATCAATGTACCAGGTCGCTGCCCGTACCATATGATCACTGAAACCAATCACTGCAGATCACGTGCCTATTGTACACAATAAATGGCTTTTATTGTGTACAATTGTGTTGGTCTTTGTGATTGGCCAGTAAACACATGGTACAGACAGGGCCAATCACAGTCCATCTTTACCACGTGATAGATGTGGCCAATCATAGGTTCACAAAAGTAACACGGAATGTATGGATGTCATTCATAAAAAAATTGTGCTTAAAAAAAACACGTAACTAAATCACTGTTTTAAGCATTCAGTGTTTTTTTTTACACCGATCACCTTCCAATAGTACCATTTCACTATGGTAACACTGTACTGCTCTGGTCACATAGAATTTTTTTTTTTTTTTTTTAAAGTGCTAGTAAACTCTGTACTACCAGTTTTACCTATATTACCTATAGCAAAAAATATCTCCTAAATCCGTATGGTTTAGGAGATATTTCCCTCGCAATGAGCCGCTGACTGCAGCGGCGCAGGGGGTTCCTCGGCTGAAGACCCGGCAGCCGCCAGAAAAAAGTATCCCGCGAGCCAGGGGTGCTGAATTTAATTGTTGCATCGCAGTCCGGGGGTCCCCAATGCGGCATCAATGCATGCAACGTCATCACGACTTGCCCGGCCCCCTCCCAGGAGAGTGCTCCGAGGGTGTCTATTAAAAATACCCATTTTGTAATAAATGCTGTTATAATACATTAAGTGGCCACCACTGCATGTGCCTTTTAAAATATACTGCGTTTCATACCTGTATTTTTGTCTGTATACAGTGTATATTCTGCTCATGTGACTGTTCGCTCCAGCCTGCCTCTCACCTCTGTCTCATGTCTCTCCTGACGTCAGCCCCGCCCGCCTCTCTTCTGATCTGATAGCTACAGTCGGTGGGTGGGGCTGAGAACTCGCACTGACGTCAGGGAAGAGGAAAACAAGATATGAGAGGTGGGCCAGACAGAGTCACATGAGCGCAATATACAGAGTATGCACAGACAGAAATGCAGGCATGAGAAGCTGCATATATTTAAAAAAAAAAAAAACACATACAGCGGTGGCCACTTAATGGATTACAAAACGGGTATTTTTAACAGCAGTATGATTTCTCCTCCTACACATGCTCTGTGTTGACATTTCCCTGGCTTCCTGTTTGCACATTCCATTGTGTTAACGCCTAGTGTGCTGGAATGTGCAAACTTGGGAGCCCAGGGAAATTGCAACAGAGACAGTACATGGAACTTCACAGGGCCGTTTGCAGTGGATTCTAATCCCTCCCGGCCTCCCAGCAGCAGCCTGTGTGAATTCCTGTACCGCACCGGATTAGTGCACTTTTTAAAAGCAGAGTTCCACAGTTTAGTTTATTACAAGTCAGCAGCTACAGAAAGTGTAGCTGCCGACTTATTAAACCAGCCGTCACTAAATGGCGGCCCGAGTCCAGCCCGGGTGGTGCTTCTGCCTGGACCGCCATGCCGCTAGTATAATTTTAAATGGTTTGCTGGAGCCGCGGGGTTCCCCAGCAACCAGTGACGCCGAGAGCGAAGAAGACAAGCTTGCACTCACGGGCCACGATGGGGCGTGACCTCACGTGCGTGCCTCCGCCCCCTGCAGCTTGCGAGTCCACTCCTGGCTTTCCTTGCGAGATTGGGGCGCGACTTCTCGTGTGCGCCCCGCCCCCCTGCTACTCGGTTCCCGAGCTCAAATTTTTATTTTAAGGGGCACGCTGAAGGGTATATTTTTAATGTGCACACTGATGAACATCGTTTGTTAAGGGGCACACTGATGGACACATTTTGTTGTGCCCAACAGAGTGCCCCTTAAGATAAAATATGCCCATCAGCATACACATTAAAAATATACCCATCAGCGTACTCCTTAAAATAAAAATGTGCCCATCAGAGTGCCCCTTAACACAAAAAAAGGTCACGCTTACCTCTATACCCAACTTACTTGACGATTTTGCTAATTTTAGAACCCTATCGAACTTTCAAATCAATTTCTCCAATTCCAATGCCCTTAACGTTTCATTGCCCACAACACTGTGCAATTTATGCCAGTCTGACTTCCCCTTCTCTTGGAATACCCAAGCCATTAAATACTTGGGTATATTACTTCCAATTTGTCTTTCCGACTTGTACTCCCTTAACTATACTCCCCTATTACAAACAATTCGATCTGATCTCTCAAAATGGTCTTCAGGCCTCTTTTCATGGTTTGGCAGGGCTGCGATCGTAAAAATGAATATTCTCCCGAGAATCCTGTATGTCTTACAGACTGTTCCTATTGCGATCCCCCAAGCCTTCTTTTCTTCATTTAAGAAAATGTGCACATTGTTTATCTGGAATAAACTCCGCCCGAGATTCAGTTACGATAGGCTTACTGCCCCAAAACCATCAGGTGGTATAGGTCTACCTGACATGTACAAATATTACCAAGCTTGTATCCTAACCAGAATTGTTGATTGGAATATTCATTTTGACCACAAAGATTGGGTTAGATTGGAACATTTATTCTCACCTATTCCTCTCTCTCAAATCCCTTGGATTAAAACCACTGATATTCCCTTGGCGTGTAAACAACATCCTTTGATCCATCCAACTATCCTTACATTTCGTCGAGCTTGCAATAAACACAAGGTTTCCTCTCCGAATGGTCCAATGACTCCTATTACACTTAATCCTGGTTTTACACCAGGAATGCATGAAGATTTTTTACCTAAAAGTTGGCCCCATTCAAAAGTAAGGGCAGGACAGTTCTTCATTGGTGATGAGTTTATATCCCAATCCAAGTTGGCCGATAAATTGAAAGTGGAGTCATTTCCTTTTTGGACCTATGTTCAATTAAGGAATTTCTTCCTGAAACCTAACCCCAGACCGAATTGGTCGAGAGAAAAAAGTAACTTTGAAAAATGGTGCGAGAACGATGGACCTCTCAGGCACTTAGTCTCAGCTACATATTCTCTACTATTTTCCGATCAGACACCTAAAATTAATTGGGCTAATCAACTTTGGGAAAGAGATCTCTCACTTGATTTGTCAGACACAGAATGGAAAATAATTTACAAATTTATTCACAAGGGATCTATTCATGTCCTAGCACAAGAAAATGCTTATAAGATTCTATCCAGGTGGTATATGACCCTCCTTAAATTACATAGGATTAATAAATCTGTATCTAAAATGTGCTGGAGAAGCAATAGCGAGACGGGTTCCTTTTTGCACATTTGGTGGTCCTGCAAAGACATCCAACCATATTGGAAAAAGGTCCACGAATATATATCCCATATAACTTCTCTCAATCTGGATTTCACCCCTACTCAATTTTTATTACATTATTCTCCCTCATTACCAAATGGCTACTACCGATCCTTAGCAATGCATCTGATCAATGCTGCCAGGATGTGCATTCCAACTAATTGGAAATCAACCAAACCCCCTTCAATAATTGACTGGTTTAACCGCACCATGAGAAACATGGAGATGGAGGAGTTGATACATCAGGCGAGAGATACTCAAAAAAGGTTCTTGGATATTTGGTCTGATTGGCTAAGTTTTATTTAATCTGATGAATACAAATCGGTCACCTTGGGGGATTAACCTCCACTTTATTTAATTCTCTTGATCCATTTAAATTCTCTTGATCCATTTATATAACGGCAGACCCCTTCTCTTCATTCCTTCCCCATTTACTTTCCCTTAGTTATATTCAGAATGTTGTTATTTACTTTGTTTGTTTCAATATTCTGGTTTAACCTGCGGCCTGGATTCATGGAAAAATAATGAATCTAGACTGTATGCTCTTCGTTGATTTCTCTAATATATGCTCTAAATTGTTTGGTTCTCAACGTTTGATATGCTTACTTTATCCAAGCCATGTATTAAGAGGTTACTTTACTGTTATCGTGTCTTTCTGACACTGCATTCTTCTGTTACATAACACGGCTGCGTCCGTGTTTCCATGTCTTTTTCACTGTATTATTTAAATTGTTCTTGTTTGAATTATTATTAATAAAAATCATTACAACAAAAAAAAGGTCACGCTGATGGGCACCTTTTGTGTTAAGGGGCACTCTAATGGGGACATTTTATGTTAAGGGCCACGTTTTCTTGTGCCCATCAGAGTGTCCCTTCATATAAAATGTGCCCGTCGGCGGGGCGCTGTGACGGGGACACCCGATGTCAAGGGGCGCTGCGACGGGGAAAAATGGGGACTTGAGATTCGGACCTCGGCCCAAAGAAAATTTTAGTGACCGGACCTCCTTGAATTTTAATTCAAGACCCCTGTATTAAACCGACACTTACCTGTCCCACAGTCCTGCGATGCGGCCGCACGGAGCCCCGTATCTTTTCCCCCGCTCCTCAACGCCGTTATATCTACTGTGGGGACTCGGCAATGATAGCTTGTGGCTTCGCGGCCAGGTGCGCACTGTGCTCTGCCATTGGCCAGCCAATCTTCTGGGGCCTGTGTTGTGTCCCAAAAGATCGCTGGCAGGGAGGGGTCGCCTAGGGCGAATTTTTTTTAATTTCTTCATTTTCCAAAAATTGTGACAAAATTACAACTTCAAAATTTTTGTCATGCCTCTTACCAAGTATAGTAACCTGGGAAAATATAAATTGCCAAAAAAGGATCGATTGGGGCATTTGTACACATATATACATATCCCTGTCACTATATCGGGATTGATCAATTTTTAAATACACAGTGCTATGAAAATATGCCCCGTTTTTTTTTTGGTCACATTTAAAATTTCTTTAACCACTTGCTGACCACAATACATAAATACATTGCAGTTTTGAATCTCTAACTAACAAGCGGTTAATTAGACCACTGGATCGCTTTCAGAAGCGGCAGAGGGTTCATCTCGCTTGTAGATTTTAAACCCCCTGTAAGGTGATAAACGGTGCCTGCAAGTATTGCCGAAATGTTTTCCATGTGGTTCTCCTGCTTTTTCCCGGTATTTGTACTTTGTGTCAAAATATATAGTCATTACCGTTGATCACTCACCCCCCTGACCCTGCAAAGCATTGTTTAATAAAAAGCCAGATGACATTACCTTCACTGTAGTTAAAACAGTTACTGCCAAGTTTTGGAAAGCCCTGACCCAAAAAACTTTCACAAAGATGTCAAACCAAAAAAAAAAAAAAAAACACACAATTGGACAGAATCACCAACTTGACAAAACCTAGACTCTTCAAACTAACTTTCAGAAATGCCCACAATGACAGGTCAAGTTGAATGTGAGCGAATCTGACTGTTTGAATTCGAAAGTGTTTTGACTTGATGAAATAAAAACGTACGTGTGTGTTCTCTACATATGTTACAGGTCAATTAAAAAAAAACAGTAACAGCAAAAATGACAAAATATATATTTAAACAATACCTTTCGGAGTTGGTTTGTGAAAAACAATGTCTGCAGTAAACTGTTCATGTAACATGTTGCTCCCTGATTCTTTAGCCCAACATACCCAGTGTGCTTCTTTGAATCCCAGCTGAAATAAAACAGGATTTTTTTAATACTTTTTAACATTCCAGGGGGGAATCGGGTGAATGAACAAAGTGGGTTTTTATTTTATTTAAACTTACGCTACACCATGAGGAGCATCAGCCTGCACATAGACTTCAAAAGTCACTTTATCATCTTCAATAAAGCCTTTATCTGGATCAGTAACTTCCTGGAATTAAGAAAAAATGTGATATTAAAGCAAGAGTAAACTTTTTTCCAATTTTTGTTTTATAAACAATTTATACAAATGCATATGCTGTATATTCACATATCTTACTTTATAGCGATAATGAACATCCTATGTCCGACAATAATTATATATATATATATATATATATATATATATATATATATATATATATATATATATATATATATATATATATATATATATATATATATATATATACACACACACACACAGAGCACTTCCGTATATTAGTCCATTTCTATAGCATTCCGTCTTTCATTTGTCACCTACACAGAACCTCAAAGCCTCACACATTATCTCCTAATCCAATCACTCCACAAAACTATATCACATAACCAAATCCAGACAAAAATCAACTGGCTGACTTTTTTTTTTTTTTTTTAACAAAAACACATCATACTACTTGCCTGTTCTGAGCAATGGTTTTACACAGAGCAGCCCACCGTAACACCTGGCTCCACCTCTTCGCCAAGTTCCCCCATAGGAAGCAGCTTCCTATGGAGGCCCTCGTGAGGGCTCGATTACACCTTCCCGTGTCACAGGATTTGATTGACAGCAGCTGGAGCCAATGTTCCCGCTGCTGCCTCTGTCCTGTGAGGAAAGAGCTGAAAGAATGGCGGCTCCCAGGCATAGCGCAGGATCAAGATAGATAAAAATAAAACAAGATACGAGGGTCAGCCCTAAACTGGCCCTTACTCTGCCCAAAACAAACAATTCGGGTAGGGAAAATAATTCCCAACTTTCCAGGATATGCATGGGATGGCAGGAACTGCTTAAGTTCCAGAACTTTGAAAGATTTGATTGTTAGATTGATTAAGTAACCGGCATCGACCGATTATTGTGGAAGCCAGGCCGATTTGCAGCTGCCACACTATGAATCTTTCACCTGCACAGGTAGCCGGCCACTATAGAAGTGAAGGGAAGGAGAAAAAAAAAAAAGAAAGTTTCACTGGCACCGTACTGCATAGTGGAGATCCTCTTCACAATGTAACTCATCCCCATACAGTCATCCTCATCCATTTTCACAATGCAACGCAATCATCTTCATCTCCACCCAGCACCATCCATCCCTCTCCAACGCATCCCCACAAGGCATCCCCACCCACGCCCGGCACCATCCATCCCTCTCCTACGCATCCCCTGCAACATCCTTCCCGCAACCACGCCCAGTACAGAGAGGTGGCCGAGGAGGGGGGGTACAGAGAGGTGGCCGTGGAGGAGGGGGGGGTACAGAGAGGTGGCCGTGGAGGAGGGGGGGGGTACAGAGAGGTGGCCGTGGAGGAGGGGGGGGGGTACAGAGAGGTGGCCGTGGAGGAGGGGGGGGTGGTACAGAGAGGTGGCCGTGGAGGAGGGGGGGGGGGTACAGAGGTGGCCGTGGAGGAGGGGGGCGTACAGAGGTGGCCGTGGAGGAGGGGAAGGTACAGAGAGGTGGCCGTGGAGGAGGGGAAGGTACAGAGAGGTGGCCGTGGAGGAGGGGAAGGTACAGAGAGGTGGCCGTGGAGGAGGGGAGGGTACAGAGAGGTGGCCGTGGAGGAGGGGAGGGTACAGAGAGGTGGCCGTGGAGGAGGGTAGGGTACAGAGAGGTGGCCGTGGAGGAGGGGAGGGTACAGAGAGGTGGCCGTGGAGGAGGGGAGGGTACAGAGAGGTGGCCGTGGAGGAGGGGAGGGTACAGAGAGGTGGCCGTGGAGGAGGGGAGGGTACAGAGAGGTGGCCGTGGAGGAGGGGGGTACAGAAAAAAAAAAGTAAATTTTATTTTCCACTTGTTATGGTGTGCTTTAAATGGGTTTTAGAGGTGGGTTATTTTGTGTGCAACTCTAGACATTACCATATGTAAAGATGCAATTTGCATCCCATTGTTCATTCCTACGGTCGATGCGTGATAAAAATTCAGGTTACACCATTTTGACACACATGCACATCAGGAAAATAAGAGAAACCCCGGTTCAAGCTGCCGCAATTTGTCATGCGCTAAAGTCGCATGACAAGTCACCCACCATTAGCGGCAATGGAACCGTTCTAGTCTGTGCAGCTCAAGTCGCTCCAACTCCGAATAAAATTCTGGGGCTACTTCAACGCGACTTGCATTGACTTCTGTTAACCACTTCAATACAGGGTACTTTCACCCTCTTCCTTCCCAGGCCAATTTTCTGCGCTCTCGCAATTTCAATGACAATTGTGCAACATTGTACACAAATTAAATTTTTATTATTTTGTTCACACAAATGGAGCTTTCTTTTGGTGGTACTTATTCACGACTCCATTTTTTTTTTTTATTGTGATGATCGAAAAAGAGCGGAAGCTTTGAAAAAATATATTTTCTACTCCGTTTTAAAAGACATCCAATTAAATAGAATTTTGTCATGAATTTAAACCAAAATGTATTCTGATACATGTCTTTTGTAAAAAAAAAAAAAAAATCCCATTAAGTGTATAATTGGTTTGTGTGATCACGGACAAATGTGTGCAGATAATCATTGGGACACTAGGCTGGTGATCCGTGTGTAAAAAGCTGTAAAAAAACAGCTCCTACTCACTGATCACTGGCTACGATTGTTTCTCCTCACCGACAACTTCCGTATGAGGAGAGCCTATCGCCTAGGAAACGGCTCTCTACATCACGACAGCTGTGATTGTACACAGCTGTCATGTGATCAGGAGGACCAATCAGAGCCCTCCTGCCAAAGAAGTCGTATGCAAGCCATGATAAAGTCACGCAGGGATGTCCGTTTCAAAGCTGGGCTGGTGTGAACCGGCATGAAGGCTAGAACTGCAATACCCGTGTTGTAGGTCAGTGACTTAGAAAGTCATAAGATCATTACAATCTGGGAATGTGTTTTCAGAAGAGGTTAGAGATGACACTCTCCATATTTCCTCGTTATAGGTTTAATTTTGGGCCTAGAACAGCCAATGGTGTTAGGTGTGATGAAAGCAAGAGACAGTAAACCCACAGCGCTCATGCAGAATTTCCTAGTAGGACAGTTAATGTGATAAAAGGCCCTGGCCTCAACCGGTTTTAGAACGAGACCCAGGTAAACCAAGTAATAAGTCGGTTACACCACTGATTTTTGAACCTCAAACCTCCGACGGTCCTTGAACCGCATGCACCATATTTGTTTTTCCCAACAAATCCTTAAATAGGAGATTGTCCAGGTTACACACTATTGGAATGCCCTGGGAGTGTAGCAAGGGGTAGCACTGGTGGTAAAACGCAGAGCAAACAGTGAAAACTTTAGGACTACAAACTGTGCTGGCTACCCACAGAAAATCAAAAAGGTATGTGTTGGTGCACTGAAAAGATGGTGACATGCAGATAAGCATCCTTAATGTCCAC
This sequence comes from Rana kukunoris, assembly GCA_029574335.1. NCBI lineage: Eukaryota > Metazoa > Chordata > Amphibia > Anura > Ranidae > Rana > Rana kukunoris. The sequence goes on from CM056054.1 coordinate 93,479,665, forward strand.
ACAGAGGCTAGAAAGACTCCCTTGATGGAGGTAAGCTATGACAGCCCTGGTGGATTCAATTCAAAAGTTTCCGACTTTTAGGCATTTGGGGCCTCAGCTGTGATAAAAATTCAGGTTTTACCATGTTGACTGAAATTTTATGACTGAATTGGGTACCTGGTTTGGGTCTGGAGTTTGAGGTCTGGGAGAAAGAACTCGGATTGGAAGAATTTTCGCTTCTGAAGCGGGGGCCTAGATTTCTTTTAGTGGGGGAAATTAGTACTAGAGGTCGACCGGACGTTATTTGGCTGTTTTTGTGAAATCTGCATCGGCCGATTATTGTAAAAAAAAAAAAAATCAGCTAATTCGCGGCTACAACAATATCCGGCCTGCATGGCCGCCTGCCCTGCAGTACCGACCAGTGCCCCCGCATTTGTGTATCCTCCACCCGCACGGCCACTACAGAAGGGACGGAGAGATTTCACTGGCATTGCACCGCCCGCCCCCTCCCTCGGTGTGCTGTATTAGGGAGAAACAATCATTAGCTTCCTTCCCTGCTGAGGCGGAGCCTGCTTGTAATCAATGATTGGCTGGTCAGCTCATCAGCATGCACCTAGCCTATCAGGTGCATGCAGAGAGATGATGATACCAGCATGTATAGAGGTTAAGTTCCCAAAATTGTGTGCTACTGTGCCCCCCCCTGGAGAATTTAATTGTTCTTTTAAAGTGAAACCTGGCTTAGGCTGGCATTGAGAAAATGGATGAGGATGACGCTGGGTGTATATCAGAGTTACATTGTAGAGATCCTCTTTACAATGCAACTCTCATCCTCGTTCATTTTCACATTGCACTGCAAATTAATCATCTTCGTTACCACAAGGCAGCACCACCCACGCCTTGCACCACTCATCCCTCTCCAAGCCTAGCACCACCCATCCCTCTCCACAACGCACCACCCATCCCTCTCCACAACGCACCACCCATCCCTCTCCACAACGCACCACCCATCCCTCTCCACAACGCACCACCCATCCCTCTCCACAACGCACCACCAATCCCTCTCCACAACGCACCACCAATCCCTCTCCACAACGCACCACCAATCCCTCTCCACAACGCACCACCAATCCCTCTCCACAACGCACCACCAATCCCTCTCCACAACGCACCACCAATCCCTCTCCACAACGCACCACCAATCCCTCTCCACAACGCACCACCAATCCCTCTCCACAACGCACCACCAATCCCTCTCCACAACGCACCACCAATCCCTCTCCACAACGCACCACCAATCCCTCTCCACAACGCACCACCAATCCCTCTCCACAACGCACCACCAATCCCTCTCCACAACGCACCACCAATCCCTCTCCACAACGCACCACCAATCCCTCTCCACAACGCACCACCAATCCCTCTCCACAAACGCACCACCACCCACGCCTAGCAAAAAAATAAAAAAAATCGGCCTAAAATAATCGGCCGCAAAAATAGGTATTATATATCTGTCATCGGCTGCCCTGATTTCTAAATAACGGCATCGGCCGTACAAAACCCCATCGGTCGACCTCTAATTAGTACTCTTCATCTTTAACAGGAGTTAATGTTGTCTTAACGCCCCAAAGGGCATGCAGAGCAAGCAATTTTTACTCTTCCGCAGATCAACATTTTAGCTAAAAAGTGCTCGGCACATTGACAGAAGAAACTTCTTTTGAAAATAAGACTAGTACTATCCACTAACAACTAAATATGTAGGCATAAACCAGGCATGCTATAACAGAATGGTTAGTAAGGATAGCATCGGGTTCCTTAGACACCGGTTAATGTTGCACAAATTGACAACAGCAATGGCATGTTGCATAGCAGGGCCCACTAGTGAGAATGAGAGTTCAGTAAGGATTTTTCAAGACCCTAACCACTTAAAGTGGAGTTCCACCCTGAATTTTTTTTACCCAAAAAAATAAAATTTAAATTTTATATATACACTTACCAGAAATATCGGTTGCTATGCGGAAGTCCGTAATCTGCCTCATCGTCCGCAGTGGGTCTTCTTCCTCCATCCTAGTCGCGGTGTCTTTTGGTGAATGGGGTGCGCTGCCTTCTGGGAACTGTGTATCCCAGAGAGCAGCCGGCCCATTCACAAAGAGCCGCGCGGCTCGCGCATGTGCAGTACGAAAAGCCCAGAGTCTATGGAATGCTGCATTCCATTGTTAGCCCAAGACCGATCTGATCACAAGTGCGGCTGAGTGCCATAGCAGGTCTCGCCTTCTGGAGCCTGCAGTGCCAATGCCAGGAACGCGGGACCTGTGACGTGATGTCCATTATAGACTGCAGGCTCTAGAAGATGGGAATTAAGAATGCGGATGCCTCCGCGCCACATCCCCACTCTCGGCTCCTCCGATGAGTGACTGACAGCCTGCTGTTAGCGCACACCACGGCTGAGCTGGTGTACGTCAGTGTTTGCAGGACAGGCGAGTTACACAACCCCACCGCCCAGCCCCCCAAAAAAAAAGCCGCACCACATTGCCTGAATTTTCGTTGCTATGAATACAAAATGGATTTTTTTACTTTTCTTTTCCCTTCAAGCATTATGGTAAACTGGAAAAATAGAAAGGGGTGAACCTCCCTAGTGGGGACACAGACAAAAACCTTTCCCTTTCCACTATATCAAAAAAAACAAACACACATACACTCACTGCACATTTAAAGTGTGATGCCAAACTACTGAGCACAACCCCTTGTAGAATTTGCAAAACCAAAAATGCCATCCATTTTTTCCCAAAACGGCTTTCAGGACAGCCACCTGAGAGATCATGGCTCCTCCCTCCACAGGAAACACCTCCACCATACGGTCTTTAAAGGGAGGCCTCCCCTTCCACTCGTCAGTTTTTTGTGTTTCCTCCAGCTGGAGGAACACCTCCGGTGGGAGCCATGATCTTTCAGGTCTGCCTGGGAGACAGAGGCTCTCACTGCAAAACAATTTTTTTCTGGAGTGTCCTTACCACCTGCCTCGAGCAACGATGGCGCAGTGGTCTCCTTCTTCCCCTTCCGTGCTCGGGGAGAGCCTGTACGCGCGGAGGTTGCGGCCCGTATTTTCGGCAGAGCGGGGTCTGGTTATGGTTTTTTTTTTCCCCCATTCTGCAGGCTCTGGCGTCTGGGGAGGGCCTCAGATGCGCCCTGGATACAGGGAGAGGCCGGGTCGGCGCGCGTCTTTTTTTGGCGCATGCGCAGAGGAAGAAGGCAAGGTCACCTGGTGCCTTTAGAAGGACTTCCGGTTCCGGGTCAGCGCGGCGGCGTTTTTGAATCCTGGAACCGTGTCCTAGCAAGCACGCTGCTGCAAACGCTCCTATGGGAGGAAGATATTGCAGACAAGGGGACAAGCCAAGGCACCAGCAAGGCTAAGGTAAGGGAGTGCCAGTGTTACCTTCTAGCTTTTCTCCTATGGGGGTTACTTCACCCATCTCCCCCTCTTCCCCCACCCTCCACCTCCTAGTTTCTGGTCATTGTGGGATTGTTTTCCTTTCTGCCTAGTAATAGGAATTTACGGTGGTGATGGTGTTTGGCTTGTAGGGCACAGGGAGTTTTGGCTGTTTCCTAAAGTGCACCTGGGTGTCAGAATTTTTTTACTGAATACTACGTCCTAAGCGTGCGTTTTCTTGCTTGTTATCTGTCTGTACAGGGGAAAGGCTCTGCTCAGATTCCAAAGAGAAGATGCCCGCTCAGATTCCAAAGAGAAGATGCCCTGTTTGCAAAGAGAAGCTCAGCGATGCTTGGAAAAAATCACTTTGTGCAGACTGTACAAGCAACGTACTTAAGGAGTCTCCTTCCTTATGTGGAGAGTTGATATCCACTATTAAGGAGGAACTACGTACCACCTTTCAGGCTTTTAGGTCTAACCTAGGGGAACAAACAAGTTCCATGGAAGAGCCGGGAGGGTCGCAGAACTCTTCACTGAGCGAGGCTCAGGCTTTATTCACCCCAATATCCCAAAATCTTTCTCAGGAGTCAGTGCTGGTAGATTCAGACTCTGAGGAAGAAGATGAAGCAGAGTCGACTTCAAAATATAAATTGTCACTGGAGAAGGTCGCAGGCCTTGTTAAGGTGATCCATGCGACTTTGGGGATAGAAGAGGAGAAAAGGGAACTTTCCCTACATGACCGGATGTATGCAGGTTTAGGGGATACCAAAGGCAGGGTGTTTCCAGTACATTCCTTAACCTCCCTGGCGGTATGATTCTTTCAGATTTTAGGTGCTAAAAGCGGTAACATTATTTGCAAGGGAATTTGGCGTTTTAGATTGCAGGCTTGCAATTCTTAGGAATAACTCACCTAAATCTGTCCAAACCAGAGTCTCTAGTAGACTATGACAAAGTTTGAAACACAAAATCATAAATTATAATATAATAAATAATAACAAATAATAATTTAATAATAACAATACTTTTTATTCAATAAATTTTAACAAATAATATATTCATAAACTCAGATTTTTTGGGGGGTCAAAAAAGTGTGCAAAATCACTATTTAGTAAATGTCTCGGGTATGAAATTCTTTGAAGGAATGGCGCAAAGTCCAACGTCGCAGTCGAGACAACTGAAGCGCGTTTCTTTGCGTATTTTGTTTCCGCTGTTGTCGCGCTTGGAGCAGCAAACCACACACATCCGTGAGGGTGCTGATTTTTTTGCAGTGGGTGGTACATAGTCCATGAAATGACAACCAGTCAGGCGCTCAGGATTTACAACACCAGAAGCCCGTCGTCCAGAACGGTTTACCGCCGTTGGCGTCTGGCGTTTTAGAAAAATTTGTTCTGCCACCTTCCACATAAAGTCTGCATGGACCATAGACCTGGCATTTTTTTTTTCAGCAGGATGAATGAATTCCACAGACATTGCTCCAAGAGATGTCTGAAAAAAATTTTATAATATTTTTTCTGCTGCTTTCGCATAGCTGGATAAAATGTCATGGCTTGGTCCGCCCTGTCCACACCTCCCATCGTGTGGTTGTAGTCCAATACAACTTGGGGCTTTCTCACATCTTTTCCACCTCTGGTATGCACCATGACGGTCGAGGTATTGTGCACTGTGCTCATCAGGGAAATGTCCTTTTTGTCCCGCCACTTTAGTGCCAACATTTTCCCTTTTTGCCATGCAGCAACTTCTCCTTTATCTAGCTTTTTGTTGTAAAATCCTGCCGGCATGTCCCGCCGGTTAGGCCTCACGGTTCCATAAGCGTCCGTCTTGTTCATAAGCAGGAACTCGTACAGTTCTGGGGAAGTGTAGAAATTGTCTGTAGTGAGACAGTAGCCCTGGTTGAGCAAGGGCTCTATCAATGACAGAACTGACGCGCTTGCCATCCCAAAAAAACTAAATCTCGGGGAGAATTTGGTCCCTTTCCCAGTGTACATTACTGTGTTCCAAATATACCCAGAGCTGGATTCACACAGCATAAAGGATTTGATCCCAAAGCGAGCGCGCTTAGACGCAATAAATTGTAGCCAACTGAGCCTACCTTTATAGGCCATCAGACTTTCGTCAATAGTAATGTCCCGCTCAGGAATATAGGTCTGCTGGAAGTTCTGCAGTATCATTTGGTAAACATCCCAAAATTTTTTTAGCTTTGGAGCTGGATGAGATTGTTCGTCGAATTCCTCATTATTTGCGAAGTGCAAATACTTCATAATCAAAGAAAATCGATATTCGGACATTACCGATCCAAAAAAAGGTGTGGCCAATAATTTATTTGTGGTCCAGTACCACTTTTGGAGTGGTTTCCCCACCACTCCCTGTAAAATTAGGAGGCCAAGGAATTTCCAAATATCATCACTGGTCACAGGCTCCCATTTTCTGCGCCGCGAAAATAGCTGATGGGTAGCAGCTTGCTAATCTTGATACCTGTTAGTCTCCAACACTATTTTGTCGATCACCTCATCCGTCAAAAAAAGCCGGAGGTAATCCAACGGATTGTCACCCTCTATGTCCACTTTTATCCCAGGTGATCCTGTGAAGGGAAACCTTGGGGGCGCTACGTGCTCTGTAGCGCAATCAATTGCGCAACAAGTCCGCACATCGCTGGGCACAGGTGCAGGATCGTCACTCGCATCACTTTCTTCATCCGATGACTAGCTTTCCCACGCGTCGCTGTCGCTCAGCTCCTCCGCAAGGGATTCTGCATCACTGTCGCATAGCGATTTGGTTGTAGAGGCGCGCTTTGTCATGATTGCAGTACCAGTGTCTGTATACTGAGCAGCAATCTGCAGACAGGTCACTTGAGAAAACACTGGGGGGGGGGCAATCAAAGGTCACTGTATTTTTTTTTAATTTTTATCAGTGTGTTTTTACTGTGTTTCACTATGTTTCTACTTCTACATTTGAATTTGGCGCCGTTCCCCCCCCCCCCCCCTTCCGCCCCCCTGCGTCGCGACGCTCGCAGGGAAGGGAATCGGAGGTACACAGCATCAGGCGGACATCCGGCCGCCGTGTACTGCGGGGATTCATCGCTGGATCGCAGAGAAAAGGTAAGAAAACGATTTTTCTGCATCCAGCGAGGAAAGCTCGTGTGTGGCACGGGGTTACCGATCGTAGCATGAAAATCTCACCCCGTGCCACACACGTGAAGACCGCCAGGGAGGTTAATCACGGATATGATTAAGAAGGAATGGTTGGACCCAGAGAAGAAGCCATTTTTTTCAGGGGCACACAAGAGGAGGTTCCCTTTCGAGGAAAGTCCGGATGCCATTTGGAATAAAGTCCCAAAATTGGATGCGGCGTTCTCACAGGTTTCGAAATCTTCTGATCTAGCCTTTGAGGACATGGGCACGTTAAGAGAGCCCATGGACAAGAGAATGGATCTGCTATTAAAAAGGTCTTGGCAGTCCGTGATGAACAACCTTAAGCCAGCTATGGCAACAACCTGTGTTGCCAGAAACCTGGAACACTGGATAGGCCAGTTAAAATCACACATTTTAGATTCCCCGAAGCAGGAGATTTTAGACTCCTTTGGTACCCTTTCGGTTGCTGTGTCTTACATTGCTGACGCCTCAGCGGAGTCTGTCCGGATGTCAGCGACTCTGACAAACTCCGCCAGGAGGGCTCTCTGGCTTAAGACTTGGCCAGGGGATGCGGCCTCAAAAAATAGGTTATTTGGCCTACCCTTTTCTGGAGATTTATTGTTCGGTTCGGAGTTGGAGTCTATCCTTGACCGGACAGCGGACAAAAATAAATCTTTTCCAGAAAAGAAAAAGCCTGTACCTACCCGCAAGCGTTTTTTTCGTCTGCAAGGGCAAGAGAAAAAGGTACAAAACCAAAGGAAGCAGTGGCCGACACAAAGGGGTAAAGGTAGGGGTGGAGTGCTTCTCCGTCCTCCTTCAGCCCCAGAAAAACCCCAATGACTTGCAGCTACAGGTAGGGGGAAGACTCCAGAGGTTCGTTCCCCAGTGGAGGGACAGCACCTCAAACCAATTTATTCTAAACTTACTCTTGAGGGGTTATGCAATAGTGTTCAGGGAAGAACCCCCGAGAAGATTTCTGGCAACAAATGTTCCAAAGGATCCCGCCAAGGCTCTCGCTATGAAGTCCCTGATTCAGGAGCTGATTTCTCAGAGAGTAGTGGTGCCGGTTCCGTCCAAGGAATGTTTTCAGGGGTTCTATTCTGGTCAGGAAACCTTCGGGAAAATTTCGACTCATCCTGAATCTAAAGGAGCTGAATCAGTCGGTAGAATACAGGAAGTTCCGGATGGATTCCATTTTTTCGGTAAAAAATCTACTAAGTCAGGGTTGCTTCATGGCAACAATAGACCTACGAGATGCTTACTTGCACATTCCCATGGCAGCCAGCTCCCAAAGATTCTTGAGACTAGCTTTGAGAGAGGGGAAAATATTGACACCTGCAGTTCAGAGCTCTCCCCTTTGGCCTATCATCATCCCCAAGGGTGTTTACAAAGGTTATGGCAGAGGCACTAGCTCCGCTGCGTCTAGAGAGGATCTCAGTGGTCCCTTACCTAGACGACCTTCTGTTCTTTGCCCAGACCAGAGAAGATCTTTTGAGAAATCTAGTCAGGGCCCGGTCTCACTTGGAGTCCATAGGGTGGATTCTAAATCTCCAGAAATCGAGCTTGGTCCCCTCGCAACAAGTTTGCTTTCTGGGGTTTCTGATCGATTCAGTGGGACAAAGAAATTATTTACCAGAAGAAAAACAAAAGAGGGTAATAGAAGCTGTGTCAACCTTACAGTGCAGTCAACAGATCTCTATCAGGAAGATTATGTCAGTGCTGGGAACTTCAACTTCGTCAATACCCGCAGTTCAGTGGGCAAAGTTCCATTTCAGACCTCTACAAGAATTCTTGTTAAACGTCTGGGACCGCGATCAGAGGTCCCTGGACCTACTGGTGAAAATTCCCACCAATGTCAAGAGAAGTCTTTGGTGGTGGAAAGGTCAGGGGAGATTATCAGAGGGTCTGTTGTGGTCCTTCCCAACCCAGGTAAGGATAACGACCGATGCCAGCTCCTGGGGATGGGGCGCCCATATAAACGGTCATTGGACTCAGGGGTCATGGTCCGCAGAGGAGGCACGGAGATCCTCAAATTGGCAGGAATTGAAGGCAGTAGAGTTGGCTCTACTGAGCTTCATAGTAGAGGTGCAGCGACAGCATGCGCAGATCCTGTCGGACAATGCCACAGTAGTGGCTTACATAAACAGACAGGGGGGCACCCGAAGCAGAGGACTTCAGGCTCTAGCCAGAAACATTCTAAGCTGGGCAGAGTATCATACTCGATCCTTATCAGCGGTCCACCTAAAGGGGACCTTGAACAGAACTGCAGACTTTCTCAGCAGGAACTTAGTTCAGGAAGCGGAATGGCAGTTGAACCCAGAAGTCTTTGCTCTCTTAGCAAAGAAGTGGGGGCAACCAGAGATAGATCTCTTTGCAAACAAAGAAAATACACAGACCCCCAGGTTTTTTTCTCTAGCCAGGGACAAAGCAGCACTGGGGGTGGACGCCTTAGCACAGGTGTGGGATTTTCACCTCTGTTATGCATTCCCCCCATTTCAACTCATCCCTCAGGTGATATCAAAGATTCGGAGGGAAGGTACAACGGTAATGCTTGTCACTCCGTTTTGGCCCAAGAGACCGTGGTTTTCGGCCCTACTGCAGATGCAGACAAAACCTTATTGGCATCTGCCACTAAGACAAGACCTGCTCTTACAGGGTCCTCTGCTTCACCAAGACTTAGGAAAGCTAAACCTTACAGCTTGGATTCTGAGGAACAGCTCCTGAAAAGGAAAGGTTTCTCGGCCAGATTGGTAGCAACACTCCTGTCCAGCAGGAAGCAGGTAACTAGATCTATATATTTAAAAATCTGGAAAGTTTTCAATACTTGGTGTACATCGTCTGGCAGGTCAGTAAGGCAGACGTCCTCCGTCCTTGAATTTTTGCAGGACGGAGCCGATAAGGGACTAGCGGTCAGTACACTAAAGGTCCAAGTAGCGGCTTCGGGAGTTTTTTTGGAAAGGGCAGTGTCCTCACATTCATTAGTTAAAAGATTCTTCAAAGCCCTCAGTCGTTCTAGGCCAATCGTAAGGTGAAAGATTGTCCATCATGGGACTTGCCAGTCGTATTACAGGCCCTGACTAGGGAACATTTCGAACCTCTGAGTTCAGCATCCTTAAAATTATTGACGCTAAAAACTTTTTTTGGTGGCTGTCACAACAGCCCGGAGAATCAGCGAGTTACAAGCCCTGTCTATCAGGGAACCTTTTTGTTTAATTTTTTCAGACAGAATTGTCTTGAAACCTGACCCAGGTTTTTTGCCAAAGGTTGCTTCAATCAAAACCGGTCTCAAGAAATAGTACTTCCCACGTTTTGTTCCAATCCAAAAGGGAAAAAGGAAGAGGAATTCCATACCCTAGATGTTAAAAGGGCAGTTTTGAGTTACTTAGAAGTTACAAAAAATTTTAGAAAGGCGGACGCCTTGTTTATTTTGTTCTCCAGCGATAAGAAGGGAAAGCAAGCATCAAAAGGAACCATTGCCAGATGGCTCAGAATGGCTATCACAAACGCATATTCTTGCTCAGGACAAGAATGTCCAAAAAATCTACGGGCTCACTCTACTAGAGCAGCAGCGGTAAGTTGGGCCGAGAAAGCTGGTGCCACCCCCGAACAGATCTGCAGGGCAGCCACCTGGTCAAATTTGTCTACCTTTGCCCGCCATTATAGATTAGATCTAATGACAGCGGACGACCAGGCGTTTGGGAGAAAGGTCTTACAGGCTGTTGTCCCACCCTAATAGGGGTAAGTCTCGACTGTCCTCTTAGGTGGCTGTCCTGAAAGCCGTTTTGGGAAAATTGCAAGTTAGGCTTACCGGTAACTTGTTTTCCAATAGGCTTTCAGGACAGCGGTAACCCGCCCTTGGTTTTCATATATAATGATACAGCTGTAATACTATGCAATAACTGTCACTTATGTGTTGCAGCCGGGGCTGGAGGTCTCTACAAACAACTGACGAGTGGAAGGGGAGGCCTCCCTTTAAAGACCGTATGGTGGAGGTGTTTCCTGTGGAGGGAGGAGCCATGATCTCTCAGATGGCTGTCCTGAAAGCCTATTGGAAAACAAGTTACCGGTAAGCCTAACTTGCAATTTTTCTGTTGGTTTGAATGAACCCAACATATAAAATATAAACACACACACGTTTTCCTACCCCCCCCCCCCCCTTTTACCCCCTTGCTGACCAGAGCTTTTTTGCAATTCAGCACTGCGTCACTTTAGCTGACAATTGCGCGGTCATGCGACGTATCCAAAACGGTTGTCCTTTTTCCCCACAAATAGAGCTTTTTGGTGGTATTTGATCTGTGCCGTTTTTATTTTTTGCCCCAAAAAATATATATAAAACCTGTGATGTACTCTTGGAGTACATCACGGGACACAGAGCCTAGTACCGAATAACACGCACTTGTTTCCCCTTAAAAATCAGGGGGAAATCCTGGGAGCGTGTTATACGCCGATCCCCGCCGTCTGTGAGGAGAAGAGGAGCGAGCGCCGCCGATATACACATAGCCGAGTGTACCGTGTACTCGGCTAGGCTCAGCTCGCAGTCACACCCAGCCCCGCCATTGGACCTGTGTTATGTCCATCACAGAAGCCTGGGCAAGGGGCGGGACTGAGAGAGGAGCCGAGTACATAGGACATTCGGTTCTGTCTATCTCTGCGCGGCAGCGGTAATTTTAAACGTTCAAGGTGCGAGGACACTGGGCAGGGCTGCAGATGGACACTGATCATTCTACGACAATGGCTAAGGCTGCATTGATGGGCATTTAAATGTTACGTTTTTATCCTTAACCTTCCCCGCCGATGCGTGTTATACGCCGATAAATACGGTAATTACCAAGTGTGTTATATTCCACCTTCAGGTGTTGGACACTGGTGTAATCAGACAGGAAGTTTCCTCCCTACATAACCCCTCCCATACTGGGAGCACCTCAGTTTTTGTAGCAAAGCAATAGGTTTTTCTTATATCCCCAAACAAAAGGGGCGGGAGCTCTGTGTCCCACAATGTACTTCAAAAGGATTTCACAGGTAAGCCGTTATAAAAAAATATATTTTCTTTATCGTACATCACAGGACAACGCTTAGTAATTACCGAGTGGGACGTCCCAAAGCAATGCCTACTGAGGGGGAGGGAGACGCAAATAACGCAGACCACCACCAGACGCGAGGACCTATACTGCTGGCTGCAGAATACTGCGCCAAAAAACGGCACCCTCTTGCTGTCTTACATTCACCCGATAGAAACTAGTGAACATATGCACCAACGACTAAATTGCGACCTTACAAATCTGAGTCATAAAGACTTAGTAATGCACCGCGCATGAAGCGCTTACTATCCTGGTAGGGTGCACTCTAAAGGAAACCGGGGAAACCCCTCTTGAAACCACAAGCCCGAATCATAACCTGATAAATCCGCATAGAAATAGTCGATTTAGACCCTGCCTGCCCTCCCGGGGCCTCCTGATACGGAAAACTGATGTTGCCGAGCAGCAGCTTCAGATAGGCCTTGACTGCTCCAACAAGAGAGTGTAACCCTTTTAATAGCGGATTTCAACGCTGCCTGCATATATTTCTAGGGTTTTCTGGCAGCACAACAAAACGTCAGTTTCTTACATCTGAAAACTACAGATATAGATGAGAGCAGTTAAAATGCTTTCAAGAGAAAGCAACAACTTCTGCAGAAAAAGGTTCTGAAAAAAGGAAGGCAAGCAACATCTCGATTCAAATGAAAACTAGATCCTTCTTGGAAATAAGGCAGGGTGAGGACCATCACCCTATCTTTAAGAATAATCAAGTTTGGCTCTATACGAAGAACGCTCCCAATACTGAAACTCTTGCGAAGGCTACCGCAACCAACACCAATTGCCTTGTGAGAACGATGAAGGGAAATATGGTGCATCGGCCCAATGTGCTGACCTTGTAAGCCGACAAAACTAGACCCAATCCTCCGAGCCCACAGGAGCGACTTAACTGGCGGATTTATACGCGTTACCATTTGTATAAAGGCCCAGATCAAAGAATGTGAAGCAAGCGGCATTTGAAAATACTGGCAAGGCCGAGATCGGAACCTTAATGGACTCAAAGCGGAGTTCCACCCAAAAATGGAACTTCCGCTTATCCCACCCCCTTACATGCCACATTTGGCATGTAATTTTTTTTGGGGGGGGAGGAGTGGGGGCTTCAGGAGGAGTGGGACTTCCTATCCCACTTCCTCCTTCCCTAGAGGGGCTGGTAAGGCGATTAAGCTTAATTGCCGTATTGCAGCCCCTCCCTGTAGGCAATGGCCTAGGACACTGACAGGTCCTAGGCGATCGCCTGTCCAAAAGGACGGCGCAGCGCCAGGCGCGCATGCGCAGTGGGTGCCCGGCCATGAAGCCGAAAGCTGTCATGGCTGGGTGCCCACAGTAGCAATGAGGATGCCGGCTGGGGAGGGGGGGAGCGGAGTGGAGCCCCGGCCGGCGCATCTCTGGAGCAGGTAAGTATGTTTATTAAAAGCCAGCAGCTACACTTTTTGTAGCTGCTGGCTTTTAATAAAAATAAAATGTGGCTGGAACACCCCTTTAAGGCTAGCTCCATCTCCTTTCCTAATGTAGGAAGGCAAGAATTTTACCTATGACATACTTCCAAGGATGCTACCCCTTAATTTCACACTAGGAACATGGGCCTTCCAGATCCTATAAATACATGGTCCTGGAGGCCAGCTCTCCTGTACAAATCAAGGTTATTTGCCACTGATTCTGAAAGCCCCGATCCTCAAGAATACGGGCTAAAACAGCCAGACCATTAATTCCCATGTTGCAAGACAGGATGGAATACCCCCTTGAAAAGTAGGTCTGGACAAGATGTAAGGGACCCCGGGTCCTCTAATACCACCCTCATGAATCCTGCACAGTAAGGTCGTCTGGGTCATACCAGAGCCATTAGGCCAGCTTCCGTTCCCTTCTGATGTTGCATAGAAGCCACAGAGGTCGCGGCACTGGGGGGAGAGAATGCATAAACCAGTGACAACTGGTCCCACGGGGTCACCAACGCATCTGACCCATATGCGAGTGGATCATTTGTCTTTGACACACAGCTGTTTTTCAAGCAACCTATACTCCTCGGCTAGAGTTTTTAGGAGGAGGATAAAAAAGAAAAAAAAAGCTTATGCGGGTGCCCAACCAGCAGAAATAAACTGTTGCATATGCAGTAAGTTGACATATGCAGAGTGGCTGCAATGTTGGGGGAGGTTGCAATGTTTGACAGGGCCGATGGCTCAACCCGAGTGGCTGCTTTAAGTCTCTACAGGGGGGGATGGTATCATGCTAGCATGATTAGGGCCACAAAATTTAGATGGCAATACCTTGGTGCCCTTTTATATTCCTGCCCCTGAACCTTTTCTACAGGGAAAAATAGTCCTAAACTAAAAGCAGAGGAACTTAACACAGGTGCATCAACAGCTGAAATTGGTCGAACAAAAAAAACAATGCCTGCTAATATGCACAGCTTGATGCAGAGTAGGCATCTTAGGTATGTCTGTAGCCAATGCACCCAAGCTGCTATGTCCCTCTGGATTTACAGAGCTCTGACATCTGGGGCTTTTTGAAGGGCCTGCCCTGCACCAAGAGTCGGCGCGGATGCCAGTGGCAACCACATCCCTCGCTCCCCGCCTACCAGCTTCAAAAAGCGCGTGTAGGGAAATGGTTGAGGCGAGGGGGAGAGAGGTCCCTCAAAAGGAGCGCAGTGGACTTTGACTACAAGGGACCACCTCACAACTGTGGCAGAGCCTGAAGCAGAGGAAGTGAGCCGCTCAGACCGGCCGACACTGAGCTTTAGTTCCTAGAAAGCATGGTAAGTGAAACACCAGGTATGTCTCCTTATTGCCTCTAATGGCAGAAAACAGATAAGACATGCAGCTACTCATGGAAGATAATCCTTAAGGTATTTACCTAGGATTGTCTTCACTTACCTTATCCCCGCTGCATGATACTACCGAGCACCGACCCAATCTTCACCCATCACAGGGGAGTTAAGTCAACAGACCTTCAGGGATCGGGATCCTAAACAGGGTTTCCACTCCCCTGGACCTGCATCGCATCCTGCTAGAAAATCTTTGGTATGTGGTTATAACCAAAGTACTAGAACCCAGAATCAAGCCCTCCGAGAAGAGAGGCATTAAAGACAAAAACCTTGTGCTTCGGATACGAGGCCCCAGGTACCATCCACTCAACAGCACTTTGGATGCATTTGGTCTTTATGGAGGCTATTCAAATCTAGCATGGATCCATCCAGTGGAGCTCTTCAGAGCACATCTTCACTCGTGACCAACACCTTAGACACCGGCGGAAAAAAAACGGAGGTTCTCTCAGTATGGGAGGGGTTATATAGGGAGGAAACTCCAGCAACTGTAGGTGGAATATAACCACTTAGTAATTACTAGGCTCTGTGTCCCATGATGTACAATAAAGAATTATCCCCTCAGTTTAGGCCAATAAGTATTCAAATTTTTTATTTCTTTAACCTCCCTGGCGTTAGGATTCTGTCTGGAATTTTGTACCAAAAGCGTTGCAATTGTTTTGCAAGGAAATGTGGTGTTATGTATTATAGGCCTGCAATTCTTAGTAAGTACTCACTTAAATCTATCTAAACAAGAGTCTAATAGGCATCCCGGGTATGATTTTTTTTATTTTTTTTTCATTAAAAATTATAACAAATAATATAATTATAGTAAAAATTATTCAATAATGTAATCAAATCAAAATCACTGAAATTTGCTCAGTTGCAGAATTTTTGCTGTCATTTTTTTTTTTTTACGACGAATTTCCCCACAAATCGCTATCGCTAAATTCTGCAAGTGATTATAATTTATTATCGCTGTTTTTTAGCCGCTCTAAAACAATTTTTGCCATAAAGGGACACTTTTGGTTGCTATGGGCAATCTACAGTTTGCCGGGAGAAAGAAAAGTTTTTATTATATAAAAAGGACATGTAGGGCACTGGGCAGACCACTAGGGGCATGGGGGGTGTGTATTTTTTACATACAGTACTGTAATCTATAAGATTACATTGTACTGTATGTATAGTGTTTGTTTACATTTTTGAATTTGGCGCCGTTCTCCGTCCCCGTGCGTCGTAACGTCGCAGGGAACGGAGCTCGGCGGCACACGGGGACGCTGTGTGAATCGAGCGAGCACCCGCTCGCTCACACAGCGGGGATGCATCGCTGGATCCAGGAAGAAGGTAAGTAAACTGTCTCTGGATTCTGCGAGGCGAGCCCGTGTCTGACACGGGATCAACAATAGTAGCAGCAAATTTTTACCCCGTGTCAGACAAGGGAAAAACGCCAGGGAGGTTAAATCAAAATCGCAATGAGCGTATGTTGATTGGTTTTTGTGCAAAAGTTATAGCGTCTACAAAATAGGGGGTAGTTTATGCCTTTTATTTTTTACTAGTTTTTAATCGGGACTGCGACAATATGGCAGACATGGCAGACACAGACACTTTTGACACCATTTTAGGACCATTGTCATTTATACAGCAATCAGTGCTATAAAAATGCACTGATTACTGTGTAAATGACATTGGCAGGGAAGGGGTTAAAAGCCAGGGGATGATCAAGGGGTTAAGTTTGTCCTAGGGAGTGATTCTAACAGGGACAGAACAGGGAAATGCCTTGTTTACATCTCCCCCGTTCTGCCTCTTCGTGTCACGATCACGGGAAAGAGTCCACGAGATCACCGCACCGTCGGTGCAGCACATTCGACAGGCGGCAAATTCTAAGGGACGTACAGGTACGCCCATTTGACTGTACAAGCCCTTCTGTCGACGTACATCTGTGTGCGCTGGTCAGCAAGCGGTTAAAGGGAGCTGGATTTAAAAACTTAGCCACATAAACCACATTTTGCACTAGTTTTGCATACGTTTAAAGAAATTACATAATAAAATAAAAATTATGCTTACACTCCACGCCATGAAATTGGAAAAGCCCCAGTCATTTTCCTTATGAAAGAACAAGTGACTAATGCGTCTACTAAAAGACTTTTCATCATCCTTGTAATTGATTATCTTTAGCACTGCCTGGGCATGACAAGACCATGACCTGCAAAATTGGATACAAGACATGTAAATGAAAACAAATAGGAATAAAGGAATAAAAAAAAAAAACAGATTTAAGCACAGTGAACTGCCCCAATCATTTTAGACAATGAAATAATGCAGACTTTATGCATCACTGAAAATCTGACACATTTAAAGCACTAACAAGCAAAAAAATAAATAAAGATTCAAACATGTACGGCCAGGCTAAAAACGTACCAAAGTTGAACGATCAATTTGGGTACAACCGAGAAAGAAAGAAAGAAAGAAAGAAAGAAAGAAAGAAAGAAAGAAAGAAAGAAAGAAAGAAAGAAAGAAAGAAAGAAAGAAAGAAAGAAAGAAAGAAAGAAAGAAAGAAAGAAAGAAAGAAAGAAAGAAAGAAAGAAAGAAAGAAAGAAAGAAAGAAAAGAAAGAAAAGAAAGAAAAGAAAGAAAAGAAAGAAAAGAAAGAAAAGAAAGAAAAGAAAGAAAGAAAAGAAAGAAAGAAAAGAAAGAAAAGAAAGAAAGAAAGAGTAAGCCAAGCAGGGCAACAATGTTTTTCACGTGCCATTATTGCCCTTATTATTAAAGCCTGGTACACACTAGTCTTTTTTATTCAACCAAGTGAGCAGACTTCTGAAGGAAATTGGTTTCACTACATTTTAGGGTAGGGGTATCAGAGTAAAGGGGCTGAATACAAAATGCATGTGCCACACCATTTTACTGTGATGCAAGAAGCAGGTGCTGTAATTTCAAGGGGGATGGTAATTTAAGGGAAGGAGCTGCGATTTCTGGGGGGGGGGTCTATGGGGCTGTGATTGCAATATAAATATGATGAGGGCTATAGTGTGATGAGAAACGGAGGACACTGTGGGACTGCTGTAGTGGGGGGGATTTGTGATGTAAAGGGGGACTGTGAAGATCGGTGAAAAGAGGTGACTGATGTAAAACATACTATGATGTAAAGGTAGGATGCAGACACTGATGTACAAAGCGAACTGAGGTAAAGGGCTGTGACTGATGTATTATAGTGCAGGAATAAAATTCAGACCTCAGCCATAAATAAATATGATTTAATAAAAATAAAAATGTTGATGTCACAATGTAGAGTAAAGGATTTCTTATCATCTGTGCCCAGTCTTGCCACACAGAGTTAATCCAGCTCTGAGCAATCCTTTTATGTTCAGTGAAAATGAACAGCCTTCCAGATAAAACCCTGCCTAAGGCTCCATTCACATCTGAGCGACAAAACGCCCGACGCCTGTCGCGCTTGTCGCTCGAGATGTGAAATAACATTGCGGTCTATGGAGACTGTTCACATCTCCACGCCTGTCGCCTGAAAAAAAGTCCCGGACCCTTTTTTTCAGGCGACATAGGCGTTCGCTCATAGACCGCAATGTTAAAAAAAAAAAGTTTCATCTACAGGCGGCAAGATAAGCCGCGTACGCGGCGTATCTTGTCGCCTAGGTGTGAATGCAGCCTTAATCAAAAGTCAGTTTTCTCTCTTCTTGCATTGAGTGAGAGGTTATTTAGATATCTAGCTAGGACATGTTTATCATATGTTATGTTTTGTTTATCATAATATGAGGTGACAGAACATCATAACACATCCTAGTAATATACAATGAACTTTGGATCAACTTGTTATGATAAACATGTCCAAGCTAGATTTGTATATAACCTGTCACTGAAAGCAATAACAGAGAAACAGACTTTATAATTTGGCAAGTTTTTATCTGGAATTCTGTTAATTTGCACTGAACTTTAAAAGAGGATTACTCAGCGCTGGATTAACTCTGTGTGGCAAGACTGGGCACAGATGATAGGAAATCTTATACTCTACATTGTGACATCCACTTTAAGGCCACTGGTATATAAACTATGGCGTCTTATTCCATACAGGAATCCTACTTATCTACTTTTAGACCCCTTTCACATCGGGCGCTTTTCAGACGCTTTTGGGCTAAAATATAGCCCATGTAAAGCGCCTGAAAAACATGTATTACGTAAACATCGCTCCTCCACCGCCCCTGCCTACTGAAATGAATGGGCACCACTGCTAAAGTACCTGCAAAGCACTTTGGCAGTAGCGCTTTTTGGGCGCCATTAACACTTTCCTTAGCCACTAGTGGGGCTAAAAGTGCCCCGCTAGCGTCACTTTACTGCTACTGCTAACCAAGCCAATTTTCCATGAATCACCCACTAACTGCAGAACCCCAAGCACATTCACATTACAATACTCTGAAGAAACATTCTTTGAGTTAGACTTACCGATAACTTGTTTACCAATAGTCTTTCATGACAGCACCTGAGAGATCATGGCTCCTCCTCTAACAGAAACAGCTCATCATCCAAAGCTTTAACAGGAGGCCTCCACGCAGCTTCCTTCAGTTGTTTGCAGAGAACCACCAGCCGCAACACATAAGGGACAGTTATATCACAGTATTAGAGCAAAAACAGGTTATTGCTGTCCTGAAAGACTATTGGAAAACAAGTTAATCGGCAAGTCTAACTTGAATTTCCGAAAACTTTTCAGGACAGCACCTAAGAGGATAATCAAGACTTCCCCATTTAGGGTGGGACAACAGCTTGCAAGACTTTCCTTGCAAAAGCCTGGGACCACAGCCGCCAGGAGGTCTAACCTATGATGGGCAAAAGTCGTCCATGTAGCCGCTTTGCAGATCTGTTCGAGGGAGGCACCAGCTCTTTCTGCCCAACTCACCGCCAAAGCACTTATCGAATGAGCCAGAATACCAACTGGACTCTCCTGGCCTGAAAGGCAATAGGCCTCCGATTTCCATTCTCAACTAGGGTTGTCCCGATACCACTTTTTTGTAGACGGAGTACAAGTACCGATACTTAAAATTTTATTTTGACAGTGGCACTAATATGCAGCACCGACGCTTATACTTTTTTTTTTTTTTTTTTTTTTTAATTGTAAAAAATAAATAAAAAAACTGACAGTCTATATCTATATATCTATATAACATATAATACATATACACACTTTTTTTTACAATGCTTGCTTTCGGGGGGGGGGGGGGGTTGCTTTGTCCGTGTGTTTTTTTTATTTAACTTTATTTTTACAATAATTTTTAAAAAAAAATATTTTTTTTTAGCAGCCCTGTTGGGGGGGACTTTGGTGAGATATTGGGGGTCTTAACAGACCCCCGATATCTCCTCTGAGACAGAGAAAGGGACTTAGGACACAGATTCCCCAGTCCCTTTCTCTGCAGGCTCAACTGCACTGTAGATGAATGAAAGAGAAAGTGGCTCCTCTCCATTCATAAACTGAGACATTGTAACACAGTTACTATGCTCAGTTATAATTGGACAGTCAGTGATCACTGGCAAAAAAAAAAAAAAAGATCACCGACTTTATTCGGAAAAGGGCTCCTTCCTCCGCTCTCCATCCTGACAGATCGAGGACGGCGGGGGGATGGGACGCGGAAGCTGTACACGGCGGGGGGATGGGACACGGAAGCTGTACACGGCGGGGGGATGGGACACGAAAGCTGTACACGGCGGGGGGATGGGACACGGAAGCTGTACACGGCGGGGGGATGGGACACGGAAGCTGTACACGGCGGGGGGGGGGGGGGGGGAACACAGAAGCTGTACACGGCGGGGGGGGGGGAACACAGAAGCTGTACACGGCGGGGGGGGGGGGAACACAGAAGCTGTACACGGCGGGGGGGGGGGGGGGAACACAGAAGCTGTACACGGCGGGGGGGGGGGAACACAGAAGCTGTACACGGCGGGGGGGGGGGAACAGAAGCTGTACACGGCGGGGGGGGGGGGAACAGAAGCTGTACACGGCGGGGAGGGGGAACAGAAGCTGTACACGACGGGGGGGGGGGGGAACACAGAAGCTGTACACGGCGGGGGGGGGGAAACACAGAAGCTGTACACAGCGGGGGGGGGAAACACAGAAGCTGTACACAGCGGGGGGGGGCACAGAAGCTGTACACAGCGGGGGGGGGGGGGGGGGGGGGGCACAGAAGCTGTACACATTCACAGAAGCTGTACACGGCGGGGGGGGGGGGACACAGAAGCTGTACACGGTGGGGGGGGACACAGAAGCTGTACACGGTGGGGGGGCACAGAAGCTGTACACGGCGGGGGACACGGAAGCACCACAAAGTATCGAATTAGGTTACGGAGCATTTGCCCGAGTACAAGTACTCGGGCAAATGCTTGGTATCGGCACCGATACTACTATCGGGACAACCCTATTCTCAACCATCTGGCAATGGTTCCTCTGGTAGCTTGTTTTCCTTTCTTACTACCAGCATATGAAACAAATAATGCGTCTGAACGTCTAAAGTCCTTAGTGGCTTCCAGGTAACTTAAGACTGTTCTCTTAACATCCAAGATGTGGAATTCTTCCTTTTTTCCAATGGATTAGAGCAAAACTAGAGCTATGAGTAAGCACTGATTGTAGTGCAAAACGTCAGCTG
This sequence comes from Rana kukunoris, assembly GCA_029574335.1. Classification (NCBI taxonomy): domain Eukaryota; kingdom Metazoa; phylum Chordata; class Amphibia; order Anura; family Ranidae; genus Rana; species Rana kukunoris. Next base: position 93,500,696 of record CM056054.1, read on the forward strand.
TATGCCCCTGTCTTTGCTGTGATGGGTGGTGTTTGAAAACTTTTATCAATAAAAGGCAACCAAGATGGTTTTTCAAGAGTGCGGCTGTCCAAACATTTCTTTCCACAATTGCTTCGTGCATTGCCGGCACCTGGGTTTCTCTGAGAGGATACGGATTCATCCACATACCTAATTGGAGCGGTGACTATCTTCTCTCGATTAGAGCAAAACGTAGGGAGTATCATCTCCTGAGCTCGATTTTGGACCAAAGGGACCATCGGTAAAATATTTGGATCTTTCTTCACTAGAATTTGGTTTGAAAAGACAAAAAAAAATGGCTCCCTGAGTGACAAGGCTTGAAGCTCACAAATTCTTCATGGTCTTTATAGCAACTTAAAAAAAAAAAAAAAAGTTCAGTCTCAGTGAGGCCAAATTAATAGGTTTAAAATGGTTCCCTGGTCAGGGCCTGTAGAACAACCGATAAGTCCCACTTTGGACAGCTTCTGATAACTACCGGTCTGGACCGGGTGAGGGCCTTTGAAGAACCTGATCACCAAGGATTCTGATGAAATAGATTTTTCCAAAAATACCCCCAGCGCAGCAACTTGAATTTTAAGGGTACCAACTGCTAAGCCCTTATCTGCTCCTTCTTGCAGGAAATAAAAAAAAAAGAAAGAAATATATATTTTAAGGACCTGCTGGATGCAGTGCACCAGGAGTTACAACCTTTCCAAACTTTGGAATAAATTTCTCTGGTAACACTTTCTGCTAGATAGGGAGGGTAGCAACCAATCTAACCGAAAACCCCTTGTTCCTTAAGAGCTGCTACTCAGAAGCCAAGCTGCGAGATTTAGCTTTGCTACTTTCTGGTTAAGTAATGGATTTTGTATCAGCAGGTCTTACCTCAACAGAAGATGCCAATGCGGTTTGAATTGCACCTAATGAGGATTACCGTCATATCCTCCTTCTGGATTTTCCTTATGACCTGAGGGATTAACTGAAAAAGGGGGAAAGCAGGAAATTGCGCCAGAGCATCTAACCCCAGAGATGGCTCGGTTCTGTTCAGGGAGAAGAGAGACAAATGCAGTTTCCTGAGTCGCAAAAAGATCTACTTTTGGCTGCCCCCATTTCTTGACGATCATATGGACGATTTCCTGGTTCAATCGGTGCCTCGTACACCTGGTTTCTGCCGAGGAAGTCCGCTACCCTGTTTAGAGTGCCTTTTAGATGGACCGCAGACAAGGATTAAATATGGAGGAGCTTTGCCCATCTTAGAATACTTCCTTTTAGGCACCGAAAAGCTCTGCTTCTTGAGACTTACCGATCTACCAATCGATTTAGCATCTTGAGATTTGGGATGAGACAAAAAAAAAAAAAACTTTCCTGAGGGTTTCCTGAGGAACACGTGCGAGTAGAACCCTTGAAGGGACTGGAACATTGACTATGAGATCTCAGTTCCTGGATTAAGGACTTCATGGTGAGAGCCTTGGCTGGATCCTTTGGAGCATTGGTCAATAAAAATCTTTTTGGCGGTTCTTCCGAGAATTCGATCATATACCCCTGGGAGAGTATGTTTAGAATAAATTGGTTTGGTGTAATGCCTCGGTCATATGTGCGTTTTCCCCCGGAGCATATAGTTTACCGGCCACCCCTGGATGACGGGGCATGTCGTGGCCGACCCAGTGTGTAGCTAAGGCCTGCTCAACGTTCGATGGCCGGGCTGGGGAGACTACAGGAATCGGCAGGAAAAAACAAAAAAATAAAAATAAACCAGGACCAATGGTCCCCGAGAGCCAGGTCCTTCTACACTAGGCAGAAAAAAACAGCTGCTGGATGCAGTGTGAGGGGTTATAGCCAGTAGAATCGCCACTGTGCAGTTTTTACATGTTCTGCTTAGTCCTTTCCTAAAGGTGGCGATAGAATCCCAAGGTGAAGATTTAAAGTACCGTGTCCGTCAATGAACGAAGGAGAAACAAACCTTTACAACCCCTTTATTGGCTGAAACCAGACCACCACAAATGGATTTCCTTGCTGACTAAAATCTGCACAAAGTGATTTTGTCCAAGCTTTGCTTAGTTTTTCTTTGCAGACAGGGCACCTTTTCTTAGCTGGTTGACCAGAGCTTTTGGCCTGGGCAAACAGAAAAAAAAAAAAAAATGGCCACAAAAACATCCAGGTGCACTAGGAAAGAACTTTGCTTCCCTGTGCCCAAGCAAGCCACCACCACTTTGGAGTCCCTTATGCTAGGCAGCAAGCGTCAACCCACTACCCACCGCACTACACATACACGAGGGAACACTGAGGGGGGGGGGGGGGGGTGCTTAAAACCCATAGGACAAAGGCCCACAATAAATAGGAACACAGTTCCTTACCTTGGCCTTGCTGGTGCTTTGGCTTGCCCACTTATCCACTGCCGTAATTATTGCAGAGCGAACTGAGGTCGCGTGGCTAAACAAATTGCCGATTCCCGGAATTAAAAACCTGCAGCTGCGCCAAACGGAACTTTAAAAAAGGCGACCAGGTGACCCTGCTCGCTCTCCCCCTGTGGCCGGAAACGTTGATGCGCGCCTGACCCGGAAGTGCTGCCCCTTCCCAAGCACTGGACCTAAACTCTTCTCAGCCACCAGAATAGCTTCAGCCTTCATCGCAGTTGCCCCGCATTGCAGGAGGAAAATGGGAGCCTCTGCACACCACCCATCTGCCAAACACAGGGCAACACAGGGGGAGGGAGAGCCCACTGGAACCATCCAGCTAGAGGCAAGCAGGAGAATCAGACTCCTGGCAGGAAAAAAAAAAGAAGATTTTCAGGCGAGAACCTCTGGTCTCCCGGGACAGACCTGGGAGATCCTGGCTCCCATCGCAGGTGTTCCTACAGACTGGAGGAAACAAAAAAAAAACTGAAGAAAGCTGCGTGAAGTCCTCCTGTTAACGCTTTGGATGATGAGGTGATTCCTGCTGGAGGAGGAGCCATAATATCTTGGGTGCTGTCCTAAAACATAAATATATATTATATACACACACACACACACACACACACACACACACGTGTGTGCGCATGCATGTGCACGCGCACGCATGCATGTGCGTGTATGTGTGTGCATGCATGTATGTGCGTGTGTATGCATGCATGCGCGCATGTATGCATGTGTGTATGTATGAGACGATAGAGATTAATCTGCCCTACGAAACTATTAATGCAAAATATATACTGCAGGAAGGGTGGTACGGGATCTATTTGAACAATATATATATGTGAAATGAAATTGCGGTGGCTGCCCCTACATAAGCACCCCACCAAGGTAGGATATAGGTTGAAGAAAGAAAAAATTAGTAGGTTTTGGCGCCTCCTAGTGAAATAATGCAAATAGGTATTTTTTTGCAAATGGAAATTAGTAACCCTACCTTTGAGTGTACCGTGCAATAACAATGCAATGAAAATAAATAAATGTGCAATAGTGTCCACTATAAATATCAAAAATTAAATATATGTATAAAAAAAAATATATGTATAAAAATAAATATATGTATAAAAAAAATATATCTCCGCCTAAACGGCAGCATGTTTACAAGTACATTGCCAACACACAATGAAGGTATTGTGCACCAGCTCATTCAAATACCATGCATGTGCAGGGACGTTTACTTTTGTATCCGCAATGGCCGAGTCAGGGAGGAAGATATCAAACACTGTGCATGTGTGGTCTTTAAATGAGTGTCTGATCCTTAGGTGGATAGAGTAATGTGCTTGGGGTGTTGTGAAAAGTCTCCAAAATGTCCCTTGAACCACTTGCCGACCAGCCACAGTCATACTGCAGCAGGTCGGCAAGATCGTAGCTATACGTCAATCCCATTAAGCGGGATAGCAGGGCATGAAAGGCAGAACAGGGACGTGTGTGGGTAAACAAACAAATCCCTGTTCTGTGAGAGACAGATTGAGAGTTCCTAAAAGCTGGTAGCCACAATCTTTAATTTCCTCTAGTCAGTCTCCCACAGTGGAAACATACTTAAAGTGGATGTAAACCCCAAAAAAAGTTGTTTTTTTGTGTCACAATTTACAGTATAAGATTTCCCATCATCTGTGCCCAGTCTTGCCAGACAGAGTTAATCCAGCGCTGAGTAATCCTCTTAACCACTTTAGCACTGGACCATATTGCTGTCCAAAGACCAGAGCACTTTGTGATTCGGCACTGCGTCACTTTAACTGACAATTGCGCGGTCGTGCGACGTGGCTCCCAAACAAAATCGGCGTCCTTTTTTTCCCACAAATAGAGCTTTCTTTTGGTGGTATTTGATCATCTCTGCGGTTTTTATTTTTTGCGCTATAAACAAAAATAGAGCGACTATTTTGAAAAAAACACAATATTTTTTACATTTTGCTATAATAAATATCCCCCAAAAATATATAATAAAAAAACATTTTTTTTCCTCAGTTTAGGCCGATACGTATTCTTCTACATATTTTTTGTTAAAAAAAAAAAAATCGCAATTAGCATTTATTAATTGGTTTGGGCAAAATGTATAGCGTTTACAAAAAAGGGGGTCGTTTTATGGCATTTTTATTATTATTTTTTTTTTACTAGTAATGGCGGCGATCAGCGTTTTTTTTTCGATACTGCGATATTATGGCGGACACATCGGACACTTTTGACACATTTTTGGGACCATTGGCATTTTTATAGCGATCAATGCTATAAAAATGCATTGTATTACTATAAAAATGCCATTGGCAGTGAAGGGGTTAACACTAGGGGGCAGGGAAGGGGTTAAGTGTGGTCCTGGTGTGTTCTAACTGTATGGGGGGGGGGGGGGGTGGCCTCACTAGGGGAAGTCACTGATCTTCTGTCCATACATTGTATGGACAGAAGATCAGCGTTTCCCCCGCTGACAGGAACGAAAGGTATGTGTTTACACACATACCTCCCGTTCCCCGCTCTGCAACGAGCAATCGCGGGTGCCCGGTGGCGATCGTACCCGCCGGGCACGCGCGGGACTCGCTGGCGGCGCGCGCGACAAGCTGCTAAAGGGAGGACGTAGAGCTACGTGCTCCCGCGTAGCAGTGCCACCGTCCCGCAGTAATATGACGGCGGGCGGTCGGCAATCAGTTAATGTTCAGTGAGAATTAACAGAATTCCAGATAAAAACTTGCCAAATTATAAAATCCGTTTCTTTCTTCTTTCTTTGAGTGACAGGTTATTTAAATATCTAGCTTTGATATGTTTATCATATGTTATGTTTATCATAACATGAGGTGATCCAAAGTTCATTGTATATTACCAGGATGCGTTGTGGGGGAGGGGTGGATTTCTCACTTATTATACTGTGAATCACCTCATGTTATGATAAACATAACATATGATAAACATGTCCAAGCTAGATATGTAAATAACCTGTCACTCAAAGCAAGAAGACAGAAACTGACTTTATTTAGGCAGGTTTTTATCTGGAAGGCTGTTCATTTTCACTGAACATTAAAAGAGGATTACTCAGATCTGGATTAACTGTGTGGCAAGACTGGGCACAGATGATAGGAAATCTTATACTCTACATTGTGACATAAAAAATAAAAATAAAGTGGTTTACATCCACTCGTCCTTTAGTGTTAACCCCTTCCCTGCCAGTGTCATTTATAGCCCTGATCGCTGTATAAATGACAATGGTCCCAAAAAGCATCAAAATGTTTCCTTTTGGGGTACATACTGCTTTAAAAGGCTTATTTTGTCTAAGGAGGGGGGTTGACAATAAACTTGCCTTATTCTTCGCCATCTTAGACTTCCTCCTCTCGGTTTCACTTTATCTTTACCTCAAGCCAGCTGACCAAGGACACAAACTATTAAGCATCAGAAGTCCTATATTTTGGGAAAGGATGTCGAGGGCCCATCCACATCCCTGAAGGATCAGAGAAATTAAACCTGCCCCTAGACGAACATTTAACCCTTGCATTCCAGGGGTTACCAATACAAGGCAGATTTTTAGAGATACCCTGAATTCAGCCATAGTACCATTTAGGATCTGGATGAATAGTCAGGTAAAAGACTGAAATTCAAAAGGTTAGAAAACATGCACAGTAGAAGGCAAGAAGTTTTCTCCAGCTTCCCATACAATATACAGTAACAATATACAGTAACATTAGTCTCCCCTTACAACTATACAAGCAGGAATAGCGCATTAAGTGAAAGTTGTAAATTAAAATGTACATACGTTGAGTCAGATTCTGCATTGCACTGAAGAAAAAATCCCACACTTTTTTGATGTGGTCTGTCAGGGTAGAATCGTGGCATCACCATTATTTTCCATGGGAGATTCCGGACAAAGCAAGGAGGACTCAGCACAGATTCACTAAGGCGACTAAAACGTTCCACTGAGAATTGAAATGTTGCTTCTGATCGCCAACTGGTATCTGTAAACAGTAAAAGAACTAGAAGTAAACAACCCACAGATTGTATTTTGATATCCTTTCAGATTTTTAGCACAAACTTACAGTGCAGGAAGCCAACTACTTGTAAGGGCAACAGACTCCTTTCAGGCAAGTAAATATACAATTCTAAAACAACCTGATACATGTTATTTTGGCTTAAAGTATTGTGCTTTTGAATAAATTCTAAAATTTCATATATGGAGGTAGCACATAATGAATTAAAATAAAGGCGGCCAAAAAAAGTTTATTCCCCAATATCAAAAGTGTGTTCTAGATTTTTCCAATTTATGTGCTCAGCTTCCTCAGTGGACCTCAATTTTCATCAAGGTCAAAACATGTGTAAATAAGACCACCAGAGAACCACCACCACACTCGAGGCATCTCTACGTCCTCTTATGGTCTCCCTCTCCAAAGTAGGTACATGCAAAATAAGCACATCTAGTTCTCTGTATATAGGGAGATAAGTGGCAAAATTAAACAAACGCACATAATATTATGCCATATAAGCTGCCTAAAACAGATCTCTCATTATAATACTGCTACAGGGTGTCCTAGCTGATCACACTCTTTAAATTGAACCCCAATAACATTGTCAAGGTCATACAGACTTGCTCATTTTATTCTAAAATCTGTCAGTGCTTCATTACACTTTAAGCAATGTATGTGCTCACCCCCCCCCCCCCCCTCAGTGGAGGGAGTACATGCAAAAAGTGCTAGTGCTCTCTGTATTTAGGGAGATGGGTAACCAAATATAATGAACTATATTATACTCACATTGCAGAGAGGGAGATTATAAGAGGATGATGAGAAGTCATATTGAGTGTGATTAAGGTTCTCTGGAGGTCTTGCATACACATGCGTTTATAACGAAGCACTGGAAGATTCTGGAATAAAATACATAAAGCTCCTTGCAGACAGGGCAGACTCTACTATGCAGAGTGGACACAGACACAGCCAGCTCGTCTCTATGGGGCGGTTGGATGGAAAGGGACTGCCTGCATTTTCATTCGACTCATCTGATCCACCAGGAGAAAGGGGGAACAGATACCCATTCATCTGTTTTTAGGGGCCTAAATCAGATGCCAGCAGGTGTCAGTGGACACATCTGCTGACCTCTGCCATTCCATATAGAGCTATGGATGGGCAGATCACATGTGCATGAAAAACAGAGGCGTGCCCGATCAGCCTGTCAGTGTGAAAGGAGCCCAAGCCTGTATGACCTTGATATTTTTATTAGGGTGCACTTGAGGTGAGCAGCTAGGACACCCTGCACCAGTATATTGATAAGAGATTGGTTTTAGATTAATTATATGGAATATAATGCAAATTTGGACACTTATCTCTCTATGTAGAACGCACCAAATATAGGTTTATTATCCTGCATGCACCCACTTGAGAGGCACTATGGAGAAAAAAAAAAAGAAGATTTTGCCCCTGTACAATTAGTAAAACCTCATCTGAAATATGCAGTTCAGTTTTGGGCAACGGTTAAAAAGGATATGGGGGAACTGGAGAAAGTGCAGAGAAGGGCAACCAAACTGATGAGAGGCATGGGAGGAGCTCAGCTATGAGGATAGATTAGAGGAACTGAATCCATTTCCTCTTTAGAAGAGATTAAGGGGGGATATAATCAACATGTACAAAAACATAAGGGGTCCATATAGTGAACTTGGTGTTGAGTTAAGGTCATCACAGAAGACAGGAGGCACTCCCTCAAGATGGTCTTATCGCAGTAGCTTTTTAAGTGGTTAACAGCAAGAAAAGCTGAGTTAGGCTTACCGGTAACTCCTTTTCTGAGAGTCTTCCAGGACAGCCCATGAGACCTAGGGCTCCTCCTACCAGGACAGGAAACACGTTACCCCCACCAGATAAAAGGGCGGTCCTCCAGGCCCCATGTCAGTCTTCTCGAGAACCGTAGGACTTCCCTGAAAAACATATGCATAATACACATAACTGCCATACAAAACCGGGTGGGAATCTGGCTGTCCTGGAAGACTCTCAGAAAAGGAGTTACCGGTAAGCCTAACTCAGCTTTTCTCTCAAGCGTCTTCCAGGACAGCCCATGAGACGATGAGCCAGAACTTACCAGTCTAGGGTGGGACAACTGCCTGAAGGACCTTTCGACCAAACGCCTGTTCTTGAGCAGATAGCAGATCCAGGCGGTAATGTTTAATGAAGGTCGAATAACGACCATGTGGCAGCCTTTCAAATTTTGTTCCGAAGAGGCGCCAGCCCTCTCAGCCCAAGACGCAGACAAAGCTCTCGTTGAATGCGCAGTGAAAAAAAAGGTGTAGGAACTTCATTAATTTTGTAAGCTTCCGAGATGGCTAGTTTTATCCATCTAGCCAATGTTGCTTTAGATGCACTCTTACCCATGTGCATACCTGAAAAGGACAAATAAAGCATCTGTCTTCCTAAAAGTCTTGGTGATCTCTAGATCGACGAGAAGGATTCTTCTCACATCTAAAAAACTAAACTTCTTTTCTTGGTCGCCCTGTGGCGAACTACAAAAGGATGGCAGTACAATGTCCTGCAATCTGTGGAATGTACTGGCTACCTTTGGCAAAAAACCTGGATCAGTATTTAAAACAACTCGATCCTCCAAAATTGTGAGGAATGGCTCCCTCACTGATAAGGCCTGTAACTTGCTTACTCTATGAGCTGAGGTAATTGCTACCAAAAAGATAGTTTTTAAAGTAAGTAACTTAATAGAAATATCCTCTTAAGGGCTCAAAAGGAAACTCTACCAGAGTTTGAAGTACCAGGGACAGGTCCCAAGTTGGACAACTTCTTACCACTACTGGCCTGGAAATGGATTTGAAGAATCTGGCTACCGTGGGATTTTCCAAAGGGAAAACTGAAGTAAAAACACAGATAGCTGCCACCTGTACCTTCAAGGTACTAACTGAAAGACCCTCGTCGACACCCTCTTGAAAAGATTCCGAAAAAGAAGACACATCAAGCGTTGATCTTTGATTTCCAGACAACCATGAATTGAACTTTTTTCCAAACCTTGGAATATATGGCTCTAGTAATTGGTTTTCTGCAATTCACCAGAGTCTTGATTACTTTGTCAGAAAATTCCTGAGCCTTCAGTATCTCTTCAGATACCAGGCCGTCAAGTTTAAGGAAACCACCTGTGGGTGTGCAAATGGACGCTGCGATAGCAAGACCTCCCTCTTCTGAAGCCTCAGTGGAGGCTCCGAGACTAGAGTCTGTAGGAGAGAAAACCATGGCCTCCTGGGCCAAAAGAGGGTGATCAGAATAATAATAATAATAATAATAATAATAATAATAATAATAATAATAATAATACAAGTCTTCTATAGCGCTGTCTTACCCTAACTTGCCAGGCAAGCTTCTGAAGCCACAGCCGAAGCTGTAGCTCATCGGGTCTCGAGGCGCTTATATAGTAACAGTCACTATTACCCAAATCAATGGTACTCATTTTACCAACCTCGGAAGGATTGAAGTCTGAGTGGACCCTGCCAGGATCGAACCTGCGACCCTGAGGGCTCAGGTGATCACAGATTGCTGCAACGGAGCATTAGCCCGCTGAGCCATCTTACCAGCTTTAAGGTCTGTTTCTTCTGAGAAACTTCCGGAGCACCTCCGGAATACGTCCGATCGGCGGAAAGGCGTAGCAGAGGTCGAATAGGCACGGATTTGCCAAGGCATCGATCCCCAGTGATTTATCCTCTGGGTTTAGAGGAAAGAACTCCTGTCTTGCGGTTGCCCTGATTTGCGAACAGATCTGCTTCGGGACAACCCTTGCAAAAATCTCTGGATGAAGCAACCAATTGTCTCGCTCCACCTTTTGGCGACTGAGGCTAGATTCCCTTCTGCCCATGACAAAATTTCCTGGGCAATTGCTTGAAGGATCCGACTCCTCGTGCCTCCCTGTTTGTTGAGGTACGCAACCGTCGCAATATTGTCGGATAGGATCTGGAGATTGTGACCCCTGATTTCCGACTGAAAAACCTGCAGGGCTCTCTGAACCGCTAAGAGCTCTCCGATTCCATGAGGCTCTTGCTTCTCTCTCGGACCAATTTCCCTCTTCAACTTTGTCGCTGAGGTGTGCTCCCCATCCCCAGGAACTTGCGTCTGTCGTGATCCTCTTGGATACAGGAATGGACCATGGCAGGCCTCTTGCTAGGTGAAGATTTGTTCACCACCACAAGCTTCTTTTACCTTGGTAGGTAACAGAGCTCTTGAATCCAGAGACCTTGCGTTTCCATCCCAGTTTCTCAGGAGAAACGCTGAAACTGCTTGCACCATCTTGGAGACCAGATACTTCACCTTCTGGGCTGGATTTAGGGAAGACTTCTCCATGTTTATCAGCCAGCCTAGGGATTCAAGGAAGTCTTGTACAGTCTGCAGATCTGTTAGTAATTTTTGGAAAGACTCTGCCACTATTAATAGGTCATCCAGGTAAGGAATGTTAGTGGTCGCCTTCAACCTTAGTGGAGCCAGTGCCTCCCCCAATACTTTTATGAAGATGCGTGGGGCTGAGGACAGACCGAAGGGGGGGGCTTAAAACTGAAATTGGCGGATTTCCGTTCCCATTTTGACCGACATTCTCAGGAATCTCTGAAATGCTGGGTGGATCGGGACATGCGGGTAAGCATCCCTTAAGTCCAAAGTGGCCACGAAGCAGTTTGGGTAAAGCAGGTTTTTGATAGAGAACACGGTCTCCATACGGAAGTGCTTGTACCTGATCGATCGGTTTAGAGACCGAAGATTCAGAATGAGCCGATACTTTCCTGAAGGCTTTCTGATAACAAAAATATGGGAATAAACCCCTTTGTTCTGTTCTGAGCAGGGAACAGGAATCAGGACTTTATGGTCTAAAGACTGCTATCTGGAGACCCAGAGTCCTCGCTTTCTCCCGATCTTTGGAACCAATAGTCGCTCAGGTGGTTGGCAGTAGAATTCCAGCCTGTATCCATTTGCCACTAGATCCAGGATGAAGGGACTTGAGGTGACTGCTGCCCACTGTGGGACAAAGGCCCTCAATCTTCCTCCCACTGAAAGATGCTGGTCACTGTGGCTTGGCGGGCTGTTGAGGTGTGTTAAACAAAACACCCCCTCTACCTTTGCCATTGTACCCGGTCCAATGATTCTTGGGCCTATTGTACTTTTCTCTAGGACTTTGCTGTCTGTTTTGGCCATGAAAACATTTTCTGCCTGTCTGCTTTTTCTTGTTTTCTGGAAAGGCCTTTTGTCTATCGGCCGTACATTCCAGTGCCTCCTGCAGCCCAGGACCAAAAAGATGATCCCCCGTTAGGGGAAGCCCACATAGGCGCAATTTAGAGGCTGCATCGCCTGACCAGGTTTTAAGCCAAAGTATTCGTCTGGCTAAATTCACTAAGGTCGAAGTCCTAGCCATCATTCTTACCGACTGTGGAAGAATCAGCTAAATAACCCACATCACTAAAAAGGAAAGGATTTTAGAATCTCTTCCCTAGAGGTACCTGCCAACAGATGGGTTTGTATCTGTAAGCCATTCTTCCAGGTTTCTGGCTACACAAGTGGAGGCCAGAGCCGGCTTGAGCTTTCCCATAGCCGAATCCCAGGCTCTGTGAAGAAGAATATCTCCTCTCTTGTCTATCGGGTCCTTAAGCGTGCCAATCAAACGCTAGGTCCGAAACTTTGAAACTTTTGAAAGAGGCGCGTCTAACTTTGGATTTTTGTTCCACGGCTGCGCTGCATCCTCATCAAATGAAAACCTTTTTAGGTTACCAGAAAAGGGAACTGTGCACTGGAAAGACCTTAGATTTATTTTTGTGCAAAGATTTGTACATAAGGTCATGCTTAGACAATTGTACCTCCTCCTCTTCCATTGCCAGAGTTGTATAAATAGCCTTTAATCAGTTGTCCACGTCTTCCAAAGACAACTTAAATCCTGAGCCCCTAGAGCAGTGATGGCGAACCTTGGCACCCCAGATGCTTTGGAACTACATTTCCCATGATTCTCAACTACACTGCAGAGTGCATGAGCATCATGGGAAGTGTAGTTCCAAAACATCTGGGGTGCCAAGGTTCGCCATCACTGCCCTAGAGGATTCTCTATCCCTGGGCCATGTATCTGACCCTGATTCTTCAGGAGAACGGGTAGATCCAACTTCAGTCTCAGAGTCTTCACTCTCCACATTTTGTTGCGGAATGCCACTAACTGAAGTTTTTCTGTTTGACCCTCTGTGGGAGGCTGGAATTAATCAATTAGAGTTTTGAAAGAGCTAAAAGTGGATTTAAGCTCATCACTAACTGAAGTCAGTATTTTCTGACATGAGGCTACCGGGTCATCTTTTATTAGGCTTGTAATACAAGAGCGGCAAACTGGTTTACTCCATGAGGAGCTCAGTTTACTTCCGCACACTGCACATTTCTTTTTTGGTGGCTGTGCTTGGGCTTTGCCTGCAAGAGAACAAAATTGACCCTGTAAATCTACAGCCGCATACCCTGCATAACACCCCGTGCAGGAGAAAAAGAAACATGTGCACCCTTCACCTAGTCCTTACTAGTTACAAGGGAAAAAGGACACTCCTAGGTTTGTGCAAGAAAAGTACACACACTTTCAGGCTTACCTGTGAGGAGCTGGCCTTTGCTGGGTTTCACTTTTCAAACGACCAGCCTCCCAGCGTCCCTGTTCGCGCCGTTCTGAGACTGGAACCAGCGTCTCCGGCGCCCGTCGATGACATCACACGCCCCGGAAGTGACCCCCTCCGGGACTTCCTGTAAGCCAGCTTGGAACGCAAGTTCCACCCCTTCCTGCGCGCGGCTTCCTCCTTCCCCTGCATGTTCTAGCCTGGCTGTACTGGCAGGGAAACAAGCCGCCACTGCTGCTACAGCAGCCGAAAACCAATGCGGTTCTGCAGGGGGGAGCTTCGGACGCCATGACGGTACCGACATTCCCCATGTACCGAGAAACAGGGACAGCAACCACAAACCAACTCCCCCGGTGGATGTGTCGCTCTGGGACCCAAGGAAGAGGTAGGAAAACTCACCCATCGCTCAGGGAGCCATGCTCTTGAGACCTAGTGGAACCAGTTCCAGGAACATGTTACCCCCCCGTCCGGAGGAAACACCAATACTGACATGGGGCCTGGAGGACCGCCCCTTTATCTGGTGGGGGTAACGTGTATCCTGTCCTGATAGGAGGAGCCCTAGGTCTCATGGGCTGTCCTGGAAGACGCTTAAGAGAAAACAAAAATATCCAGAAAAGACGCATTTAAAAAAATAATAAAAAAAAAACTGATTTTTATTTTTTATAAAATTTTCATAATCACATTATAAAATGTTCACATCTTTATACCATCTAATTTTGCCATTCTAAATATCATCTCATCTCCTAATTGGTTCTTTATTTTAATGTGAATGGTCTTTACCTATAATTTCTTCCTTACTCCCACCCCGCCTTGTTCCCTCCCCAAAATTTTTTAAATCAGCAATATTTCTGGCTCCCAGGTGTCTTCTATGCATGCAACGAGCTGAGGTTAGGAGAACTCCTAACCACTTAAAGCGGAGGTTCACCCTAAAAAACATGTATATACCATTCCGTCCAGCATACTGCCGACATGTACAGTATGCGGTTGCCTTTTTTCCCGTTGTATAGCTATTTTCCCCCTGGCTTCCAGGTAGTGGCTCCCACGGGAGTGGGCGTTCCTATTCAGAGACTAAGTGATTGACTTGATGACAAAAGCTTCCCCCCGGCGCATAATGCGCGTCATCAGTTTCCAGAAAGCCGCCGAACGTCGGTGCGCAGGCGCCGTATAGAGCCGACTCGCAGTTCGGCTTCTTCCGGAAACTGGTGACGCACATTATGCGCCGGGGGAAGCTTTTGTCATCACGCCAATCACTTCGTCTCTGAATAGGTATGCCCACTCCCATGGGAGCCACTACTCGGAAGCCGGAGGCGGAAAAATAGCTATATGAGGGTATGTACAGCAGAGGAAAAAAAAAAAAAAAAAGAAGCATATACTGTACATGTCGGCAGTATGCTGGATGGAATGGTATATACATGTTTTAGGGTGAACCTCCGCTTTAAGGACAAACCTCTGCAATATAATGTATATACTGAGGCAGGTTGGCTCCCCTGGGTGAACCACCGTCATGGTACAGCGACCGTTCTAAGAGCTGTAGGGGGTGCATGCCCTGGGTCGCCGAACCCGATGCCGGCCACACATGATGATCGCTTTGACAGACAGAACGGAGATCTGTCAATGTAAAACAGACAGATCTCCGTTCTGTCAGGCGAGGAGAGAGATCTGCCGCTTCTAAAGATTCGGAACAGTGATCGTCTCCACCTCCAGGCAGTCCCCCCCATTTAAAACTCACATGAGGGAACACATTTAACCCCTTGATCGTCACCAAGTGTTAACCCCTTCCCCACCAGTAACATTTATACAGTAATTCGTAGCAATTTTTAGCTCTGATCGTTTGGGTACAGTATCGCATGACCGCACAATTGTCAGTTAAAGAGATTCAGTTCCGTATCACAAAAAAATGGCCTGGTCATCAAGGGGGCAAAGCCTTCAGGTCATTAAGTGGTTAAAGGGAGTGCTCCTAATCTCAGCTTGTTACCTGTATAAAAGACACCTGTTCACAGAAGCAATGAGATTCCAGTCTCTCTACCATGGCCAAGACCCGTCAAAGAATGCCAGGGACAAGATTGTAGACCAGCACAAGGATGGAATAGGCAACAAGACCATCAGCAAGCAGCTCAGTGAGAGGGTGACAGTTGGTGTGATTATTTGCAAATGGAAGCAACACATTATTATGTTAATCTCCCTCAGTCTGGGGCTCCGTGCAAGATCTCACTTCGTGGAGTTTTAGCGATCATGAGAACGATGAGGTATTGGACCAGAACTACAAGGGAGAATCTTGTCAATGATCTCAAGGCAGCTGGGACCATAGTCACCAAGAAAACTAATTGGTAACACTACCCTACCCTGTTAAGGACAAACCAGGGTGGATTTGATTTAAATCACAATTTAAATCACTAGTAAAAAGGCTTGATTTAAATGATCATTTTTAAAAGAGCAACTCATCTATCCTGCAGCGGCTCCTCTGACCCACCAACAGTCCCATTCACTTGAATGGGACGGCTGGTGAAGTGGCAGTGACAACGTGAGGGATGTGGCTGCAGCAGGTGAGTGGATGCCGTTAACAGACGCTGCTATGATGGATTTGAAATGACAGGTGTTCTTTAAATGTAAGGACTTATTTTCTTGCTGGTAGAATCTAAAATATTTGCAAACAAAATGGTTTCCTATTTAGATAAGCGGTCAGGTTAGTAAAACAGCAATAGTAGGAACAGATTCAAATCATAGTTTGTCATGTACATAATAGTATAGAGCAGGGGTCTCCAAACATTCAAAACAAAGGGCCGGTTTATTGTCCTTTAGACACTTGGAGGGCCAGACTTTGGCCAGCGAGAGTGGAATTTTTCCTGGCATCATTGTTAGTAAACATCTGGTATTAGGGGGAGGAATAGTACCCCATTGCTGGTATCATAGGGAGGAATAGTGCTCCATTGGTTGTGTCAGTGGGAGAAATAGTGCTCCATTGGTGGTGTCAGATGACAGAATAGTGTCTCGTATCATTGGGAGGGATAGTGCCCCAAGGGCTGGATAAAGGCAAGCAAAGGGCCACATCCGGCCCTCGGGCCACAGTTTGGAGACCACTGGTATAGAGGGAATATTCCTGAACTTTGTTTTAATCTCATAGTTACTGTGAAATTGTGTGAATGCATCAATGCGGTGCATGTTCTCAGCTTGCAGAGCTTTGATTCATTTAATGCGTTAACTGAAAAGGCAAATATTACAGAATACAGTCTCCTGCTACATAACTAAGCCCCCATTCATGCTGAATAAACTCAATTGATTTTTTTTAAATAGAAAACAAGATCTGTAAATTTTTACACCAAAAGCATTTTATTAAAATAAATTTGATAACCCCCCCCCCCTCCCCCCCCTTAGTTTATTACCAGGCCCTTTGGGTCTGGTATGAATATTGAGAACCCCGAACCAAAAAACTGTGGGGGTTCAAGGGCCTCATCCCCACAACCCTTGCCTGGTGGTTGTGGGGGTCTGCAGGCGGGGGCTAAACGGAATCTAAAAGCCCCCTTTAACAAAAAAAGGGGGCTATGTTGAGGGTATGTGGCCTGGTAGGGTTCAGAAGGGGGACCGCGCTCTCGTCGTTATCGCCCCCCCCCTTCCTGCGGCCTGCCAGATTGCGTGCTCGGAGAAGGGTTTGGTATGGATGTTTGGGGGGAACTCCACGCCATTTTTTTTTAAATGGCACATGGTTACCCTCAATATCCATACCAGACCTGAAGGGCCTGATATGGAATTTGGGGGGACCCCCACGCATTTTTATTTTGGTTTGGGGTTCCAAAAGGGCCTGGTAATGGTCTAAGGGGGAACCCATGCTGTTTTTTATTTAATTACTTATCTGTATTGCCGGGACCTGACAATTCATTATAGCTGCGATCAGTTTTAAATTAAATTACTTTTTTTTCTTTAGAAATGTCATTTTGTACAGGGCCTTTTATTGTTTCACTTTAAGCATTATTAAAATCACTGCTCCCGAAGAAAAAAAATCAATTTTAAAACTTTTTTGCATCGATACATGTCCCCTTCATGACCATAACTGCAAATTAGCACTTGATTTTTCATGTTCGAGTCCCATAGACTTTAACAGTGTTCGAACAAATTTTTTGCATGTTCTGCTGCAAACCGAATGGGGGGGGGGGGGGGTGCGAGTCATCCTTACTCCCTACCTGAGCTCCTCCAGATCCCTGGCCGTGTCATATGGGCAACACACTGAGTCATACCTAAACCAGTTTGCTCTCTGGCAACAGGCTCAAGATCTTGTCTGCATTTTCCCTTTGAAATTTGTTGTTCCCAGACTTCTATCCACCCCTACCATCACTGCCATGGAGAGATATGCTTGGACCAAACCAAAAACGTATCGAGACACTCTACACAACACACTACTGAACCATTAAACTGGCATATCATGTCATAACTAAGAGGGAATACAACTTGGGAAACATTGAGGACTTGGAATGGGAGGAAATATTAGATAATTACAGGCAGGCGTCCCCCAAATTATCAGACCGCTTGACAACTGTACATAATGCACAAGGAATATTTAACCCCAGAATGGTTATCCAGATATAAAACGTGACATATAATTCAGAATGTCCCCAGTGCGATGCACAGGCAGGTACATTGCAGGTTTTGTCCTGTGGCAAATCCCTGGGAACAAATTATTTGATTTCTAAATGATCCCATGGGATCTCCCCTTTCACTAGACCCTAGTGGAGTGGTTATCAACCTGGGGGGTCGAATTACGAATTGCCAGGGGTCACCAAACCCCAGGCTGTTCCTGAAGCGTGCACCACTCCCCCAGCCTTTTCACGGCCGCCCACTTAACCTATTCGCAGCTGCCCAGTTCACAGCTTGGATGGGGGCGGAGACTAGAGGTCAGCTGACTGGTGAGGAATGTGAAGTGGAAGGGGCTGGAGGAGAACACAGCGAGTACCATTGCCTGTGATTTATATTTGCCATTAAAAGTCCTCACTACAGTTCTCAGATCAGCAGATTTGATCAAGAACACCTAAATGGGATGATCAGAACTCCCCCAGCACTGCTCTTTCCATTCCCCCCACCCCCTCAACAAGGAGTAAGAGAAAGAATAAAAATAGAGAATACATGGAAGGGATAGCGCGAGAGCGACAGAGCGACAAAAGGGAAAGAAGAACAAGTGGAAGGGACTCAGGGAGCGCTAAATGTCCGTGAGTTAGGGGTGCAAATTACTTGCCTTGGGTGCCGACAACCCACGCTATGAAAATTTTACTGTTGGGGTCCCCACAACTTGGGAAATTTTATCAAGGGGTCACGGCACTAGAAGGGTTGAGAACCACTGCCCTAGTGTGTCTACTGGGGCTCCTACCAGACACCGACACATGTCAAACTTTCTTCCAACATGAAACATTGTTCACAGCCCATAAGCCGATTGTAAAACATTGGATGCAGACATCCCCCTTACACGAGTCTTGCATTCAAGAGGTGAATCTCACTTTCATACAAGAAGTTTATTTATGAACAGAGGGTGTCCTACTAAATATAAAACTAAGGGACAGATGGCTAAAATCATGTCCCTTAGTTTACTGGTGATAAAGCATCAGTAAAGACACTACATGTCCTATCATTGTATGCTCAGGGGTGCAATTGTAGGTTTCACATGACTTAATGGTGTACTCAATTGTTATACAACCAATAGACAATGGTCTTATGCAATTTTGACCTGTATAAGTTTATAGTTTCCTCTCTATAGAAGTCTTTGCAGACTCGTATACAGGGGATCCCCGGGTTACAAACAAGATAGGCTCTGTAGGTTTTTAAGTTGAATCTGTAAGTCAGAACAGGTACACTTTTTATGTGTAGCTCCAGCCCAAAAACAGCTTTTTGGATAGCATAGGGAACGGTTAACACCCCCGTAACATTTGTTTTGCTGTCTGTGCCCACGTTCAGAAGATTTCACCTCACTTTCTGTCCCGGTGACAGTTGGATTTTGAAAATTTTGGGTTGTTGTGGAAACAAGCCTTGGCATCAGTAAAAACACTTTTCCCAAAAACACCTACAGGAGAGAAATTCCCTTCCTAGGGGTAGATCCTCTCACTTCCTGTTGTCTCCCTCCATTTGTAAGCCAGATGTTTGTAACTAGGGGACCCCCTGTATGTGTTCTATTTGGCTCCTGTGACAATGTAATATGGAGTTGATTACTTATGTACAGTGCAAATCTCATTTGTTGCATAAAGCTATTTTTGAACGTGGGGGGAAAAAAAAAAAAAAAGACTGGATTCCTTCCTAAATTTAGCTAATATAACTGGGATACAGTACTAACATTTTTAGGCAACGTTGATCAAAATAAATATCCGATTAGCTTTCGGGGAATCGGGAAGGAATTTTTTCCCCTGCTGTAGCCAATTGGCTCGTGCTTTGCCAAGGTTATTGCCTTCATCTGGATCAACTGTGGATATAGGACTCTGCATATAGGATTGCAAGATTCTCTATATATATATGCACATATAAACCAATGAAGTCGTGACCATGACCACAAGTCACAAAGCATACAGGAGACCAAGTCCCAGCATTCGAGCTATGGAGGCTGTAACAAAAAAAAAAAAAGAGGGCAAAGAGCTAGTCACATGTGTGGTCTTCCTTTTGCTGATCTGTTAATTACTGAAATACCAAATCTTTTTCTGCACCGTGTCTCTGCATGAAGGTGGCCATCTTGGCTGAAGAAATGGGCTCAGCTTCATTAGGTCACCGCTACCTCCCTAATGACTGGTGATCCAATTACATGTGGGGGCACATTTAGGAAGCAGAACAGGTGGAGGAAGTAAAGATCCAAACACAGGGAGAGCATTTTCTCTAGCAAGGAGAGAAGTGAGCAGCATAGTAGTGACATCTTAAAATTCTCGCGCTAAATCTCTTGACTATCACAGGCAGCAAAGACTCCATCATTGCAGATATCAGGCTATGAAATGGTAAGCATACTTGCATACCAGGAAGTTTCCAGCTGTTTTGTTTGCAGATTTTAGGGCACTGCTTAAAGCGGTGTTCCACCCAGAAATGAAGTAGCGGAGCCCCGGCCGGCGCGTCGCTGAAACGCTGGAGCAGGTAAGTGATTATTAAAAGCCAGCAGCTACGCTATTTGTAGCTGCTGACTTTTAACACAAATATTGGCTGGAACATCCCTTTAAACAATCCCAGGTTAACTTGGGCCAGCTGATCCAAACAGATTTGCATACCAAAACAGATATAGACTAAAGCAGTAGACAATTTATTGTAGTAGATTGTGCCATTTACCTTAATGACCTCCCACCAGAAATATATAGACAAATTACAGGGGGAGGGGTGCTCTCCTGTTCTGGGATGACATACGAGCCTTGCAACGATCTGTGGCGTGCTGTGTTCCCGGGACACTGTGCATCCCCGACCTCAGTAAAGTGCTGATGACGTAGCTCCTTACCCATGTGATGAGCCGTGTCCAATCACAGCCCATCACATGGGTAGAAAAAAAAAAACACGCTTCACACGTTCGGTCTTTTTATCAACCACTTGCTGACGTCAGCTCCTTTAAGAGCCATAGCACCTGCATGTGGCTGCGATCATGGACGCAAGAATGGGGATTTGTGTATGCAACATAGTAGTTGAAAAATAGGATTTTATACTCACTATAAAATATTTCTCCGAGTCCATGGACCGACACAGCCTTAATTTTGACAAAATGGATATTAGCATTCTTTTCGAAGTGACTAGGCAGAAACTTATAGTAAATGTTTTAACACATTACCATACAGCACCACCCAGGGGGCGGGCCCTCTGGTTATAACCCTTTTTTCGTCTCGCAGATCAGTTCGTCAAAAAGCAGTACAAACATAAAAAGTGGTGTGGGAACAGCATAAAATTAATCATCACCCCAAAACAGAGCTCCTCAACATAGGCGTTGCAACTCTTAAACAGCCGCCTGCAAAACTTTGCGGCCGAAAGAAGCATCCGAAGATGCACTTACATCAACCTTGTAGAATTTAGTATAAGTGTGAACGGACCACACTCTGCGTCTTGCAGATCAGTTCATCAAAAAGCAGTACAAACATAAGTGGTGTGGGAACAGCATAAAATTAAACATCACCCCAAAACAGAGCTCCTCAACTTACACACATGGGAAACAGACGCTTGATGTTGGAAAGCCCAAGAGGCACCTATTGCCCTGGTCGAATGCGCCGTGACAGAAGAGGGGGGGCACCCGACCCCTTATGGCGTAAGCCTGAATCAAACAGACGAGACCGCTAGGCCCTTCTTGTGACCAGCCACGAAACAGTGAGTCTGACCTCCAGAACAGAGCAGTAGCAGATAAGTATACTCTCAGAGCTCGGACAAAGTCCAGGGAATGCAACACTCTAGGGTGCGATGGATGAGGACACAGGGATGGAAGTACAATGTCTTCATTGAGTTGGAAGGCAGAGACGACCTTGGGTAGAAAGGAAAGCTGCGGACACAGCACCACTTTATCCTTGTGGAAGATCAGATAGGGAGCCTTGCATGACAAGACTGCCAGCTCAGAGACTCATCTGACGTGACCGCCAAAAAGATCACCTTCTGAGAAAGTGTCAACAAGGGAATCTCCCTGATCTCTTCAAATGGTGGTTTCTGAAGCGCAGAGAGGACCAAATTCAAGTCCCGCAGGGGATGGACCAGAGGGGCCACATGCCGAACCCCCTGTACAAATGTTCACTAGAGAGCCGCCAGGGATCGCAAACAAAAAAAAAAAAGCCAGGGCAGATATCTGCCCCTTAATCGTGCTTAAAGCAAGCTTTTGGCCCACCCCGCGCTACAAGAACAGCAGGACTCTTGACACCAAATAAGTCAGTGGATTCCACTTAATATTCTCGCCAAGGGCTAAGTAAGCTTTCCAAGTGCGATGGTAAATCCTCCTAGAGGACAACTTCCTAGCCTTCCTCATGGTAGGAATCACAGAATAATAGCCATTAAAGCCAGTGACTAAAGCAGGATGCAGTATGGGAGCTTGTGACAGCATGTCCTCTTCTCAGCGGTAGACGCCAAGGAGCATCTGCTATCAGATGCACTAGATTGGTGTACCAAGGACACAGAGGCCAATCCAGAGCAATTAGGGTCATATGAATCCCCTCTGTGCAGCAGATGAGGAAGGAGCTTTAGGCCGCATTCACACCTGCGCGTAGCGTTTTCGGTCGTTTTTTTCCGGCGTTTTGACATGTATTTGTGCGTTTGCATACATCATTGTCCGACGTTTTTGAACTTCGTTTTTATTTTAGTAAAATGGAAAAATGCTCATCTTTCATCATTTGTTGCTATGTTTGTAGATTTTTTTTATCTTCTTCCTGGGTGAATATTCTATGTCACAGAACAGATTAAAGCAACAAAAACGCTTATTTTAGGGCTAGACGCTTGAATCGAGTGTTTCTATTCGTTTCTATGGGAATACAAAATGTTCAAAAACGCCCAAATCAGGCCGATTCACATGACAAAAAAGGGTCCAGAACTTGTTTGAGCTTCAGGCGTTTTGGAGTGGAGATGTGAACCATCTCCATAAAGAATAATGTATTTTTTTCCCCCCTCTAGCGTTTTATAGCTTCAGGCTACAAAACGCTCAGGTGTGAATGCAGCCTTAGAGGAGGGAAGGCATAGATTAGCCGGTACCGACTCCACGGTGCCACCAACGCATCTGTTGTGTCTGCCCATGGGTCTCTTGACCTGGCCACAAACCTCAATACTTTCCGATTGAGTCGGGACGCCAGGAGATATACATCTGGCATACCCCATCTCTGGCAGAGGCGCTGGAACACATCCAGGTGCAGAGACCCTTCTCCTTGGTCCAGCATCTGGCGACTCTGCCTGCCAATTTTCCACACTCAGAATGTATACGGCCGACAGGGCCAGTACGCTCATTTCCACCCACCTTAAGATGTGAGCGACGTCCGACGCTGCAGCCAAGCTTCTTGTACTTATTGGTTGACATATGCCACCGCCGTGGTGTTGTCCGACTGGATCCTGACTGGACGCCCCTGTAGCCTTTGAGACCATGTGGAGAAGCACAGCCAGATCGGCAAGTGGGAAGCCTCCAGATCGGCAAGTGGGAAGCCTCCAGATCGGCAAGTGGGAAGCCTCCAGATCGGCAAGTGGGAAGCCTCCAGATACCAGCGACCCTGGGTCGACAAACCCCCAGCCCCCCCCCCCCCCCCCCCCCCCCCAGCCAGTAAGGCTGGCGCCTGTCGTGTTGACTATCCAGTGAAAAGGAAGGAACGACTTCCCGAACAGAAGTGCCGGTAAGGTCAGCCAAACAAGAGCGGACCTGACCAGGTGACTAACCCAAATTTGATAATCCACTCGTGTGAGATTGCGCATATGGTACCGCCTTCAAAGGAGGCCACCATGAGGCCCAGAACTCGCATGCAAAAGCGGAGTAATGACCATTTCTGTGATGTCAACTGCCGCACCGCGGCCTGAAGGGTCTGCAACTTTTCCACAGGGAAAAATTAAAACTGAGGAGTCCAGAATCAACCCCAGATATACTAGGCGTTGAGTCGGTACCATTACGGACTTCTGAATGTTCAGTACCCAACCAAAGTGTCGGAGGGTTTGATAGGTTATAGACACGCTCGCCTCTAATTCTGAGGCTGAAGTGGCCCTCAAAAGCAGGTCGTCCAAGTAGCCTACGATAGCGATGCCATGTTGTCTAAGCAAGCACCTTGGTGAACACCCTTGGTGCCGATGCCAGGCCAAAGAGGAGTGTCACAAATTGATAGTGGTCTTCCCCGACCGCAAAGTGCAGAAGTCTCCGATGCTTTGTGCATATGGGGACATGTAAATAGGCATCCCTGATGTCCAAGGATGCCAGAAAGTCCCCGGCTGGAGTGCAGTGACGACAGAGCGAACCGAGTCTTTGCAGACGACACTAAGCTATGCAGGGGAATAACGTCCCTTACAGAATGTCGCCAATTTACAAGCCGACCTCAATGCTCTGTCTAATTGGGCGACTATGTGGCAGATGAGGTTTAACGTTGATACATGTAAAAAGTTATGCACTTGGAGGCTAAAAATAGTCATGCATCATACATACTAGGGGGAGTACAACTGGAGGGATTCCTAGTGGAGAAGGATCTGGGGGTTTTGGTAGATCATAAGCTTAATAATGGCATGCAATGCCAAGTTGAGGTTTCCAAAACGAGCAAAGTCCTATCTTGTATTAAGAGGTATGGATTCCAGAGATAATTTTGCCCAGTTTTGGGCCCCAGTTCTCAAAAAGGATATTGGGGAACTGGAGAAAGTGCAGAGAAGGGCAACTAAACTGATAAGAGGCATTGAGGAGCTCAGCTATGAGGAAAGATCAGAGGAACTGAATTTATTCACTCTTGAGAAGAGGGGATTAAGGGGGGATATGATCCACATGTACAAATATATAATGGGGTCATATATGCCTCGTTTCCACTGCACGGATCGGTTCGGGTCAGTAATTTTGTAGCGGTTCGGATAGGACCGGTCTAATCGAGTGAGCGTTTCCACTGCAAATCGGACCGTGAGGGACCATTCATTGTTTAGAAAAAATTCCTAGCGCATCCACCAATGAGATGCATTTGTAGGTCTGCCCTAACCGAACCGTTCCACTCTCTCTGGTCCCTCATCTGAAGCAGGACCCTTTGCTGGTGCGGTACGGTTCGGTTTTAGGGCACGCTTTTATAATGGAAACACCCAAAATAGCGTACCGAACCGTACCGATCCGCTCAGTGGAAACGAGGCAATAGTGAACTTGGTGTTGTTATTCACTTTACGGTCAACACTGAGGACAAGGGGGCACTCTTAACGTCTAGAGGAAGAGAGATTTCATCTCCAAATCCAGGAAGGTTTCTTCACAGTAAGAGCTGTGGAAATGTGGAACAGACTCCCTCCAGACGTGGTTCTGGCCAGCTCAGTAGATTGCTTTAAGAAAAGGCCTGGATACTTTCCTAAATGTACATAATATAACTGAGTACTAAGATTTGTAGGTAAAGTTAATCCAGGGTAAATCAGATTGCCTCTCGGGGGATAGAAAGGAATTTTTCCCCTGTTGTAGCAAATTGGAATAATGCTCTGCTGTTTTTTTTTGCCTTCCTCTGGATCAACTATGGGTATAGAGTTGGGTGTATGGGATTGTACATTTATTTTGTTTGTTTATTTTTTTGTGGTTGAACACGTGTCTTTTTTTAACCTATGTAACCATGTTATAAAAAATAAAAAAATCCCAAGCTTTGAATAGCTTATGGAGCACTATTCAATCCATCATCTGAAAATGGAAAGCATATATGACAACTGAAAACCTACCAAGACATGGATCGCACACTTAAACTGACAGGCCGGGCAAGAAGAGCATTAAAACAAAAAAGCAGCCAATATGCCCATGGTAACTCTGGGGGAGCTAAAGAGATCCACAGCTCAGGTGGGAGAATCTGTCCACAGGACAGCTAGTCGTGTTCTCCACATATCTGGACTTTATGGAAGTAGTGGCAAGAAGAAAGCCACAAGAAGTCCAGTTTGCGAGAAGCAATGTGGGGGACACAGCAAACATGTGGAAGAAGCTTCTCTGGTCAGACAAGACCAAAATTTTACTTTTTAGCCTAAAAGCAAAATGCTATGCGTGGCGGAAAACCAACACTGCACATCATCCTGAACACACCATCTCATGAATCACGGTGGTGGCAGCATCATGTTTTGGGGCTGCTTTTCTTCAGCATGGAGCTAGTCGGAGTTGATTGGAAAATGGAGCCAAATACAGAGCAATCTGAAAAAAAAAAAAAAAAGGATTTTTTTGTACTCACCGTAAAATCCTTTTCTCTGAGTCCATGGACGGACACAGCTCCTTAAATCTTGACAAGTGGGTTATGTTCCCTGTTAACAGGAGAGGACTAGGCAGGAAGAAGTTAATTACATGGTACATTAACAGAGTTGGGGGCGGTCCATCCAGACATAACCCTCCTCACTGCAGCTTGCAGCCTCAGTTGTAACAAGCAGTACAAACCTAAAAAAAGGAGGGGTGGGAGCTGTGTCCGTCCATGGACTCAGAGAAAAGGATTTTACGGCGAGTACAAAAAATCCTATTTTCTCTTATTGTCCATAGACAAACACAGCTCCTTAACCACTTAAGGACCTTAGGCGTATTTTAAATTTAGTGTTTGCAAGACAAACCGTTTTTTCTGCTAGAGACCCTAGAGAATAACATAGTGGTCATTGCAATACTTTGTCACACCGTATTTGCGCAGCGGTCTTACAAGCGCACTTTTTTTGGAAAAAAATTCACTTTTTTAATTTAAGAAATAAAACAATAAATTTGGCCCAATTTTTTATATATTGTGAAAGATAATGTTACACCGAGTAAAATGATACCCAACATGTACAGCTTAAAAATTGCGCCCGCTCGTGGCATGGCGTCAAATGTTTACCCTTAAAAATCTCGATAGGCGACGTTAAAAAAATTCTATAGGTTGCATCTTTTGAGTTAGAGGAGGTCTAGGGCTAGAATTATTGCTCTCGCTCTAACGATCGCTGCGATACCTCACTTGTGTGGTTTAAACACCGTTTTCATATGCAGGCGCTTCTGCGCGTGAGCTCGTCAGGACAGGGCGCTTTAAAAAAAAAAATTGTTTTCTTATTTTTTTATTTTATTCGTTTTTACACTGAAAAAAAAATGATCACTTTTATTCCTATTACAAGGAATGTAAACATCCCTTGTAATAGAAAAAAGCATGACAGGTCCTCTTAAATATGAGATCTGGGGTCAAAAAGTCCTCAGATCTCATATTTAGACTAAAATGCAAGAAAAACATTTTAAATTGTCATTTTGTCATTTTCTCAAATGACAAAAAAAAAAATGTTTCTTTAACCACTTAAGGATCGCCTACTGCACATATACATCGGCAGAATGGCACGGCTGGGCACATCAACGTATATGTTGATTTTAGTACCCAGCCGTGGGTCACGGGCGCGCTCCCGTGACCCCGGTCCGAAGCTCCGGGACCGGCGGACCCGATCGCCGCTGCAGTGCGGCAATCCGTCCCTGGAGCTGAAGAACGGGAGGAGCTGTGTGTAAACACGGCTTCCCCGTGCTTTTCTGTGGCCGCAGCATCGATCACGTCATCCCTGTTCTAGGGGGACGCGATCGATGACGTCACACCTACAGCCACACCCCCCTACAGTTGAAAACACACACACACAGGGAACACTCAATGTCACAGCGCCCCCTGTGGTTAACTCCCAAACTGCAACTGTCATTTCCACAGTAAACAATGCAATTTAAATGCATTTTTTGCTGTGAAAATGACAATTGTCCCAAAAATGTGTCAAAATTGTCCGACGTGTCCGCCATAATGTCACAAAAAAAAAAAAAATCGCCGATCGCCGCTATTAGTAGTAAAAAAATTATTTTATAAAAATGCAATAAAACTATCCCTTATTTTGTAAACGCTATAAATTTTGCGAAAACCAACCGATAAACGCTTATTGCGATTTTTTTTTACCAAAAATATGTAGAAGAATACGTATCGGCCTAAACTGAGGGAAAAAAATGTTTTTTTTATATATTTTTGGGAGATATTTATTATAGCAAAAAGTAAAAAATATTGCATATGCTCTATTTTTGTTTATAGCGCAAAAAATAAAAACCGCAGAGGTGATCAAATACCACCAAAAGAAAGCTCTATTTGTGGGGAAAAAAGGACGCCAATTTTGTTTGGGAGCCACGTCGCACGACCGCGCAATTGTCAGTTAAAACGATGCAGTGCCGAATCGCAAAAAGGGGCAAGGTCCTTAACCTGCATTTTGGTCCGGGTCTTAAGTAGTTAAGACGCTGGGCGGGACTGAGGTTTTGACGTCACTTCCGCCCAGCAGAGCTATGGGGACAGGTGGGGGCGATTTTTCCCTTACTCGCATCCCCACACAGCTGCCGAACAGACCCGATCACCTCCGATAACGGCGATCTTGCGGCGGAGACCGCCGTTATCGTGTACAGGACCCTTGGCACTAAAGATGGATAACTCGGTTGTATCAGCAGCTGCTGCCGTCGTTACCGAGATATCCATCTTTAAAATTAGGACGTATATACAGTGTAAGGTCCTTAAGTGGTTAAATCATGACAAGACAAAACAAGCAGAGCTCCTCAACGGAGGAGGTGCTAGTTTAAACAGCCGCCTGCAAAAACCTAGCGACCAAAAGCAGCATCAGAAGATTCAGTCACAGTAACCATGTAAATTCTGGGGAAAAAAACGTGAACAGACGACCAAGTCGCCGCCTTGCATACCTGAGACCGACGCATGATGTCGGGAAAAAAACAGGAAACACCAAATGCCCTGGTCAAAAGTGCCGTGACCGAAAAGGGGGCCCGCCCCTTAAGAGCATAGGACTGTGGAACAGCCTACCTGATCCACCGAAAAAAAGGTGGTTGACGAGACCACCAGGCCCTTTTGAGGACCAGACACCGACACAAAAAAAAAAAAAGAGAGTCAGAACTTCGAAACTGAGCCGTAGCAGGCTGTTACACCCGCGAAGCACATACCACACCTAAAGTATGAAAGACAACCTCCATATGATGCGCCAGCTGAGGACAGAAGGATGGAAGAACAATGTTCTTATTCCTGCGAAAGGCCGAAACCACCTTCGGAAGAAGAGAAGGTTGCGGGGTGCACCACCTAATCCTCATGGAGGATCAAGTATGGCGGCTTGTAAGACAAGACCGCCAACTCAGAAATCCCTCTAACAGAGATAAAGGCCACTAAGTGAGATAGTGTCAAGAGAAAATCTCTGATGTTACCAAAAGGAAGTATCCAGAAGAACCGTGAGCACCACCAGAGTCAAAACTCATGGGGGGGGGGGGGGGGGGGGGAGTGATGAGCCAAGAGGGGATAGTATATGACAAACTCCCACCAGGGAACGGGCCACAAAAAAAGGCCACTGAAAGAACACAGCCAAGGCTAAAATTTGCCCCCAAACGGTACTTAACTACTTAAGCCCCGGACCAATATGCTGCTAAAAGCCCAGAGGCGTTTTTACAATTCGGCACTGGGTCGCTTTAACAGACAATTGCGACCGTGCGACGTGGCTCCCAAACAAAATTTGCGTCCTTTTCTTCCCACAAATAGAGCTTTCTTTTGATGGTATTTGATTGTCTCTGCGATATATTTTTTTTTTGCGATATTAACGGAAAAACACCGTAATTTTTGAAAAAAAATATATTTTCTACTTTGTTATAAGAAAAATCAAATAAACTAAATTTTAGTCAAACATTTAGGCCAAAATGTATTCAGCCACGTCTTTAGTAAGAAAAAAAAAAAAAAGAAAAAAAAAAGCTACCTAGCGGCAACAGTGACACAAATACAGCGATCAGAAAACTGATCGCTTAGTGACACTGGCAATAGGGGGTGAAGGGGTTAACTAGGGCAGTGATCAGGGGGTTAAAACTTTATTGGGGGGGGGGTAGGGGGCTACCCTGGTCCTAACACTAACTGCCTGTCACACTAACACTAAATGCAGTAATCAGTAAATATATGATCACTGCATTCAGTGACACTGACAGTAGGGGTGTTGAAATTAATCGTAGCATCGGTGAATCGCGATTCGACCACTCACGATGCGATTCCGATGCATTAATCGATTTTTGATGACGTCACCTGCGCGCCGCTATATGCACTGTCTGAAAGCCAGGAAGCCGTGGGCGTCAGCTACGGGCGTTAGCCGCGCCTCTTTTCCCGCCCCGCTAATGCAGCTGAAGGAGCTGTGGGCTTCAGCGCGCCTCTTTACCCTCCCCACCTGCTGATGCAGCTTAAGACGCCGCGCCTCCTTTCCCGCCCCCCGCTGACGCCATTCCCAGCCGCCCGTCGCCATGTGGAAGCATGGAGCAAGTGTCCTCGGTCCCGGTCCCGACCCTCCCAGAGCCTTCCTCCTCACCTCACCTCACGCTGTGCACACTGCACAGGCTGCGGCTGTGGGAGACCCGAGACGACCGAGTATTGTAGTACTGCAGGCAGCAGATCATCATCATCATCATCATCATCATCATCATCATCATCATCATCATCATCATCATCATCATCATCATCATCATCATCAGGTACTTGGGGGATGCACAGTAGCAGCAACTAATGGGCACACTGGCAGCAATTTATGGGCACACTGGCAGCAATTTATGGGCACACTGGCAGCAATTTATGGGCACAGTGGCGGGAACTGATGGCACACTGACGCCAATTTATGGCACACCGACGCCAATTTATGGCACACTGACGCCAATTTATGGCACACTGACGCCAATTTATGGCACACTGACGCCAATTTATGGGCACAGTGGCGGCAATTGATGGCACACTGACAGCAATTGGTGGCACACTGATGGGCAATAATTTGGGCACACTGGCAGCAATTGGTGGCACACTGGCGGCAATTGATGGCATACTGGCAGCAATTGATGGCATTGGCACACTGATGCCACACTGGTTTATGTATGTCTTATTGTTTTAGTGATTGATTCACATCACAACTTTAATCGATACCTTTTTTTTGTATGATTTTTTGCTTTTGCTCATCACTGCCACACACATGCAGCCATGCATTGCATGTGTGTGGCAGTAATGAGCAAAAGCAAAAATCATACAAAAAAAAAAAAAAAGGTATTGATGAAGTTGTGATGTGAATCAATCACTAAAACAATAAGACATACATAAACCATAATTTATGACATGGCATACATT
Organism: Rana kukunoris; assembly: GCA_029574335.1. Taxonomy (NCBI): domain Eukaryota; kingdom Metazoa; phylum Chordata; class Amphibia; order Anura; family Ranidae; genus Rana; species Rana kukunoris. The sequence continues at coordinate 93,531,415 of CM056054.1, forward strand.
GTTGTTTGGCAGGACTTTATGGAGACAATGTCCGCAGTCTCTGATCCTCTCTAGTATCATTGTCCGCAGTCTCTGCTCCTCTCTAGTATCATTGTCCGCAGTCTCTGCTCCTCTCTAGTATCATTGTCCGCAGTCTCTGCTCCTCTCTAGTATCATTGTCCGCAGTCTCTGCTCCTCTCTAGTATCATTGTCCGCAGTCTCTGATCCTCTCTAGTATCATTGTCCGCAGTCTCTGATCCTCTCTAGTATCATTGTCCGCAGTCTCTGATCCTCTCTAGTATCATTGTCCGCAGTCTCTGATCCTCTCTAGTATCATTGTCCGCAGTCTCTGATCCTCTCTAGTATCATTGTCCGCAGTCTCTGTCCATCTCTTGTAGTATTTTGGGGTCAGTCTGGAGCTCCTCTTTAAGATGTCTGCTGTATTTACAGTTTGCTACATGCAGAGAGTTTTTTTTAAGAACAGATGAAAACCGTGCGCAGTAATCTTGATGCATCGTGATGCATCGCGGAATCGAAACGAATCGAAGACTTCGCAATCGAATCGTGAGACCGGTGAAGATGCGCAGCCCTAACTGACAGGGGACTGGGTGGGGTGATCGGGGGGGGGTTTTATGTGCCTATGTGTATTGTGTTAGTGTAGTGTTGGTGCACTCACTGTGTGATGTAATCTCTCCTCCGTGGAGGTCCTTTCAACCGCCGCTAAGGAGAGAAGACATCACTTCCCCCCCACAGGCAGAGGGAGGGGGAGTGCGCAGATTGCCTGGGAGCGATTACGAGGGGGTGGCTAGAAACGAATAGCGGCCCCCTCATCCCGGATCGCTCCTGCAGCCACGGGGATCGCTGCAAGTCCCGGGGGGAGGGTCCAATCGGACCACCGACCCACGTCTAGGCAGAGACTTACAGGTACGCCAATGTGCCTGTCCGTGCCATTTTGCCAACGTAAATGTACATGCGGTGGTCCTTTAGGAGTTAAGCAACTTTTAGATCCATTCCAAGCTGTAAAAAAACAGCAGGACCCTGGACACCGAGTATGTCCGTAGCCTGCCAGGCGCGACGGTAGATTCTCCGGAAGACGACCACCGTGCCCTCAGCATTGTGGAGATGACAGAGTCTAACAGACCCTGGTCTCTTAAAGTCCGGCTTCCAATAGCCATGTTGAGCAAGTCAGTGATTGTACAACAGGATAAAACATGGGACCTCAAGACAGAGGTACCTCCCGCCCTGGCAACTGCCAGGGTAGACGAGCCAAGGACGCCGAGACCAAGCTGGAGCGATTAGAGGCATCAGGATCTCCTAAACCTCCACTCAGTGGAGCAGACGAGGAAGCACTACCATGGCAGAAAATAGCCGATACAGACCCCACAGGGCCACTGTGTAACGTGTCTGTACCAGATCACTAGACCTGGCCACTAGCCTTGACACCCTTGTGGTGGAGGCGAGCAGCCAGGTGATCCATGCCCTGTGAGGCTCACCTGCATGGCAGCCCAGCACAAAGACTAGACATCCTGGTCCAGCATCTGGAGACTCCAGCAGCCCGCCTGCTGGTATACCTGAAGGTAGACCGAAGTCACTGCCGTGACATTGTCCCGCTGAAACCAGATCGGACGACCTGGCAACCTCGACCACGAGGAGAAACATAGCATGATCGCCTAAAATAGGACAAAGACCTGTAGACAGGGTCCACAGCGCCTGGTGGACCCAGGCGGTCACCCACCCAGGCACTAGCCAGGCCCAACCCAGGGTAACTAGCGAGACCAGACGAGAGCAAGCATATACAGGGAGGTGTGGTTGACGGGACCCCCCAGGCCCACAAGCCTTGAGGCCGGCATTCGTCGTAAATACCCACCGCTGAAAAAAAAAAAATACCCGATCTCTGTCAACTCAGATCTGATGATTTCAGAGACTAGTGATTTTTAACACCTGGACAGCATTTCCCCCCAGAAAAACCTGAGTGTGGAAATGGGCATACAGTACCGCCTCGAAGGAGGCTACCCACAGGCCCCGGGCAAGCAGGTGCCCAGAGAGAAGACCAATTGCGTGATGCCAATACCTTCACCGCAGACTGAAGGGTCTGCAATTTCTCCAGGGAAAAAAGGCCCTTCACCATTGATTAGTCCGGATTAACCCTAGATACTCCAATGCTGAGTCGGAACCTAGCATGCCCAGGATCTGAACCCTGGATTGCACACATGGAAGGCGGGCTTGCTGCCACTGAGCTACACCTTCCGGTGTTAAACCACTTAAGTACCGCCTCGGCACATGCACGTACAGGTACGTGCTGTGCTAGTACCCAGCTGTGGGTCACAGGCGCGCGCCCATGGTGCGCTTCCGTGACCCGGTCCGAAGCTCCGGGACTCGCTGACCCGATCACCGCACTCCAGCTGAAGAACGGGGAGACCCGTGTGTAAACACAGCTTCCCGTGTTCTTCACTGTGGCGGCAGCATCGATCGTGTCATCCCTCTTACAGGGGGACACAATCGATGAGGTCACACCTACAGCCACACCCCCCTACAGTTGTAAACACACTTCAGGTCACATATCCCCACCAGCGCCCCCTGTGGTTAACTGCCAAACTGCAACTGTCATTTCCACAGTAAACAATGCATTTTGCTGTGAAAAGGACAATGGTCCCAAAAATGTGTCAAAATTGTCAAACAGACGGACGGAAAAAAAGGGGAGCAGGGAAGGAAGGATATCCAGACCCCAGGAATGCTCAGCCGTACCACCCCCCTGAGAGGGAGGGACTGTACTCGGCCGTCCACGCGACGACACACTGACGCATTCCAGACAGGCATACAACCGCAATGGAGGTAGCCGTCGGCCTGGTCCACTGAGTGAGACAACACCACAGCCCAGTCATGTGCGGAACTTGGAGCAAAGCTCACTGGCCACCCCAGGAGTCATGGGGCATATCGTGGCAGACCCAGCCTCTTTGCAAAGGTGTGCTCATGCTCGCTGGCCGAAACGAGAAGACTACAAGGATCTATAATATTCAGCCGGTCTCTCAGCCAACAGTTGATAGAAGTCAAAAAGACAAGGCAGAACGAAAGTGAGGCTGCATGCTGCAGTGAGGAGGGTTATGTCTGGAGGGACCGCCCCCTGGGCGGGGCTGTTCAACTGTTAATGTAACATGTATTTAACTATTTAACATGTTTCTGCCTAGTCCTCTCTGTAAACAGGGAACATAACCCACTTGTCAAGATTTAAGGAGCTATGTCCGTCCATGGACGAGAAGCGAAAACCTGTTCACCTTCCAGCAGGACAACGACCCTAAACTTACAGCCAGAGCTACAATGGAATGTTTTATATCAAGGCATATTCATGTGTTAGAATGGCCCACAGACAATGTCAGACAAAGTGCTTTTTGATTCACAGAATGAGATGAGCTATTTTGCACAGCTTAGGGCATAATTTCACTCTAGATGTGGCAATTCTGTGAAGGGTGTATACCTTTAAATTATCAAACAGACTTGTAGCTGTAATAAAATACATTAACATTTTTGTTTGCAACATGGCAAATTTCAAAAGGGTATTAATACTTTTTCAAGGCACTGTAATGCTTATTTTCGAATGTTGAATGCAAATATGTAATGTGCGATTACTGCACCTTTTTCAAAAACTTACCATCTTCCATATCCTCTTCTGTATTATTGTGGCCATCTGCCATAGCAACATTCCCATTTATTACTGGATTAGGAGTGATTCTTGGTGGGTCATCAGCATCTCCAGCTAAAGAAGAAGCAAATAGTCATCCTATTAACTATATAATACATCCTTGCACAGCATACCACAGAGAAAATACCACAATTTGTCAAACCAATTGTACACAATAAAAACCCAATTTTTTCATAAAAGTTACAATTTAAAAGAACCAGTCAAAAAGGGGTTTATCCTTGCTGCCTGCAATCAGCGATTTCTGTACTGACTCAAGCAACAACTCCTCTCAGCTCCTGTGTCGTTCTCTGAAGGCTCCAACTTTTGACACCGCAATGCCTCCTGACAGGACAGTGATGCCCAATAGAGAAATAGAGTTACTCCTCCAAATGGATGTTATACCAGTGTCCTCTCAGAAAATCCCAGGTGACGGCAATGTGCAAGGCAAAAATAGAGAAAATATGTGGACAGCCGCACTCCGGAAAAAAACTTAAACGGTTGCCTTTATTTGTAAAAAAATGTAAACTACAAATCACAGCAAAATAGAAGATAAATGCAGCAGACGCATTTCGCACTATTGGCTAGTGCTTAGTCATAGCTAGCATATATAGAAATGCATATATAGTATCATACAAAAGCCATGTGATCAACAATGACCAATGATGAATTGTGACCATTCAATAAAATAAATAGAACGATAATTGAAACCACCTGTGTTTAGACATGCCTTAAAACGTTAACCCATAGCTCGTGAAAAGCATTAAAATGTGAAAGAATTAGGACCCAAGTCTGTGTGTTAAAGCGGATGGTTCACCTCAAAAAAATATTAAAAGCCAGCAGTAACAAATACTGCAGCTGCTGACTTTTAATATTAGGACACTTGCCTGTCCTGGAGTCCAGCGGCGTCCGTAGCAGAGGATGAGCGATCGCTCGTCACCCTGCTGCTCCCCCCTCCATCCACGGTGAGGAAACCAGGAAGTGAAGCGCTGCGGCTTCACTGCCCGGTTCCCTACGGCGCATGCGCGAGCCGCGCTGCGCCCGGCGATTGGCTCCCTCTGTGTGCTGGGAGCCGAGAGTTCCCAGCACACAACGGGAAAAGCCTGTCTTTTGCCCGAGACTGCGGGCCGGAAGTGGTTGCAGATACCGGTCTTTAGACAGGTATCTGCACCCCCCTCCCCCCTGAAAGGTGTCAAATGTGACGCCGGAGGGGGGGAGGGTTCCGATCAGCGGATCTTCACTTTAGGGTGCAGATCCGCTTTAATGTAAAGCAATCAATGTGTGTAAATATAATATGTCTCACTGTGCGCTGGGTATACAGTGTAAAGCATATTATAGGTCTATATATGAGTCCGTAAATAAAAAGTGATATAACCTACTCTTAACAGTGTGAATATAAATGAGGCAATGATACTTATAACAAATCTCAAACTATGAGTATATAATTATTGTAGGTATGTATAATGAAACCATAACCGTAAAGAAAATTCCACTGTGAACTTATGGGATGTGAAAAATGCATAATCGCTACATGTTGCAGACATGCGTTATAAGAAAATAAAACAAAAATAAATGTATGTATCGTATCAAAAGTCAACGCAATCAATAA